>UYYA01003847.1:0-19483 GCA_900624975.1 Angiostrongylus costaricensis
CTAGTAGATTGTATATCAGCATACCTTTCCAGGCTCTGAAGAAGGCGATACTGCCGAAACGTCAGCTAGCGTTGTATTGTATTGTGTTTTTATGGAAGTAAATGTATGCTGTTTAAAAACCTCGCGATTGCTGAACAAGAAAACGACACATTCATATTCCAATGCCGAGGTTAAGAGAAAGTCGATCCTGGGAACTATTACAAGAGTACATAAAGTTCACCAGAGAGAATCCGAAAGAAAGCCCGCTTCCATTTTTGAACTTTCAAATTAACGTATGCGGAAACGGCTTCATTAGAGCATGGTACCGATCTCCTCTCACCTCTCACGCCCAAAAAGTGCGCTTGTAAGAAATACGTTTCGAACAGCCACCAGTGTGTGCACAGGAACAGTTCAGAAGGAAGAATTCTCGAAATTCGTGGAGCAATTAGGCATTTTGAAGTGTTACGAAACTCGAAAGACCGACTTTCTATAAACCTCAGCATAGATAGTTGATATATTTATTTATGTGATCTTATAAACTGATCTTCTAAAGCTGACGCGAGGTTGGCACAGAAAAACCTACCGAGAACTGGCTTCCATTCTTAAACATCCAAATAAAGCTCTCAGTAAGTGGTTATGTAACAAAATGGTATGGCAAGCCAAGTAGTAAAAACATTCTAGTTCACTGCCTCTCCTCTCAAGGAAAAAGCACTTGTCAAAAATATGTATCGTACGGCTAAAAATGTGTGTACAAGAGAGAAGAGGAAAGGAAGGAAGCGCGAAGCCTGGCACGAAAAATTGCCATTTCCAATGGCTACGAAGTAGAAGCCACTCGGGTTAGAGGAAAGCACTGGGTAGTTTCCCAAAATAATATTTCAGACGAAAGTAGGATCCCCTTTAAGCTGCCCTTCATATCAAATGAAGTAAGTCACGCCATTAAAAAGTACTTAGGAAAAAGTGGTCTTGAAAATTATGTAACGATTGTTGACATCCCACCCAATACCCTACGCCGCCAGTTAGTTCGAAACCGTCTCTATGATCGTTTGTGCAGCTCAGAAAACTGTATGATCTGTCCCAACGGGAGAGACGGGGATTGCATGAGTTTAGGTATAATATACTTGATCTCATCTAATGCATGCGGCGAGGAATACATCGGGGAAACGGGTAGACCACTTTGTGTTCGCATAAAAGAACATATAGATGGAAAAGCTAAAATCCGTTTAAACACCCCTCTAGGTACGCATAGGGCACGAAAGCACAACGGCGATGATTTTGAAGTGAATGTGCGGATCCTAGCGCAGGAATCAAAAATATCAACGCGCAGAACTCTTGAGGCTTTTTGGATAAATTTCAAAAATCCAAAGATGAACCGGAAGGACGAATGGCTCACTATCACGCGTGACCTGGCGCCCTATTACAAAAATGATATTTTGACCCCGGGGAGTGTCTTGCTCGCGACTCCACGTGAACTACGTGTGGGCCAGACCCGCACGTAACATCACGGTGCGTGGCCTTTCTGTTCAATATGGCGTCTATTTGAAAGTTTGATCTTCATTAATACTTTAACCTTTTTTCCACCGAATAATAAAAAGTATTCTAACATAAAGTACGTCCAGGCTCTGAGGAAGGCGAAGTCGCCCGCCAAAACGTCAGCCATCGATCAATAACATCAAAAACAACGAAGATCTGTACCAACCTCGCGTCAGCTTAAGATGATACGAAACTGTAGCCCCTTGGGATAGACATAGAGGAAAAACCACGCTCCTAAACGATAATTCTAACGAGAATAAAGTCTTGTTTGTGCTGGTCTTTATTCTCAACGAAATAAGTGCAGCTATAAAACGTTGCTTGTGAACGGCTGGTCTAGGGAATTCAGTAGCAGTAATAGAAATATCACCGCACACTCTAATATGCCAGGTAGTTCGTAACCGCGTATATGACCGCCTATCTATAATGAGCAATTGCATATATGCCCTGGTAACCGAGATGGGGATTGCACGGGTTCGCTTACGGTTTACCTAATCTCATAAAGCATGCGAGGATAAATATATTGGCGAAACGGGTAGACCACTCTGCATCTGTTCAAAAAAAAACACCCAGTCGGTGGATTTAAATCCAAACCAAACGTTCCGCTAGGCGCGCATGGAACACGGAAACGTAACGGGGAACAATTTGAAGTAAAATTCACCGTCCACGAGCAGAAATCCAAAACATCAGCGCGTAAAATTCTTGAAGCGTTCTGAATAAATTCGAAAAATCTAAAAACCAACCGCAACGAAGAGTGCCTTGCGATCACGTGCGATCTAACGCCGTACTTTAGGATGATTATTATTACCTAACCCAGGCACATTCCGCGAGAACGTAATTCTCTGTGTGGCTGGTCTCCACCAATTAACCGGAAGGCTTAAAACGAATGAGACAGTGATTATTTAAAAGGAACCGTTTATTATGCGAATGCTTGAAACATAAATAACTCTTATCCGCTAAGGTTATGAAAGTGTTTGGCCGAGTAGATTGCATGGCAATTTGAACTTTCCAAGCTGAAGAAGTCGAAATCGCCGAATCGTCAGCTACTGTGTGCCAATAAGCGCTATAATACCAAGCTCGTGTTTGCTCATTGAAGAGAAACAGCCTTGTGAAATGTTGCAACCTCTTCTAAGGTGGCCATCGTGATTTAATACAATATCTAAGTAGCATATCGCCTACTGAAATTATTTTGTATTGTCACTTCTTATTTATTGCCTATTCTTTTTCATGGCAGAGTATGATGAGGAATATAACTACAATGATGATGAGATATTTGAAAACCTCTTGATCGCAGGTGTTCGCGGAGGTGATCGAACTCGCTATTACCCTTTCCAGGTGCTAATTCGTTCACCACCACGAGGCCCTTCGTTTCGGCGTTTTTTTGGCCTTGTTTTAATCTATAGCTGCTATGAGCAATCACCCCTCAACGGGGTTGATCTGGGCATCACAAATCGGCATTGAACTCAGTTAAGCTATCCGTTGATTCCTACTACTATTGGTATTGTTGTCGTTGTTACTCTGTCAATCTAGTTGACGGGTGATTGCTGATTGCAGCTATAGGTTAAAATATGGCTTAGAGAAAGGAGAGTAAGGACTCACATGTTGTGATAGTGAACACGTTAGCCCCTGAAAAGGGTAATAGGGAGTTCGATCTCCATCGAAAACACCTGCGGTTTAGAGTTCTGTAAATATCTCAGCATCATTGTAGTTATAGTTTGTATAGTTTAATATTTATCTCTGGACCATAGAAATTTCAGAATTTCAATTCGGCCTTCTAGTTCTTTTCCTCATCGTCAAGAGAATGCCAGAGTTCCTTTTTCTATATCTTTTCTTCCCTAGACCATTTATCGCGCTTCCCTCTTCTATCCTAAATAGCCTGGTTGTTGCGCTGGCTTCTCGACCGGTCTTCAACACTATTCACTTCAGCGTCTCGACGTGCGTCCTATCCAAACTCTACCTTTAGATGTAGAGCCATTGGGTGCGCGTCAATGACCGTACAAGATCGCTTTTCACTTCCCTTTCCCTTCTTCTTACGATCAACAAATTCATTCACTAGACAAATTTACTATGTCGTTAATTTTCGTGCGTTGTTAAACTAGTGCGAAATCTTTCGTTATTGCAACGAACGTCGTATTCAGTGGAATCTCCTAGATCTCATTAAAATGCCCTCTAAGGCTGGAAATGAGAAAGTCCAATAGTTGCGACGGCTTTGTTTGTAATCGTATGTGTGTTTACATTCTGAAGAAACTTCCGGCTCTTCAAATGATTGCAGCGTGGGAACTACTAACGTAGTTCTGATTTTAAGTATTCGATACTGATATGAGAAGAAATGCAGAAAAGGTTTACTTAGCGACCTATTTTTCGAAAATGAGTCGTTCTGCTTCGCGCATACTCTTAGCGCTTTTAAAAAGTCGTGAGAGAATGCCCAGTGAAACGAAAATATAATATTCCAATTTTCAAAAGCCGAAGGGTCGACTATCCGTTGAAAAATAAACTATTATCAACGGATAGTGTTGTCGACAGCAACCGCCCTGTATAAGAAGACACTGCAGGGTGTGCATGGCTCAATCGTGCGGTGTTCGCTGAGGAAAATCCCGCCTCGTTACGACAACGAAGACGCCACATCGAGATAACGAACAACTGTGGACCACCGACACAGATCATCTGCTCTGGTGGAGACGAAGACGTCGAGGCGTTAGCCGAAGTGAACATATTTATCAACCTCGTGTAAGCTCAACAAATTATAAACATATAATATTCCATTCGATTAGCTTGGTAAGCGTAGATCCTCTAGAAATAACAGAAAAGGTGAAACCGCAAGAGAATTTATACTACAAGCTCATACTGGCTCAATTGGTTCAAGGTGTAAGAAATGCCCTATATAAAATAGGGCCGGGAGAATCTTAAGGTAAAATGCACGAGTAACCACTTGCAGAAGATGTTTTTTGAAATTTTCTGTTTTTTTTTTGCTATTTCCTGGTACTATTTGCTTTGAATCGTAATCTAGCAAACGTAAGAAAATTGTGGTTCATAGATGATGTGTCAAAGAGTTCTTTTCGGTGGGTAATACTAGCTTTTCCCTTTAAAACTTTGAGGGCAATATTCCTATCCTTTCTCCGCATTGTATCGTTTATGTAGTGGACGTGATACCTAAAGTGGATAGAGCAACCGATGTTGATCGATCCCCGATGGACGCGTCACGCATTCAACTTCATTCGTAGCATAATAGCGGTGACTGAATGCAAATTTAGCCTGAACTTAACATCCGGTCATTGATCAGTATGTCACCTAAGTCCTTTTATCGTAATAAAATCCCAGTTCGGCATCGATTTTCCGTCCCACAGGAATGAAGAATTTGTTTAGCCCATGTTAGATCGAAGCAACGACAGACAATGGGCACCGCTAACTATTGCACTGCACTCGCCACCTATTCTGAAAATAACGGTTCTATATCAAAAGAAACTAAGTTGAATTTTAGTTCGTTATGTGCTAGGAATGATGAGTAGTTTGTGATGCTAATGGGAATATGAGAGGGAAGTGTCCAAGATTGAGTATGATGAAGTGACTCCCTTCGACAAACAACACGTAAAGGTTGATTTCTACAGTGGTCCAATGTTTTCTTGATGGGCAAACACGAGGCTGTTATTTTTTTTTACAAGAGGTCAGATAAACCGTACCCTCCTGCAGTATCTCGGTCACTGTTACCGGATTCGCCAGACCTGCCACTTTTAAGCAACGCTTTGGAGGTGCACTTATTTCGTCAGGAATAAAGAGTAGATTATTTTCGCCATAAGGGAAGCATAATCAAGACGATTTTCCCTTATCTCAACACCTAACTACAAGAATTTACTATAAGCTCTCCAACCTTGTCACTAACATTTAATCTAGTGCTTTTTAACCCTATCAGTGGAGAGAAAAACGCTTTCACGCGATTGTAGTAAATGACTTTGAAAGTTTTGCCTACAAGCATTCGAAATTTAATATAAACTTCATTGTGGGGTCTTGTTGTCTAAAGAACAGTCGAAGAAATAGCCGTAGTGGTACTGCTCCTGCTTTTTGTTGTTCAGTCCTATTTAGTGCTAATTTCTACTGAGATTGTCCGTCTTCATTTTCTCCCCTTCCCAAGTGCTATTGATTTTTGTCGGTGGTATCTGGTCAGCAATCATAAAAGAACAGCTCGAGAAATAGCACAATTGGTTTGAGGGAGCCACAAGGGCATTGGTGCATGAAACCATCCTACGAAGCAATTCACAACCAGAAATTTTACATTTTTCAATGACATCATCATCAGCGTGAAATGAATAGTTTAACAAGGTGGTGCAATATCAACAAGCAGAATGAAAACTGGTTGATTTGGCCGGCTGTTTTGGAAAGATCGTTTTTCGTAAAAAAGACGACCACAACTATTCGTTAGCTTCGCGTGCAAGCGTTCATCTCCAAACATTTGTGCGCGGCTTTAATTGCGTATTTTTGGATTCCATCCTACGTTTGCGTCCGGTTGGAAGTTTAAAATCAAATTATTAAGAAAGGAATATGAGCAATCTCGTGAGTTCTTAAGATAGATAAGCACTACAACAACCTTTTGAGGGGTCTTGGGAAGATATCCGTTAGTCCACCGTCACGATCAGAAGTCACATAACAACAGGCATGCTGTTGCTGAAACAATAAAGTCAGAGAGCCGTGATTATGCCCAAAAGTTGATGAAGGTTGTATGGCTAGAATGAACTGCCCAGTTATCGTCCTTGAACGAATGAACATCAGCGTTTCTGCTAGTATCCTGCATTCCTCTATAATTGCACATCTAGGATCATTTTCGGGCTCACTGTTCGGAAGGCGTTTATTCGAACTCCTCCCAATGCTCTCATCGAATCTCGATGGGAAAGTCTTAGTTCGGATATGACCAAGATTGAAAGGAATCAACTCGACCAGCATTATACGAAATTCATGAAAGAAAAAATTCTCAAGCAGCAGGTGAAGCAACCCGCGAAGTGTTGGAAGGCTTTTGCAGAAGATGAACACGAGGGAAAACATAACGGAAGCAGGAAATACTGCGATTGGTACTGTAGATGTGAGGCTGGGTAATGCAAAGTGCAAAGTGTAAAATAGAAATTGCATTGATCTACATATCATCTGTACTTATGTCGAAGATGTATATAAGTACTCACCAATTTTCATTTCGAATACAGTACAAATACCTGTTCCAGTGCGATGCAAACAAGTTCTTCTCTACGTTCGTGTGCGGTTTATTATGTCTGTTTCTATTTGTCGTAACCACTGAAATTAAATGCATGCGATATGGCCGTCATGTTGTGAAGAAGAGACCCTTGTTATGTAAATGCAATGTACAGTCTCAATGACAACCACCACTGGAAAATTCATACACACTGGAAATGAGTTTAGGCCTTCTTATAAGACCTAAAGCACTGTCAAGTCACAACAACACAAAGTTACTTGTGATAACCGCTGTAACTAAGACCATTAAGAGAATGCCTAGAGGTCTTTTTATCTTAGGAAAGGTTTCGAAATCAATCAACCGGCAGGAACCTATTTTCCGATGGGCTATGGTATCTTAGCTCAGGCGTCAAATATCGTGTCAATTACTCGAGAGGAACAAGCGAAGACATCACCGAGGTCAAGTTGTCCTGTCATCATTGAGCTTTCTTCTCTTGACAACTGACGCCTTTTAGACAATTTTTTCCTTTCTCCAATTTCCTCTCTTATGAAGTTTATTTGCGATTGAAATCCTGTAGAGAACCTGCCAGATTACCTCTATCAAGGCTAGTGCACGGTAGTACCTAGTGAGCAATGCCGATCACAAGATAGCGGGAAGTTCAATATTCCATCAAATTGAAGATTTTTGCACTTTTAGCAGCATGACTCACACTGTGAACACGTTTTCTACTCCAGTTTTCTCTGTGACGCTTCATGGTTTTTTTTGTTGTTTAATTTTCATAACGCCTCAACATATTTTAGGAAGTGTGCCTTCGCTATTTTATGTTAATTTGGGTTTTCAACTTTAAGACAACATATTCTAACTCGTAGTGAATTTTACCAGTTGGAATTAGAAAAAGTGCAATTTGCAGATCGTAGCTAGGTCTTCTTCTTCTGTCATGATGGGATTTTGTTGTTCTGAAGCCCACAAACCGTATTTTTTCGTCGTTTTCGTTTTAGTCTTGTTCATCGATCTGCAGCAACGAAGTGGTCGAACAAACCGGATTCCGTCCACCTGAACTCCTCGATGCCCACTGAGAGCGTCATTGATATTTGTTGGGCTATCCTATGAGTTCTATTCTGCGACTAGTTTTTTCGCTACCAAAAAATGATGATTGCGAAAGTTTATCACTTTGACTTACCCCCTGGTATTGCCCATTATGTTTTTATTTTTTGACAGATTCACCGAACTGTTCAATGTCAGTAATTCTGTTTTCGAAAGGAGTTTTCGTTTTCGAAAAACACGACGTTGTTATCACAATATTTATTCACAATCGCTGACGTATCGGTGGCTTTGTCATCTGTTGAATGTTCTGACGATGACTGCCTTGCACTCAGAAGTTGCTTGTGAAAATCAAACAACGTGTTACTGACCTCGTGCCTTGACCTTGTTTAATTGACCTTTGACCAAAAAGAAAACGCAGTAAATAAAAAGTATTGCTCAGCTTTACTGGGTTCAATGCTTATTTGTGCCTCCAGGTCACTCCCGTTGACGGGTGATTGCTGATAGCACCTATGGGTTACAATGAGGTTGAGAAAAATGACAAACAAAGCACCCGCATGGTGAGGTGGCGTACACGCTAGCCGCCGTAAAGGGTAATACCGGTTTCGATCCCAACCGCTTACACCTGCGGTCCGGAGCATTGCAAATATCTTAGCATTATTTTGGTTATATTTCACATCACACCATCCTATGAAAAATATTAGACATCAAATAAAAAGTGCTACATAATGATTTATTACATCGCTATTTGCCAAAATTTGCTATATAGGCCAAATGTGCATCGAATTATCCCTAAGACGCCCACGAAAATCTAATGTATTGCGCAACCCGAAGGGATTGATCAATGACCGATAGTTTATTTCTTATCATTATTCACGACATTAGTTCCTTGTTTTCTATCCTTTTCACGGAATGCATTCATAGATGTGAAACGTTTGATGACGTAATAGATAGATTAAGCTTAAGTCCTTCTAATAATGATCTAATATAATAAGTCCTTCTAATGATTGTTGTGAACAGTTCAATTAGAAGTTCCAATTTCTTCTACTCGGAGGTTCCACGTAATTTTCTAGAATCTCCCGTTAAATCGATGAAATAAAGTAAAATAAAATTATAAGGAAGCTTGCAATCTGTAGTCTTGAGCGACAGCACCCATCAAACGTGTGTTACACTTTCTAGTGATTGGCTCATCCGTACTACAAACCTGCTTTCGCTTTTCTCATCAATCGACTTCAGACACATATCGTCATCCTGTCAGCCAACATGATAGGGTAGTTGATAAGCCTCTAATGAAGTCTCTCGATTCTTTTTTTTGAGCAGTCGGCTGCACGTACGCATTAGAACTATTGCTTCTTTGTAGTAACGTGTTCAACTTTGCATTAACTTGGGCAAAGTTCATTTAAACACAACAGTAGCCGCTTTTCTTCGTTATGCCATAGAATGTATAAATGAGATGAATAAGTAAATTCTAAAATTTTCATCTAGATTGGAAAATCGAGCAAACCATTTAAGACCAAGAACTATTTAAAGTTTGAGCGCTAGCCTTTTCCAAGGCTATTAACGGCCTCAATGAAAACACTAGGAAGAAAAAGAAAGTAACAGATTGTTTTGAATCCGACAATATTCTCTTGCCATTGAAGGAAGCGTTGGCATAAGTTGGTAGTAAAAAAGTAGAAGTAAATATTTTCGTACAATGCC
This sequence comes from Angiostrongylus costaricensis, assembly GCA_900624975.1. NCBI lineage: Eukaryota > Metazoa > Nematoda > Chromadorea > Rhabditida > Metastrongylidae > Angiostrongylus > Angiostrongylus costaricensis. The sequence continues at coordinate 9,419 of UYYA01003847.1, forward strand.
GTCAGAAACCCTCATTTTGTCGCTTTGTCATTTTGTCATTTTTCGAATTGCAGCGCATCCAATGATTCATAGGATAAGCGCGTGAGGGTTACCGGATGTGATGAAATGCAACACTTCGAGTATTCATGTTGGATTTCAACGGTGTAAATCGGTTTCGCCGCCGCAACGCCCGGATCCGTAACGGGCAAAAGAACACAGAGGTCGCCATTCTGTCACAATTTTGTGACAGCTTTTGCTATGAGGATTTGTCAGTGGCGAGCAGATTCATATGATTGACGTATCTTTTGCCACAAGAGACGACGTCGAGTGACAGTCGCACAGGCGTGAACCGCCTGATAGCGGCGAGCATCAGTGAGAGTAAGAGATGACAATGGTCCCCTCGCTGAGCAACCCTCCTCTCGAGATCCACTCACAATTAGCTTTTCGGGAAACTAGACCCTTTCGTCGAGAGCGTACGAATCCGAAGCAAAATAACCTAAGTGGAACTCATTTCTTTGTTAGTGACCGGTTCTAGGGTCGAACTTTAAGCCATCTGTTTCAAATAGGTCGAGCATTTTCCATTTAAAACGCAGATTCTTAATACTGCCATGTGTTAAAATCATTGCCCGCCCATCGTTGTCCAAGCGTGGTAGCGTCTCTTTTATTTCAGCTGCTTCTGCAACTTGGAGGTTTGTTTAAATTACTGTGCTATCTGTGCTTTTTTGAAATCGTAATTGGTTGCTAGAAAATCTCTTAATTAGTGTGGTATTGACATGTTACGGATGGCAGTGATTGATAGCGCAGTGGTCAGTGGGTGCCCCAAGACTGCAAGGAGAATTCAACCAACCCGCATTTTACGGCATTCATTAACAAAAAGAAATCATCAAGCATGGCCAAAAAATATGTGGATTCTTCGAAAAGCTTTGTGGAGGATGAAAGCAGGAAAACGATCCGATTGCAAGAGGTGCTAGGATCCTAACAGTAGGCGCGATTACCGGCCATGTGAAATAAATTTATAAGACATCTTTTAGGTTTCAATCTTTCCAAATCTTTTTTGCCTTATAATTACAATCTCTTTATCGTTCCATGAGCTGAGTGTAGCGCAATGGTTAAAGATGCTTTGCAATACACAAGTGTCTTTGGTTCGCTCCAGCGCCTTCAAGGTTCACAAAGCCTTCCATCCCTTCGGGGTCAACGAATTAGTAGAAGATTTGTCTCGGAGGTAGCAGCACTGATTTGATACATCGATAGTCATTGTATAAGGTAAATACGCATCTAATCACCTCTAACATTTCTTGATGTAGTCGAATGCATAGAACTTCTTTCAGAAAGTTATCAACACTGAGAAGTTCATCCCTTAACTTTTTTATCCTTCGACGTTTTTTTTTTGGAGATGAAAGCGAGGCTCCCATAGCCTTGACTTTTGTTTCCTATGATATAATCTCCATCACTATCTGACATATGTTTTCTATGCTCACAATTCTTTAAGTGATATGCCGCGAGATTGTACTTTCTGTTCTGAGTGTGATTCACTGTCTATAGTTTTCCTCCTCTTCCTCTTCTTTCCTTCCTTGTTCTTTCTCCTTTTCTCGTGCCTCCTCTTTCTAATCGTGAGCAACGTGACCTGCCCAATATCAGAAAAAATATGTGTCATTATTTAGCTAAGTTTTCTTTAAAGTCAGCATAGATAACTTCGAGGGAAGAAAGCTGGTCGGTGAAAACCGATCAATTCAAATACTATTTTTTATGTTAGGCAAATAGACTTTATTTAATTCCAGGAAATGATGCTGTTAGTTGTAATGCTTTTGGTTCTGACTCCTGCAAATGCCGACTGGTGGGATTCTTTGACTAACACTGTTAGTGACGGATTTATGTCAATAGGAAAATGGGTCAAAGAAACAGCCAGTCCGACAGTCAGGTTAGCCTAAAACAAAATTATATTTTATCCAAAATTAATCGTTTTCTGGAATTTGTGCAGTAATTGCTGGAGATTCAGGAAAAAATTCAACAACGTTAAAGAGGTTTTGCAAGATCCTAGAACTCATCAGCGAATTAGGGAGTTTGTATCTGAGGTAAAATCGTTTCGTTATTTAGATTAGGATATTTACCGCCTAGATGACCCGTCTTTGCATTTCGTACGGATTCCAGCATCTGCATTCTTCTCTTTGCCTCACAGCCGTCCTCTGCCGACGTGGTGAAGGTCGCGTGTGGTTTTGACTGCGGCTTGAGGATCTGCGGAATTTTTTTCATTAACGTGTTATATGCTGATCAGCCGTGATTTTCACTTAGATGGTAGCACTAGGACGTTCTCATGTTGTCGCTACAGGCATACGATTATCTTCATGGATCTAAGACTGGTAGGCGGTTGGTTTCTGTGACGTCTGCGAATCTTACGATCAGTCGATCAATCCAGAAAGATGTAGTAAACCGGATAGACTTGTTTCTCTATGTCGTTTCTATTAATTTTAGTAGAGCGATGGAAATAAATTGGTTTGAAACGCTAATAATTAAACAACAAGCGCGAGATTACTGGTGCTACCTTGCTCACTGCCAACTAAGCATTACATCTTTATGAGGAACCGAACTGATACCAGATTTGCTCTGGAAGACGCTGAACCAGTGAGGATAGCGACAAAGCAAAAAGTTGAAAACGTTCTGGCATTGCAATCCCAAGATTTCAAGGATAATCTCGCTCGATCAGCACTCAAGCCATTCGTTCAGAAGAGTAAATATTTAAGCAGCATTCGAATATTTTTATATAATTATTTTAAATTGTCAGATTAAAAGCCTTTTTTGGAGATCCATCACATTTCAAACTCCTCAGTTATTGCAGTCATCGAAAAAGTAATAGCGCTTTGCGAAAGGCGAGGTTCAGACTCTGTGTTGGTGATGCCGAGTGAATAGCGCACCCTTCAGGGATCGATCAACATCGGAAGCTTTGTAGTTTTTCTGTCTCCCATATCAGAGGTGAACATATAAACATGATTACTTAAATAGCGGTGGATTTTCCTTTGACTACCGTCGTCAAGAGGTCAAAGAACGATGCTGTTCCTTTCTCTTCAACTAATGAGTTCTTATGAAGAATAGACTCTTCTTGCTGACTCATCTTCTACTCATTTTGTTCAGAGTCTCCAAACTTTTCGTTAAAACTCAATTTCAGTGGTTCCAAGACGTAAAATGAAGTGACTTTTTTGCAATATTGACAACGAAATAATCTTAATGATGCTGAGATATTTGCAAAACTCCGAACCACTGTTGTCAGCGGTGGCAACAATTGACAGTAAGTACCCTTTTATTGATAATCTAACAAGAGTTTGATAAGCAATCTGATTCGGCTAATGTTTCTATATCTTCGTCTTCGTCAAAGCTGATATTCTGAGTCCACCGGCCTTCGTATTCTCGATGTGGTGTCTTCTTCGTCGCATCAAGTCGGATCTTCTTCAGTGGAGCACCCTTCAATGAGGCAACCTCGCCCGCAGATGATCGATGATCTTTTATACAGTATCGTTGTTGAAATATTAACAACAGCTTTATGTACAGAGCGCTCCCCTCGCATCTCATTCTTTTCTCCACCACGACGTCGTCCTTAAGTTGATTCGCTATGATCGTCCAAAAGAAGCTAAAGGCACTTCGGAGAGCTTCCGTCGTGGACATCATCCCTACAACAGCTGTGCACATTAGTGGACAATGTCCTTCGTGTTTTGTAGTAATTCCTACGACCGACTTTCTATTAACCTCGGCATTGACCTCCACTGTTTTCTTGATGGGCAAACCGTATTGCTCACCAAGAGAACAGTGATTGTCTTTCACTTGTTGCAAAGGTGTTAATACAGTTCTGAATCCGTGATTTTCTATATGATGCAAGGTTTCACTGCATTTATCAGATCATATTATCATCATATGCCTGACGCTTCACATTTGTCCTTCATTTTTGAGATTCTCTGATATCCAGTACAGTCGTCCCACTTTTCATCGTAGTTCTAGTTTCTGTGCCTTTGTGAAAAATTTTCATCGTTACTTTCGAAAAGTTCTTCTGAGTACAGGCACTGCTGATTTCCATCCTTTTACTAGGAATGGCCCCTATAAACCATAGAAGTGATTTACATCCACAATAGGTACTCCAAGACTATTGCTGTCTCAACTAAGCAAAGAGTTGCCATAGATCGGGTTATGTACATATTTTCATGCAATGGTCTATTTTTCTTCGAGAACAGATTTGGAAGCAGTGGTGTTCTGGCTTCCTTCGAAAAGATATTTGGAAATCATAGCGGAAATTGTAGTTTTTCACCCTGTGGGGCCGATAGCACAGTAGTACTGATGTCCGTCATCACAAGCATGGTGCTAGTGTGATTCCGCTCTGTGCCAATCAAGCCTCTCATCCCTTCTAGGTCGGAAAATTGGTACCGGACATGTCTGGGAAAAAATCACTCTTTGCAACCCAATTGGAAACACTCCAGTTCGGCTATCTCAGGACTCCAGGAAGAATTGCTAGGCCTGCATTCTACGATATTCAAGATGAAATGAAAATCCTCAAGCAGCAGCCGAAGCCACATGTGAAAGTTGGAAGATCTTCGTGGACAATGGATGCGAGGAAACGAATTGAATGTGAAAGTTGCCTGGGATCCGCACAGTAGACGTATTGAATACGGATCATATTAAAGAAAAAATTTGTTAGTCTTCAGTATACAAATGAACACTGGTAAAAGTTAAAGTTTTGCTATAGTGCAGCGCAAGGCAATCAGAATGTATTCAAGTTGTTTAATCTGCTCTAAAAAAGATCTTTAGCCTCACTTAAACTTTATTATTTTAGAAAGCCGAGCAAGCATCTGATTTTGCTAACAGAGAAATTATTCCGGAAGTAAAGAAGATTTACGATGCTGCCACAGCAGGCGACGACAAGTTATCTACGGATCGTTTCGTTGAACCTGTACACGACTGACTTCTCCCGTTGTCAAATATGTGCTTCTGCTTTACTATTTTAAAAACATGCACAGCTTTACACGAGTATTCGTGGTCTCTTACGTTAATGTGATGACGAAATGAATCTTCAACGGAAAGCTTCCTTAGATTTCTACGAAAATAATGTGAATAACTGTGAAAAACGGATTTTGTCGCAGAAATAGCCTCTCGCCTCTCCACTTGTTCTCTAAAATCAAAGTAAAGAAAGGAACGAAAATAAAGAGGAAGTGCACTGCACTGTATGCCATGTCATTCTAAAGAGTTTTGAAGGACATAATAAATTTAGGCGGTGGAACCTCTCTATTGGCATCATAACATTCTATAAGCAATCCGCATATTTTTGAGAATAGTAGTAATATTTTAGTTCTATCTAGTTGATTTGCCGACCATACGACCATTTTCCCCTCACAACGAAAAGATTCCGAATGGGCGGTCGTTTATGGCACAGAATTCTCATCACATAGAAGATGAACTCACACAGCAAAGCTCTGCAGAGTGCACACGTGCACATTACATGTACATCCTTGTATCGAGTTTTTTACTTTTTTACTCAGCGACAGTGTTTGAAAAGCAATGTACCATAGGCGGTAACATAAACGTTCAGTATGTCCGATGCACCTTAGACTAAGCCTTCCATCACCACTCGTTTTGCAAGTTAGTACTGAACTTGCCGGGGAAGAGAGGTAGCACTGACTTGGTGCATCAGCAGGTCATTGAGTGACACTGAATAGTCCAGATATGCGTTCAATCACCTTTAACCATTCTTGATGAAATCGGGTGCACTGTGTATCCCTCAGCCCCTGATCAACATTAAGAGCCCTATTGTTTTTATCCGTTATGTTCTTCACCTGGTTTTCACACGGAACTGCGTTTTTTACTTCTCGTATTCCAAAGTGCTCCGCATTTAAATGCTGCTCCATGCAGTGATGAGTTATCAACGTGGGCACTTCGAATCACTGATCGTATTGTTTTCCATCTTTTGCTTCAAGAATCCCTCTACGGTAAAGTTAAATAGCTTTAAGTGAACTTTTTCGTAGAGGACATTGATCCTTACCAAGGTATTGCCGTCAAATCGAATTTAGATACTGGCTTGTTTTCGCTCAATGCGCCCAGTTTTGCTAATAGATTACGTTTGGGTTCTTCTATTTCAAATGAACGACGGCTTTCCTTAAAACATCACCATGCTGTTTTGCTTTTTGGTTTTGCATTTTTATAATGAATACTGGAATAGATGATCGTTTGTCCTCCCCAGGCAATCAATCTTGGGAAAATTTCAGTTTCGCCGCAGTGTTGTTATTCGGAATTTCAATGTAGGATAATTCAGCCGTCGACTTTTTTGGAACTTTGAGCGATTTCTACTTTAAAATTTATATTTTTTATACGATTACAAGCCACGATCTCTGCAATAAACCGTGAGTATTGATAGGAATTCCGTGCATTGCTTCAGTTCGTTTGCTTTGGTCACAACGGTTATTCGTTGTCCTTTAAGAAAATTTTAGCTCCGTAAATTAAGATTCCCTTTGACAAGCGATTGGAGAGATGGGTGAAAACTAGTCCAAGATTTACAATTCCCAGTACCAACTTTTTATTAATCTCGGAACTGAGCACACAATAACTGGCGTTTAGGCGGTTTCCCCTTCTTCATAGCCTGGAAACGTCGAATTGACGTGCAATCTAGTCATCCAAACATTTTCATAACGCAGCACGTAAATCATAGCGTATAAATTTTTATTAGCATAGTAAACAGCTTCTGAAAATCTTCCATCCACCGTCCATCAGCTTTCAAGCTTAAACCGTTTCAGTTTATCTGATCTCTTGTAAATCTTATAACCTGACCTAGTCTGTAAACAGTAAACTTAACGCTAAGCCAAGCACTCCACTAGGTGCCCATATTTTGAAGTAAAACGCACCACTGCCTTCGTTTAAAAACTGGAAACATCAGAGCATAAACATTTCAAAGAGTTTCTGACAAATTCTAAAGAACCAATAATAAATAGCAATCAGGAATGCCCTGCGATCAAGCATGACTTCGTGTTAATTCTATGACCTGACCCAGGCACATTCCTCGCTCATGCATTACTCTGTGCTGCTGTTGTCCACCAATTAACTAGAATTCCTACAACGGATAAAACGATTGTTGTTTTAAAGAAGCAGATAAACATTTATGCGTTTTTTAATTAACTTATTAAGTTTTGTCTGTTATGGTTGTGAAAGTGCTTGGCTGATTAGACTGCATGGCAATTTGACCCTTCCAGGCTATGAAGAAGGCGAAACCGTTGAAACGTCAGCTACTGTGTGCTAATGAATTCCGTAGTACCAACCTTGTGTTTGCTCATTGAAAAAAAACGGTGAGGTGTTTGAAATTCCATTAATTCAGATGTTGTCAACTTTGCTAATAATTTTATTGCTATTTTCGCCGATCAGCTCGTGCTCGCTGTACTAGGACGACCATACTTCCCTTTCATATCATTCCCTTCTTTCAGGCCTTAAAACTCTATGACCTGGGCAACTGTCGGTGGAGTGCTCATGACAATACTACGGTAATTACACCGTCTCCCGTCGTGGATATGCTTTCGCATAGTCCAAGGAACAAATTTCGTTCTAAAGAACAATTTTAAAGAACTTAATCGATGAACACGAAATATATGACAATGAATGCACAGAAATTGAGACGCGATCACTTCCTGCTTTCCATGTAAGCGACATGAATATATAGATGAGTAGTAGGATTTTTCGAAATGAATATCGATGAAATTATGTTGGTTAGTCGTTAAAAGTCACCAAAGCACTGTTTCTAACGCGTTTAATTCAAGTGTAAACAAAGACAAACCAGCACTAGGACCCACCACCGCCCTGGTACCACGTTAGCCGCATGGTGGCAAATTTTCTCTCTGTTCCACAACGGCAGAGAGCCTTTATGGTGGTGCCAACCTAGGGCAGACTTTGGCCATGCTGACCTCGGGATTCTAGGAAAATAAAGGACTAAAGCAGCAAAACTCCGAAAAATGGGAAATATGTTGGGACCCGCACAAGCAGTGTGGACGAGCTGTCCAAATGTCAAGTAATAAAATAAGTACTACTTTCCTGACTTTATTATTTGAAATAGAAATCAAATTGACCAAGATATCATTGCTGATGGAACAGAATTTCTCTTATCCCAAAAATGGTTGGCTACTTTAAGAAAATTCCATGTTTCTGTAGATTACAAATGCTTCCTTTCTTCGTAGCTTGCGTTTGAAGCTCGCTTGTTTGACAACGAAGCAGTTGAAAACAAGAGAATTATTCAGTAGAGATGTGCGTCATCGATGTTTGTGGTGACACCTTTACGTTCAAAGTTGTAAAATTATCTTGCAAAGCCTTTATTCTTGATTTCGATTTCAAAAGCTCAAAATTTTGGGGTCAAATCCTTACTTGTCGCAACTTTGTAAAACTCTAAAACTGCAGATTTGCATACCAAAGACATTCTTTCTGGTTTACTCTTAGTGGTAATATGTGCAAATATACGCTCTTCAGGTCGTCTCATTCTTGAAACATCCATTAATTAGGAAAATTCTGGGCCAAAGTCTAAGGCTGTCAAGTATTCGAAAAAACTGACTGAATCAGTCCAAAAATTGATGGCAATTAAGTAGCTCTTCTTAATAATATATGAAGATTACCCGTCTCAAATATAACTAGCACAACTTTTCTTACTATTTGGTCTGTTACATCGTCCTCATTCTGTCAAGACACTAACCACAGGTATCACTACTTTCAGGAAAAATCGCCGCAAAATAGAAAACCTTTTTTTCATCCACACGAACAAACGAATTCCAATGGCTCAGACTTGGGACACCGTACCATGAGTGGCTGGGGATTGAAGGAAAACCATGCTTGACTAGCATTACTTGAACAGAGGAGACAACAGTAGTTCAAACAGTAGTCGAACTTTATCCCATTGAATTCCATAAATGAGTGGCGCAAGAAAATGAAACGAACCGAATAGCTCTGAAACTCGGACGTCGTATTAAGATCCACAACCGGTGTACGAAATGATATTCAAAGCATCGGCAGTTGTTTCTTGACACTAATTCGGCGTCACGGGCTACCTAGAAAAGTTGATCTGTCACCAAGATGATGAACTCAATCGTTGATATCATCATTACGGCCAGGAAAGGGAGGCCAGTCGTTGTAAAAACAGCTTTTTAAAAGTTGATATTATCACAGTACTGCAGTCTTCCATTATCACAGTCATAAAGGATGAAAGTAAAGTTCTCGGCGTTGATCAATGCCTGAGGGATGCGCCATGCATTTGACATCATTAAGCATCATTTGGAGGTGATTGAATGCATATCTGGCCTTTACAATGATTCGCCATAGCCTATCGATGAATCGAGCAAGTACTGCTATTGCCCGGACAAGGCTGGTACCATTTTGCCAACGCGGTAGAGACGGAAGCCTTGGTGGGCCATGGATGCGGGATAGATTTCAGGTGTGTGTTGCAGGGAGCCTCGGACCACCGCTCCACACACGCCCTCTCTTCCCCATAGTATCTAAAAAATAAGTACATAAAAAAATCAGTTATTAAGAGTTTTTGTGGTCACTTGAGATTTAGTCGGAAAGCTTGGTAGGCTGATCTTCATTTTCATAATTGTAGAAGGAACATTTTATTTGGCCTACGTAATATGTGTTAAGCACTGCTAGAGCACTAATTTCCATCATTTGTTCTTGCATCCTGCTGGAGTTCGTATATCCCTTGATGCTTCATATTTTGTCGCATTGTTTGTCGGATCATGTGTGTATCATTCTTCCTCCAGTTTATGAAGATGTTCCTCTCGTCCATCTGTATGTCCAGCTCAGAGTCAACAAACTGTCGATAACCACTTTTGTCTGGGTAGCAACTTGGCTGTTATGTGACATGTCTCCCAATACCAACACGAGCGGATGACCTCCCGTAGTGAGAACAGGGAAATGCCTTGACAAGGCAGCATCAGAACTTCAAGGAAAAAAAATAATACAAAATACATAATGTTTAACGTTTTGTTTTCTGCCTTCTATAATTTTCATGGCAGGTTACCAAGCGAAATACAACCACAACGTTGCTGAGATATTTGCAAAACTCTGGACCGCAGGTGTCTATGGTGGGGAACG
>UYYA01003847.1:19494-312812 GCA_900624975.1 Angiostrongylus costaricensis
GAGTTTTGCAAATATCTCAGCAACGTTGTGGTTGTATTTCACAAAATACATACTTCAAAAACGCTTCTTAGAAAAGCCACATTCTTTTTGCTTAGCAGCAGAACAGCCTATTCTAATGCCGATCTTCATAGTTTGATTGAAGCTGCAGGTCATATGAAATTTCACGTGACCACGTGAAAAGCTGCGAAACAGGAGATCCACGACGTATTAAGTAGGTGATGGGACCTTTGTCAAGAAGGAAGGCAGTATAACGAATTGTCGGTGTCCTCAGCTTTGTTGTTAATCAATCTGTTGCTCATTAGTTCGTCAATACGATAAGGAAGGTCGGCTTCATAACATGTCAGCGAAGCTGATGAAACAAATTGTAACTCTAGAGACATTCTGGGTTAATTTCAAGAATCCGAAAATGAATGGCAGGGAGGAATGCCTCATTATCACGCGTGTTATTGGACAGTATATAAGCTTGTTATTTTGATGAGATGGGCACATTACGATTCCATGTGAACTCTGCGCGGTTGGTCTCCACGTGATGCATTCACATTACAGTGACATTGACATTACGGTGAAAACTCACAAAAGGCGATGATTGTGCAAAAAAGCTATTCTGTGTTTAATTTGATTACAATCTCAGCCTAGCGTTTTCTCTGTTTGGTTATGGAGGTGTTTGGCCGTATAGATTGCTGTCCACTTGACTTTCCCAGGCTCTGAGGAAGGCGAAATCAGCCGAAACGTCAGCTTGTACGCAAATAAAGAAATAAAACAGCACCTCGCGTTTGCTGAGCAGAAGTAGAAAGAATTATTCAATCAATGCCGAGGTTAGTAGAAAGTGGAACGTGGGAGTCACTATAAATTATATACTTTCTACAATTGACTCGAGTAGCGCAGTGGTCGGAGGCACCCTGCAGTGCACGTAGGATCAATCCCCACTCCCAAGCCTTCATCCCTCCGGGGTCGGCAAAATGGTGCCAGAGTGGTCTTGGAGGATAGCAGCATTGGCTCGATACATCAGTAGTCGACCGCCAGTCATTATAAAGGCCAGATATGCATTCAATCGCTTCCAACAATACTCAATAAAGTCGAGTGCGTGACGTTTCCCTCAGGAATTGATCAACGCTGGCAGCTTTATCCTTTATTTTTTATCTATAGCTAGATGGTGAAGTAACCAGCACCGAAAAGTTCAACGAAACCAGCGAAAGCGTGCTAGGAAGTTTAGAACGGGAATTTTAGAATTTTTATGAAGGAAATTTGGAAATTTAAGCCGAAATAGATTAAGAGAGACGTTCGCCTTCCTGGTCTGGTAATGAAATTACGGTGATTTATTTTTTAAGAATAGGAAGATCCAGTGTGCGCGAGATGAAGACATTACTACAGCATACCCAATACATAGCTCGCAACAAGTGCATGGCATAAGAGGTATTTGCAAAGGTACTTACATTAACGAGGGCTCCACACAAAGGAAAGAATCAGTCTGAAGAAGGAATACCGTTCGGGTCTGTGCGACTTCGCTTCCGACCCAAATTAACAAATAAGGGATTGCCCATGATATGAAACTGATAATAGAAAATTACTGCACTAGTTATTATTTTCGAAGTCGAAAATACTATTTGGAAAAACACCACCTCTGATTCATTCCTCTGAAGCTAGAATTGCGACCAAAACCATGAAAGTAGGTAAACCACGAAATGAGGAAACACCACCACTAACTTACTTCCACCTGGTTGCCCAATGATTCATGCATCTGCCGTCCCAAATAAAGAATTACCATCATAAAGATAGAATCCCTGACCAATGGAGAACCACGTGCGCGTTTCCTAAGAAGAGAGACCGGATATATCTCCGTAATTACCGTTCGACTTGCTAATTGAATGAGCTTTAGAGGCTCTTCATTAAAGCTGTCCTGCTGTACATGCCAAGAAGTTTCGATGAAGCTGAATCATCCGAGGAAACTCGAGCACGAATTTGATTCTGGTTTATGGACCAAGTTCGCAAAAATGAAAGTGTCTTAAAAGTCTACATGAAGACAGGCTCCAAATCGTCTTTACTATTACAGAAGTAGAACTCACACATCAACTACTTGTGGATAATCGTGAAAAGAAATTTGTTCGGTGTGCATGGAAAACGATGAAAAGCTGGAATTCTGTAAAAGAAAAGAACAGTAAGAGCCTTCTTCGGGCACCACAAAGAAATGTACAGATCCAAGACTATTATTTTCAAAACAGCTGTGCTCCAAAATTTCGCTGGATATCAGAGACGTGGAATGACACTTCAACACCACCGGGAATTCTGTGTATTATTCAGCGAGTACTTGAACAATATTTCTTGAAATATGCTCGGTAAACCATACTAAGGTGTACTTTGCAGTCCAGAGTTTCAAAAATCGCCAAGTCGTAAAAGTCCAGCAACGTGTGAACAAGCCGTACTGTTAATGTATAATAAAAATATACCAGTTGACGTCAGCAGACCAGACATGGACAACAATAGCGACGAGGAAGAAAATTGAAGATGTACTGCAAGGCGACGATGCATGAGATTGGTCACTCCAGAAATATACGTTTTGACTGTTTTCTTCTAGTGAACTGAGATTTACGGTAATCTACGTGAGCTCTTGCCTATCGGCAGTCTTCTCATGATTATTAAGGATTAGATGTCAAAATGGATCTTGTACACAGCAAGTTTAGCCAGCTATGCATAAATAAATGTTACGAGTAAGATTACATGTGAGTGACTGATGCAGAGTTACAGCAGATCAGGACAGCATCCACGAAATTAACGTCCGCACCCTACGTTTCCCAGTAAGAAGCATACAACACTGATGAAATAATCTACAAAGAATTTCGCGAGTCGTGGGTCTAGCACGCATTTTACTGCTAACTGACTTGCTTAGCACTTTATTCCTTCTTAGGATTCCGTGAAGTCAACAAAGGCAGTCGTTAGCACCTTTGTAACGAATAAATGTCGATCTCATAGCGGGAACATTTTAAATACGATGTCCGCCATCATAGGATACATTTAAGGCACACCTTCACTCTTGCTGAAGTTGTGGTTAAAAATATACAAAACATAAGTTTAGTTGGCCAGTGCACTTCTTTGCAATGTCGCAGGAGAACATCACCCTAACAGAACGACGAGTATCACAGGAGAACGATAAGAATAAGCATTGCAGTAAAACCAGCTTCTGAAAAACCCAGATTAATAAAATATGACTACAGAAATGATAAAATACGGTCAAAAGTCGGGACCTCGGATGGACTTCAAACCCGCGATCACCCTTAGCAGGGGCTCACGTGCTATCCACCATAGCAACCGAGACCCTTCCTCTACCTTTCTCTCAGCTATAATTTCTTTTTCTATCGATGCTGTCAGCAGTCATCCATCAATGGGAAAAATCTGGGTACCGCAAATCGGCATTGAACACAGTTAAGCTGAAGGTCTAAGCGAAATCGCATTTTGGCAGTTGCTGAAAAATAGAAGGAAGAATAATAGTAATAATTGCTGAGTTGATAAAGGCGGGGACAAGGTAATAAGATGTAGTTGCATAGCCGGCATCGTTTCGTTTTTAAGTTTTTTACTTACGTGATACTTGATATTTGAATGACCCATCCTCAATGGTTGTGCAGGCCTTAGCATAATCTCCAATTTTCGGAGATTCGCTCGCTAAGCCATTGTGGTTATCTGGAATCTCGAGGTCGGCCTTGCCAAAGTCTACCCTAGGTCTTCACCATCCCAGGCAGTGGCAGCCCTTGTGGATTAGAGGAAGATTTGCCACCATGCGACTTTGATAAGAGGACGGTAGTGGATCCTAGTATTTGTACTGGTTTACTCTTACCTAGCCTTCCTGATAGGAAAGCCGGACTCTTTCTCAGTTTGGAAGACTCTGCCAGGGGATGAATCGCCAGTTATACCTCGGGGTCCGACACCCAGGAACATCACCAAGCCACGGTGAAGAAGTAAACCGTTGGGAGGAAACCGTTAAGTTCTTTAAAAATCCTAATACTTATTCTTTCTTTGATGAGCTTACACGAGGTTGATAATGATATTTATTTATTTTCGGCTTTCCTAAGAAATCCTAGTACTTATGTCATGCTTTGACGTGTCCGAGCACTCTAACCAAAGGCGATACGCAGGTAGAGAAAGCAATTGGTGATCGGAACTTGTACTGCAATCTATATTCTATGCATGTCTTATAAATATATTACAATTTTGTTCGCCTACGGCTTTTTTCCTTTGGTCCATTTTCTATGCATAGGTTATTTTAGGTAGCAGGTGTCGTTCCCTGAAAATGTTAAACAGAGAGGAAGAGAGAGAAAAAGAAAGAGAAAGAGAAGAGGGAAGAGAGAAAGGGAGAGTGGTAAATCATTAAGGTTTCCGGTTTTAGAGTAGTTCTTTCACTGATTTCCTGGGTTCAGTTTAAGTCTCGCTGAAATTTTTTCATTTCCAATAAAAAGCTGGAAAAAGATTTTATTATATTTCATTTTTCCATAGAGTATGTTTTGGTGCAGAAGCAATTTAGTTATAATTCTACGAACTGTCGAACTGTGTTATGCGTTCCATGTAAAAACAGGTTCATTTTAAGTCTTTGGTGAAAATATTAGCTTTCGAAATACAACCACAACGTTGCTGAGATATTTGCAAAACTCTGGACCGCAGGTGTCTATGGTGGGGAACGAACGCGCTATTGTCCTTTCCAGGGAGTAACGCGTTCACCACCACACCATGCGGGTCCTTCGTTTCGCTTGTCTCTCAGCTATTTCTATCGATCTAAATCGATTTCTATTGATCTAAATAGCTGAGAGACAAGCGAAACGAAGGACCCGCATGGTGTGGTGGTGAACGCGTTACTCCCTGGAAAGGACAATAGCGTGTTCGTTCCCCACCATAGACACCTGCGGTCCAGAGTTTTGCAAATATCTCAGCAACGTTGTGGTTGTATTTCGCTTAGTACCCTGCCGCGAAATTATAGTAGGCAGAAAATAAAAAGGTATAACATTAGCTTTTGAATTAAGCTGTGCAGCCACTCTCATCCACAGAGATGGCGGTGTCTGTAAGTGAGAGCGGCAGTGACTTGAGTAATGTGTCCCCTTGTTGACACGCGGAATGACGACCGTGGAATGCGTGGTGTTCTCTGGAATTTCAAGATAACCGTACATCCCCAAACGTTCGGTTCATGCAGATCTAAGAAAAATTTTCTGCACTACGACATGAATTCTTCCATAGGAAGAGAAATTCTTGAGGTCACTCCACCGATACTGATCGTGAGCGGTGTGAGAAGCGTACTCACAATGTATTTATTTATATTATCGCGCCTTAGTTGGCAGTAGTTTTCGACCTTTCTTATGTGATATTGTCAAGTCAAAAAGACCTCATTTTTGCGACCTAAATTCACTGCTTCTTAGACCTTCCGTGTTCTGCTAAACTCTAGGCGGATTTGTTTTCGTCACCGCCACCGCGTTTGTCGCCTCGCCGTACCACCGGATGTAATAGGAAGTGACAAGGAATGGAAGAAATTTGTAGGAGTTCAGTACTAGCTTATTTTAAAAATGCATTCTCCGTAGAAATTTTTCCATTGGCTCGTTGTCTGCATTTCCAATCGTGCTTCTCTAAAGACGTATCTCGCTCACTTAACAATATTTTGGATGTTTGATGTCTTCCTATACCTCAGAGTTTAAAAATAAGCTATTTGTTATACTGATCTTGCTTAAACAAGAATGGAGTATTGCAAGGTGGAGACTTTCTAAAAATATAACATTGTTTTATGGGAAACACCTGATGTGTTTACAGCATTTTTCTTAGAATTCTTCTTAGAGTTGAAGTACTCTGAAAACGGTGACTCTTTGTTAAAATTCGGCAGCATACTCGTGTCCGATTTCCAATTTCATTGAAACAGTGAATATCAGTCTGATTTTACGGGGATGTGTATGGGCCAACTTACAGCTTTGTGCTGCAGGAAAAGGTCGTCTAAGAGTTTTCCAGCGGTCCTAGATGATAGTGTGATGCCTCATTGTTCTGCTTTTTAGAGCTCTTAAGTTTAAAAACAAATGGTCAAAAAGAAGTCTCTGAGAAAGACGAAGACGTCGAAACGTTAGCCGAAAATAAACATCATTATCAACCTCGTGTAAGCTCATCAAAGAAAGAGTACAAATTGATTAGTGATACCGAGGTTCGAGGAAAGTTTCGAAATGGTCAAAATGTTTTACTTGACTTCCAGGCAGAACAATGATCTTCATCAATCAGTGTTTCCGTTAATTACTTAGCAGGGAAATCTGTAAAATATCCTTCTGTTCTTGTCGGTGCGAAATAAGGGTGCAACAAGGGTTACACCTTTTGTTCCAGTATCTCTATTTCTATTCCTCCTAATTAGCAATAAACCACCAGTTCCTCGTCCACGTTCATAGGGCAGGCTTTCTTTTCGAATAAGCGGATAGTAGTGCTGGAATCCTTTACAGCTTGAAGGCCACCTATGAGGTAGTGAACTTCTCCATCGCCAACGAGATGGGGTAATTTGCCGAGTTGAACGAAAAATTGAGAGAAATTCCGCAAACGTAGAGTATCATTTCATAGTTTTATTTGAAAAAAACAACTCGGCCACATCACACGTGTTGTTGGATGGCTTGTTCCAAATAGCTAATTACTCTTGTAAAAGCTTTGAATTGAAGACCAAAATTCTTTAATAAAGTTTGAATAGCGCTCTCGTTGAGTGAGTCAAGTAAACAGAGATCCGGAAACAAAGACGACCGCAGCTCAAAAGCAAAACTGGGCGCTGTTGTCTACGTCAAGGTATCGTAGACGTTTTTGCTCAATTTTGCGCTGATGATTAAGTGATTTGAACAACATCTAACAACGTGTAGCAGCGATTTCTTATAAACATACGATTTCCATACTTCTAATCGAAAACCGCGCTGATTTCTAGCGGTTGAGACTCCTGCACGCTAGCACCTACTAAAGCAACTACAAACCTTCTAAGAGGTATTCTAAAAACTGACTGTCCTCGGGTCGTGACTTCGTTAGTTTGTTGATTTTCGACAAGTGAAATTTACGAAAGCTATCAAATCATTGTGTTCTCAACGAAGTGTTCTATGAATGATTTATTGATAAAAATATTGATGCATCTCTATTACATCGTGGATTGGGTCATCGTTGGGTAAATATATAGAGTTATTAACCAATAACTCTTGTTCGGTGGTTATTTATGTTAATGTTTCGGTGTGGGTCGTCGTGCAAAAGTAGTACATCCATTATCCGTTATCGACAGATATCTCGACCCTATCATCCTATTTTTCGCCCCGCATCCTTCAGCGCCCAATTTTGTTATCGCCACCACACCGGGTGTCGGTGCGTGGAAACGCCGGGCCGACCAGTTGAAGTGTATTCTGTATGGAGACATGAACGGTCTCGTTACTAACCTTCTACTAGTAATTTCGCTATTGCCTGTTTGCTTATGTTTACCACTTGGCGACAGCCTTAGCTGGTCACATAATTTGGGCGATGAAATTGAAATTCCAAGCCCAGGTGAAGAACCAAAAGGTGAGCTTAACCAAGTTGTTTGTGGTTGTAGTCACCAAATAACCACCTACTTTTTCTGCTTTTGTTTTCCTTTCACAAAATTATTAGATGACATGTTTTCAGTCGGCTGCAAGCACTACAGTCTATTGATACAAACTAAAATTTCCACATTTTATCAAGGATTTTGTGTATTGTTAAAACTCTGAAGAGCTTACTTCGCTTCGATTTCCTTTCTTGTTTTGTTCTTATCTTCGAGTTCTTCATACAAAGCAGTCTCCAGCCATAACTAATAAAGTAACAAAATTTCAGGAAAAATTATTCCTCTACAGTGCTTGTGATTTATGTGGGAATGAATTAATTCAGATTTGAAGCCTTTGGCCTAGAAAAATATACCATTCGCCTCATTTGAAAGTTGTGTCTTCTTTACGGAATATCAAAGGAAGATAGAGCACCTAAAAACTTCAAAGACTTCTCTAACGTGTCGATGATTGATATCTCGCGATAGGTATCACAGTTACATAGCAAACATTCTATCAGTTCCTTCAGAACAATCTCAAATAAAGTCAGTGTTGAACTAGAAAGTGATAAAACAACGGATGGTTGAGCATCTTAGCAGTTTTTCCATTCGTTATCTTATTGATTTTCCTTCAAAATGTATACTCTCGGCAAACATCTGAACAGAATTATCCGTGGTCGAATAGATGGAAACACTAGATTTTTATGATCACAGATCGAATTAGATATCTTTATGGTCCATCTTTCTAAGAATTTTTTTAGAGAAAAAACCCATTTTTGTTTCACTCTCTCACAATTTCCATCCATTAAGGTGGTTTGACCCGCAGCCACGTCGTTGTGGACCTTGTGCATAGGATGTTAGCAGCTTGTATGACGAACCCACCGGCAATTCTCACATAAAACGGTTGAGTTCTAGCCTCAGAGTCCAGTTCGAACATCGTTTCATCCACAAAACACCCTTTGCAAGACCCGCCTTCATGACTCGCTCACACGTCAACAGCTAGAGCTCCGTGGGTAACTTACACGGAAAGGAATGTGCCTCATATAGTTTCCCTTACATGGCAGAAGGTGAAAAAAACTTTAGAATCAATTTACAGAAGACAAAGAGTTGGAAGAGCAAGTCCGTTTGTAGCCTCTGCTTGAGAGTCGACGAATACTGTCTTGGCTTTTGCTACCGAATTCCTTTCAAAGTCGATAATAATATTCATTAAACGCGCTGGAAATGCACTTGTATAAATTGCGATTACCATGAGCTGAGATCCGTTGACAGCTGGAATCCATTGA
Source organism: Angiostrongylus costaricensis (assembly GCA_900624975.1). Taxonomy (NCBI): domain Eukaryota; kingdom Metazoa; phylum Nematoda; class Chromadorea; order Rhabditida; family Metastrongylidae; genus Angiostrongylus; species Angiostrongylus costaricensis. Next base: position 28,294 of record UYYA01003847.1, read on the forward strand.
CCACTCATCCTAGTTGCTCTATAAATGGATCTCTTAGTATGCTACAATTATATCCTTTTTAGTTCTTCGTTTGCCATATTCCATGTGCAGAAATACCTTCTTTACCTTTGTTGAGCGACTTCATTCTTGACGGTAACATTGCTATGAACAGGGTGATGGAGGTGTTGGATCGTAGACGTGCAAAATAGAAATTTTCAGGAAAATGAAAGCGGTGACACTGTCAGATTTTTTAAACAATGATGGATAGGATTTTTGTACGTACCACCTTGTCACACCTACAATTACTTCAACAATCAGAAGTTAGCCTAGGTGTTCTTGAAAGTTTATTCCGCAATTGCATTTGGTTTGGTTATTCGATAAAAGATCGCCTGGAATTTGGCCCTTCAGAAACCCATAAAACACACTCTCTTAATTATATTTGAGCTTCGACTTGAGTACTTTATCCGAATGCGAAATTTCGTCAGTAGCCTCACAGGAATTTAGACGGCTTGTCCATAGACGAAAAATTTCGGAGTAATTTCACTCTAAGCTATTTGTGTTCTTCTTGTCTGACTGGAATAGATAGTCTTAGTCGTACTTGAAGGGAACTCTTGCATCAAGAAATCTCAATGGAATTTTTAACAGATAGATCGCGCAACTACAATACCAAGTAAGCTTCAATTTATTTTTGAAACCGTTTCCTATTGGAAGCCTCATTTAATTCATATGATCGGCTGCGTTTACTATTCCTCCAAAATTCGGCATTAGTGCGAAAGAGCTAATTCGTAAACAAAACTCTAGACAGACTAAGCGCGTTTGTGTTAAGATCAGCTGAACCGGTCTTTCTTGTGCTATCTTTCGATTTCCCTCAATAACCTTGCATTTACTTCCACAACAACCAGAGCTTATGTAGCTACGAAGACCATCTTGAAGCCGTTAACGAAAGGTGTAGCAATTCATCTCACCAAGTGTTAGGATATATCAATTAGCATTGGTAATGCTGATGGGTTGTTAAGGCGTGTGCTGCAGTTTGCTGGTAGAAGTTTGTGTATCTCAGTACCCCCAGATATGTGATAAATTCGTTGTGTTAAAAACCTTCTCCAGTGGAACCTTCTGTCCATGACGGATATTTTGGCATCGATTGTTCACTACACCTCGGTTTCTTATACAAAGATTAAGTGGAATTTGATGTGATCTGCTTCTGATGTGGAAGAAGAAGGTGCTGGTTGACCGCTGTGGGGTGCCCCGTTGTTGTGTGCTACATAAAAATGCTTATTGGTACTGTGTCTGATTCGGTGATGTGATGCACAATGTGCAACTTTATCTTTTTCCAATGCTCTTCATATCGAATTTTCTAACGCCTGCCATTCTAGAGCCTTCTACGTCTTTTGCTAGAATTATTTGCCAGTCCTATAAACACAACCCTAATACCTAGTGCCCTAATCTCCAGTGACATGGGCAGTGTTTTGCATTTCTAAGAAAACTAGCTAACTCGCGGCTTAGTTCTACTTGACTCGGAAATAACTTGACGTTAGTTTGCTCTTAGCTGAAGACGCCCTTTTTGAAGAAAAAGGAAGTAAGTCGCAAGACGGGCCGATTAACTAAAGTTTAGAGAGGGAGTTGCTTCGCAGTTCAACATCTCACCTTACCACTTTGCTCTTTGTGACGACGAAATGCTTGAAAAATTACATCTGACTTTTTAATTTCATTTTCTCTTGATGTGCAGAAAGGACATTGTTAAAAGAGACGTTGTTTAGAACGAGAGAAATCATGCCGTTAATGTAAGATCGGGCTTTGAGAATAAAAACGAAGCAAAGCAAAAGTAGAAATCGGCAGCTTTTTAGTCCACAAATATGTAAAGGTGCTGCTTCCAGTTGCGGAACCTATCAGCATGTCTTCTCTTAAATTTTTTCAATAAACAGCTTTCTTTTTCTCACAACTGTACACTTTATTTTTTAAGGCACTCAATAAGAAAGTTCTTTAATTGCGCTGAATGTTACCTAAGCTTGCAAGACACTCTTGGCAGACCCTATGAGTGACTGTAGACGAGTTTTTCACAACTACTGGAATGATTGGTGGACGCATCGATTTCGATGAAGGCAATCGCTCTCGAAATAAGCACCAGTCTTCTCCAGTGGTAGCGGAAAACGACTGGCTTTTTTTTGCTCGACCTTTCCATCTATATGTGGATATAAAGAAAACTGAATGAACGGCTCTTAGCTTATTTTCTACTCACCTGTAATGAAATTTTAACACAGGGCGGCCGAGATGCGTTGAGTAAAATCTATTAGTTACTTGAATACTTAGATGGCTCGTCTTCACTGGTGGCGTGAGCCGCAGCATAATTTCCATCTTCTCGGAGAATTGCTAGTTTAGCCAGGGGTCAGCCCAACCAAAGTCTGTCTCAAGTTATCGCCACCACAGGCAGTCGCAGCCTTTGTGGATAAGAGGAAAATTTACCACCATGCGGCTAGTTTGGTACCACGATGGCGATGGATCTTGATATTAGTTTGCTCTTAGTTGCGGTTCTTGATGGACAGACCAAACTCCTTCTTAGCTTGGCAGGCACTGCTGTGGTGATGAACCTCCCGCTGTACATCGCAGCCAAACACCCAGGAGCACCTCCCAGCACGATTAGGCGGTAAACCGTTGGGAAGACAATGTATTGGATGTAAAATTATTATCTAAACCTTCAAACAATGTGTCATACTCATATTGAACCTTATCCGTTGAAGACAGATCACTAGAATCTGTTGACCGTTGTTTACAAGCAGGTGTATTATTCCAGCAAGATGAAGTTCCGATTTTTAAACCCCATTGCAAATCTCTTTCTTCATCCCTCTTTAAAACTCCTATTTCGAGTGTGACAGCAGTTGAACGAGCGGGATTTCGTTCACCAAGACACCCTGATGCTTTCCCTACCCATCAATTATGTTTGTAGCTGCTTCGTTTGCGTTGGAAATATTGAAAATCCTAAATCTTAGCACCTCTGGATTAAAATGAATGCTTTCTAAAATTTGTGTATGAGTTAAAGGAGATGCAGCATAGTATGTTTCAGAGATTAGTATACTCAACTCCTCAAATAGCCTACTTATCGTGCAATCATTGTTCGCTCACGAAGTCCCAGCATCGGACATTGTGTGTGAAGAAAATAGCTAGTGATTCCATTCCGACAGAGTCATTTTTCCAAACACACAACGCAGAAATTAATCAATGTGTGGCAAACGGTTATCAAAATGGCCTGATTCAAACTTTGAGATTTATGGTGGGTGGAGAATAGATGACGTCTTTGAGTCATCGCATTTTGAAAGACGCTGAGCTCCAACGAGGCGAAACCCTTTGCTGCACAACATGAAAGACTCGGAGAAATGTGCAACAAATATCGTTCTCTGCTGAAACAATCAATGAGTCACCGGCCAGTGATGGTTATTTGAAAAGTGGTTCGTAATGTCTGGACTACCAGTTTTAGTGTTTGTTCTAGAATATAATTAACTTCAGTACTTGAGAGAATCCGTAATATAGGAGATATCATCAGAAACAACTTTGAGAGATGCAGTTCTTAATGCAGGCAGGTTCTCATATTTCAGCAAGATTCTCGATGTTATGCCCTTACAAGTAATTAACAGTAGCTCTACTGTTAAAGCGGTTCCTAGGTTTTTCAAATAATCTGTTGTGGGTACTGTGGGCATTGTTGAGAGCAGCTTCCCACTGAAATCGGCGCTAATCATTGCAGCTTGCTCAAACAGGGATGCAGCTTTCGACAGTGGGTTCCGCCCAGTTGCTGATCAGTTCGCCGCATGCTGCCCTCACTGTACGCGGCGCTCTCCTTGAGCATCATTTACCGCATCAGTGTTAATCTTCCTGATTTACCCTATTCAACCGATCTGCAAAATATCGGATCGCATGGTTTTCTTCAGACTTCTAGTGAAATAGCACGAACTGTTGATAGATTACTTGCCAATCTACCGGGACATCACAGTGCTGCAGTATTCCAGTACAGGTATTATTAGCAGACATCGCTTTCGACGAACTGTCCTTCTGCTAGCAGCTTTATATATTCACCACAGCAGATAGCCGATGCACCCCTCATCTGTTGAATTCACTCTTGCGTTACAGTTGACACATGATGACTCTGTCAGTAGCTGCATATTTATTAAGAATTACCTCAAAAGTCAATGAATTTTCTATCTACGTGAAGTGGAAATGTACTGACTTCTGGAAAAATTTTGAAACTCGTATCCTATAAAACGCATTCTTTCTAAGGGATATAGTAGCTGGCGTCATCGATGGAGTAATTCCAAATCTGGCTAGATTCGCTGTAATCTTCATGATAGCACTTACACTAGTTTAATATCAGGTACCATAAGGACTTGGGAACTCTTGTATATCTGGACGTTTATTCGAACAACGAATCCAGTTATGTGAAAAAACGGTTTATGGAAGCCATCGACAATGGATGGCTTGGTCAATTCCGCATCTCTAGCAATGGATTCGAGCTGCACGTCATCCGAGGTCTCCTTCACATTTGTATATCAGATACTCAAAGAAGAACTACATTCAAAACTGTGGTGATGAAAAATTGTTGGAGATTCTTCCTAATCAATTCATAAGAGCAGAAAAAATCGAACTAAAAATAACTGCCACTGAAATCGCGTTGAGCGAAATTAAGTTTTCCCGCTAAGCCTCTGTTACTGGTCCACTTGTTTACTGATTTTAAAACGCCTTGTGACTAAATCCTTTCATACGCAACCATAAACTAAAAATTGGATGAAGTAGTGTGCCTTTACGTTTTACGGAATACCTTGCAGTTAATGTAAGACGACAAATTATTGCTCCTTTCCAGTGTCATTGAATGATCTGCCACAAATATGAATGAGTGTGTTGTTGCTACTCAGCGTCTTTCGTTTTAAAAGCGACTCTATTATTTGCCGTGACCCTACGTATAATATAGCTAAATTTCATTTTGTTGCAAAGCTACGTAAGCTTCTTTTGAAATGTCTTCAAAGTGAGGATTCATTGTCGCCAATAATCTCACACCTTCATGTTTTAACTTTGCCTTGAATTTATTATACGATACGTGGCCCTTTGGCATCAGCCTTTCCTCGACCCTAACCTTCACTGTGTTCCCTCGGCCGCCGCACGATCGGATGTGAGATCAGAGCTGGAGGCAACGGATGCCGTGGAGTGCCTAGAGTGAGGCGTTGCCGTCAAGTGCACGGCAGCCTGCATCAGTCGCTGTGTGCATAGTGTCGCTTTCTTTTCCTGTCAATCTCTGGTTTAATGGTCAAAAATCGATTTAACGACTGATTGAATTGGACTTATGGTTGTAGGAGAACCAAGAAAGCAGCGTTATAATGAACCTACGTCAAATCATTTCTGCTTTGCTAACGTAGTCGTCTAGCAAATGGCACCTTGGTAATTTCAGACACAAATTCGTATTGCCCACCGGCTGAATTCCGTTGCTCAAACGGTAGTTGCATCTCGGCGAATCTGCGATGTGATGGAAAGCAGGATTGCGAAGACGGTTCTGATGAACAAATGGAATACGGTATGAAAAATTAGCCATCTAAATGTAATATTTAGTATAGTCCGAGCGCTCACGTAAGCATGCAATGCGCTCGAGACGATGTACAACAATTAATGCTTGCGGCGCACGACGTCGTCCCATGTGCGATGGCCTTCGGAAATTAAGCGTCGTTCTGAATGTGTTAAACTTCTACGTACAATGAAAACTGGAATTTGTTGACGTTTTGTAGTTCGATTAAATCCACGCGCATACTAAAGAGCTTCGTCTTAGTGGTGTTAAAGTTGTCAAGCACTGTAAATATTAATGATTACCAGTTGATGAGTAATCGAAAGAAATAGTGCCCAAGAAAAATTGGAGAAAAAAACTTTATAAAAAAAGGCGAGTAGAGAATTACTAGTCTGGGTCATCGTTCTAGCTCATTGTCGCGGTTCCATCGTCATCTACCAACAGAATCGAATCGTCTACGCACCATCTGGCGCTGTCGCTCTTCTATCTGCGATCATAGACGAGATTCCGAGAGACCATCAGGTGACACTTCCCCTCAATCGAACATCTTACCTTCCTAGTTATTAGGTGAAGCAGATCCACAACGAGCACTTCAGAGATTTCCACTCTGAGAAAACACTAGTCTGGTGGTCAACACTGAAAGTAAATAACCATGAAGAAAAACATTGCCATCTTTTTCATCAATTCACATAAAGCTGCAATTTTCACATATCATCACATAAGATAAAAGTAAGAAGAAAACAAAATTATTCGCAGACAAAGGAACCGTCGTCTTATCAAAGCAGTGTTATCGAATTCCAGTTTTGCACTTTCCTATTCATTGAGGTAGTACTTTTAATTTCCGTTCTACCGTTTTTTTTCTCAGGTGCTTTGGTCTCGCAACAACAATGTGATTGGAGAAGGAGCGCTCATCACCTCCAGTGACGTCAGATTCAGTGTCTACAGTGCGTCACCGGAATACTTCCTGAGAATTGAAAACGTTTCTACAGCGGATGAAGGAGAATACACTATAACTGTTAGTGGAATGGGAGTAAACGCAACATATGAGGTTAGAAAGCCTCTGGAAACCTTTCGTTTTTCTATAAGAAGGAATGTACGATAATCTTCCCAACAGTTTACCGCCTCACCGTGGAGGTGTTCCTGGGTGTCGGACTGCGATGTGCAGCGGGGGATTCATCCCCTGGCAGGGTCTTCCAAGCTGAGAAGGAGTCCGCCGTTTACATCAGGAAGCCTAGCTGAGGGTAAACCAACACCAGGATCTACCACCGTCTTGGTATCAAAGTCGCATGGCGGTAAATCTGCCTCTGTTCCACAAGAGCTTCGACTGCCTGTAGTGGTAAAGACTTGGAGCAGACTTTGGCCAGGCTGACCTCGGGACCCCAGGGAACCATGATGGCTTAACCAGTGAATCACCGAAAAATGGAGATTATGCTGTGGTCCGCACAACCAGTGAGGACGGGCCATTGAAGTATCAAGTAAGGAAGCATAAGAAGAAATAGGTCCCATAATAAACCTATCATAAAAGTCCTTCACCTTTTTTGAAGGATATCCATGTACGATCTCTAGGATTTAAACAGATCCTTACTCGAATTTTAAAAAAATGTGCTGCAAAGATGAATTTTCTACTTTAGCATAAGTCTACTTTCGTCTTCTCGATGAGTAATCTGGTCAAATCACTCTAGGAGAGATTACTGTAGCCATACTATTGATTTACCTTGACTTCCTGCGGCTATTCACGAACATATTACGAACCAACCAATTAAACCAATTAATCAATTCACTTACCCTGCTGGCGGTTTTTGTAATCTGCATAACAGAGAGAGATTGAGAACTTATCAAGATTGTCTTTACAACTTTGGCTGGTGATCAAGAATCTTCGATCGCACTAATAACCATGACATGTGAGGCGGTTTTTTTAGCCAGAACTGATGGTTATCTCCCAGTGGTTTTTGGTTACTTACATTTTTCCTCCCTATTTCAGCTACGTGTGTCGAATGATACAGTGAAAGCAGCGAGCGAGGAATGTCCAGAAAACGAGCGTCTGTGTCGTTCCGGGCACTGCTTAGCGGTGTCACAGTTCTGCAATCGAGTTGTTGAATGTCCTGATGGCGATGATGAGGATAATTGTACAAGTGGGTAATATAAAGCTCAAGGTTTTTCCTGAGAACCTATTTTCTGTTAACCTCGGCGTAGACCAGTAATTAACCGTTTTCTTCTTGAGCAAACCCGAAGTTATTAACAAAAAGATTTATTCAGTACTAGTTGACGTTTGGGTGGTTTTGCCTTCTTCAGAGTCTGCAGAGGTCAAGTGGACAAGCAATTTACTCAGTCGAACATCTTTGTAACCTCAACAGAAAGATGCCCAAACCTTACAATTTATATTAAGCAGCTTTCTTTGAGCGCCTAACGCTTTTTTCTTTGTAAATCTTCCAGAAACTGTTGAAGATCGGTCGCACAGAGTCCTAAAGGAATGAGGATTGTGCTTGGCTTATGTAAAAAAATTAGTCTGAGGAATGGAGCGACTTCACGCGTGATCAAAAGGCGCTCTTCCCCGTTTTTCACCTTTAGAGATTTGGAATTTATTCAAAGGCTATCTATAGTGGTTTAGGTACGGCTCAACTCTGAACTGTTGAAAGAGAAATGAGAATTCTTCATAGTTGAGTAACGCTAGAAAATCCCGGAGAACTGGGAAGAAACTTTTTTATTGAGAAATTCTATTCCCAACGCTCTAATCGTCGTCACCGTCGTAGTTTTATTATTGATTCCATTCATTTGTAAAGACAATCAAGAGAGGGCTTTGAAAATTTTTTTTTGTGATATTAAATGGTAGCATGGTCTGCGATCGATAAGGAATTATTCCGTATAACGACGTTGCTTGTTCTTCCATGGTCTTCAGGCACAAAGTTGTCCGTCCAGACTTTATTTGGCTTCCTAACCAGTCTACCACTTTAAAAATTGTCTTTAGCTTTTCTATTCTTGTCGAATATCGTGCTAAAATGTTGCGAAGAGTCTTAGTCATCTGTGTACACCATGACGCATTTCCTTCCACTAACGAATTCAGTGACGAATTTCAAATTTCTCGAATACTCAGCATAATTCAGTGACCACATATGTTCCAGCAGTCCAAGAACCTACTGAAAATCCTTATCCAATAAAACTTTCCAGCGATTAGCTGTTCTTCATCCGAATTCCGTTGTAAGCACACCAATTCCTGCGTGCCGTCCATCGTGAGATGTGATGGATGGAATGATTGTCACGACAGTAGCGATGAACAGGTATGCTGCTACTTCAGTTGTTTTAGTCAACACTTTGCTAACCACACCATTTTTTCCACTTATATTTTGCGGAGTTAGGGAATAAGGGTTCCTGTGAAAGATGGAATATTTTTTAACTATCGACAAGCTCCACCTATTCTTGTAGGGCCAACTAATGGCTATTTCTGACAAAATAGTCCGAATTGAGTCCTATCTTCAACAATGCGCCAAACATTGCTATCCATTAAGGACTATAGAGGTTACTAAATTCGTACTTGTCCTATACAATGGCTTTCATGTGCTAATCAAACAATAAAGAAGCGAGTGATTTGAAGCGCTTTGGGTGCTCCAGAGGGGAAGAAAAATTAGAAATGAGGTGTAAAATAAGTAAAATATTACATTGTGATGTAAAAATAAAGTACTCTTCGAGGAAATGAAATTAAAGAACGAAGTAGAATAAGATTCTAAACAGTTTAAAGGCGAACCAGTTCAACAGATTAATATATTGTGAGTTTGAATTGCGGCCGGTTGTAAAACCGCAGTTAGTTAGAGGCACATCAAACCCAGATTCCTTCGTGATTCTGTACCACACACGGGCTCACCAAGACCTTTTCTCTCAGGGCTAGCAAGTTGGTACCAGACTTGTCTGAGAGAATAGCAGCTGACCGACCCAATACATCAAAAGGCCACACGAAACCATTTTATAGGCCAGATATGAACTCAGTCGCCTCCACGTTGCTTGATTAAATCCAATGGTCGGCGCATCCCTCGGAGATTGACCAACCCCGAGAGCTTTGTCCTTAATATTTCTACTACAAATATGCCTTTCATAGAAACAATTTAGAGTCGTGAAAAAAAATCACCAATGCGTGCTACTCGTTTGCGGAAAAAACGAAGTTGTCATATTTATCTTTATCAAAATACGGCTTTGTAACGCTAAGATAGAAAAAATGTTGGCCAGTGTTCCTCGTTGCAGCACTGCTCGGCTCTGAAACCGTCAAGGCACCACCACAGCACTCATCGTCACAGGAAGTACTCTCGACTGACTGTCACATGCGAGGACGGATCCGCTCCGATGTACAGTTTGTGAGTGCAGCCTTCATTTTCCATTCGTACTCCAGTTTTCGATTTGCTTTCCTTTACAATCGGTTTATTTGGTAGGATTTTCAAATTAGCTCTAAAGTTTTTCAGTTAATGCATTATTTCTATTGGCCAAAATTCATCCGCCGCTTACAAATGATTTCAAATTTTGTGTGCTCAATAAAAATGCTGCGGGAAGCCGTCATCTCACAGTTCTCATGACTGAGTCCTTTTAAGGTTTCCGTTCCACCTCTGATACTTGATTTGATTTTGAGTGCTAAGATGTCATTAACTGATCAAACGAGTACTTCTTCAGGCCTAACCAATCTGCTCTTTTCAAAACACTTCTTCTGGGCGTCTCCTATTTAGCTTACATCTGTGCTTTCAAGTTTTTTATCCGTAATCATCTCAAAAATTCCTGAAATAGTTTTAAAGGACATGACGCAAGGAGTAGCTAGTAATAGAACTTTAAACAATGATATCTCATCTTACAGCCAGCTTTCTCTGTTGGAACAGAATCCCGTTAGGATCCAGAGATCTTTGTTATGATAATTCACTGTTTTTCTTCGATAAGCAAACTCAAACTTGGTATTATATTATGCAAAGAGCAAAATGGCTCTGAAGAAGGCGAAACCGCTGAGACGTTGGCTATTGTGTGCTAATAAATTCGATGACATCAATTGCCTACGTTAACAGAAAGTCGGTTTTGCGAATTTGTCATAATATTCATGTGTACAAAGTACTTTCTTTATTCTGTTCATACTCAGAATCAATAGTTGATGGCAGTACTACCTATCAAATGTGTGTTTAATTTGTTCAGTTCATGACAGAAAACGATCGGTTCATTCCTTGTCGATTAGCGTTCAATTCTTATGTCAAGTATCTGCTTCAATGTTCCAGTGCTTATTTTTAATTTGAGATTACGCTTTACGTACCGCCAAGCTTTACAGTTAACGTAGACTGCGACACTTTTTTGCAATTGTGTTTGATCAACGTCAGCGTGTTGATTTTCGCTGACGTCTTACTAACCCGTGATATGTTTTTCATTGTTGGTTTAGTAGCCGTTGGAGGGTTAACTCATCGAAACTGCTCAAGTTGCGGTGTTGAACCGCTATCTTAGCTACTTATTGATTCGCACGTATTGTCAATTCACCAGTACTATAGGGGGTGAGTGAGGGGTTGTAGAGTACAAACTCTATACCTTCCAGGTTTTGAGTGGCGCACAGGTGTGACCTCAAACTTGAATGGATCAACCGTGCCCCACGGAGATGGGTAATGGAACTGAGATAAAGGACTAAGGGAAGAACATGTTTTAGGATTGCAGGTTATAATAATCTTTTATCGGGTGCTATTTCTGAGAATGGCAAAACTATGGCCACAGTGCTGCAGTGGGGAACACGTGAGCCGGATGGGCTATTCGCGTGTCCTAATCTGGCTCGGGATCTGAGCTTTCAGAATATTTCAGCATAATTGTGGTTGTATTTCACATAATACCAGGCCATGAAAAAATAATTAGCAGTAAATAAAAGGTTATTTTTTTACTTTTATCCTTTATATACAATTAACCTTTCCTAATTAGTTAACAGCCTACTGTTTTCTATGTTCGGTATTAAATGTCACTATTTTCACAATTGCCTGAGCAACGTTAATGATTCTTCTAAGTAGCAGCAATAGAAAGTAGCTGCTGCAGAAAATCATGAGGGGATCACAGCAGCGCTGAAAAAGCGGAAGAGCGCAAACAACAAAAATTCACCTAACTGCTGTTCCTCTTATTGAACGCTTCACAGTCGTGCCCCTTTCTGTCACTTTTATCTCACTAACAATGGTGCGTCTCAATGTTAAAGCTAGGTCTTCTTTTGTCATTCTCATTCTGCCATTCTCAAGCAAATTCCGTCTTTTTCTATTTGATTTTCCTCGTGACTAGAGGCACGAATGGAATGTCCAGCCTTTCAGTGTTACTGCTGCACCAGAATATTCTAATCTGTAGCGATTGAACTTCCATTTTCGACCTATTATTATCATGACCACTATGAGTTTTTTCTGACGAGAAGCCTTATCATCACAGGAATCATGAGTTCTTTTAACTTCTGGCCACGTTTGCGCTTTTCTCCATAAGAGTTTGATACACGAAATCAGCGTTTCCTCATTCTCTGTTTCCTACCGTTCAGATGAAGCGATGTTATTTTTCCACTTTTTACTAGTCAGATCAACATAACTGCTCTTGGTTGGCGCGGTGATTCCATTTCTAACCAGATACTCGTGCCACTCTTATTTTGGGATTTCTAAGAACCTGTGCCAATAGAGCTTACAACTAGAATTCAAAAAGTAATAACTGTGTTGCGATATTTGGTTACTTGTGTGTTTGTGTAAAGGCCGGTGTGGATTTCATAGAACTGAACATGGCACTCCATAACAAGTCGATCGAGATTTCTTGAGCTAACTCGGATCCAAAGCGCTGCTTCTTGGATACGCCCAGTGTGGACGTTATGCTGCAACAGTGCGGTTATAGTTTGTCCATCGATCATTTCAACAGGCGGTCACGAATGTTTGCCATCTCGACCCACGACTTTCAACTAATTGCGACGCGTCACTCGGGAAGAAAGAAGAAGATGGGGAAATGATTATGGATTAGAAACGATGCTGAGGGATTCTATTCCGGTGTGTAGTGAAGCGCTGGAGAAGATAATGTTTTTGCCTGAGTAAAAAACAATTGCAAGGGGCGCCACATTGTGGTGTTTTATTCACGGTTATATTTGTTAAACCTTCCAATTTAGTTCACCGTCACTTTCGTTGCGATGTCATACCAGTTTTTCTTCTCACCACCGAAAAGAATCGTGAACTTTGCTATTTCTGTCTCATCCCTGCTCTCACAAATTATTTCTCGTGTTCTTTTGTATTCTCTGAACGAGAACGGTCAGATGACTAAGATGTCGACGACTGTGGTAAATTAGCATTATTTTGATTCCATCGAAGTCATCTTGGTAAATATCGTTACTTTATGAAAAGTAAAGCCGGTGGAATGATAGCGATTGACCTTTAAATGCTTTGTTTTCTTTTAAATTGAAATTCTTCCGAATTATTCCTCGTTTGATAAAAGATGAGCTATTCAGACATGGCTCGAGTTACTGCTGGTCAGACTCGGTATGCCCGACAGGCACCAACTGTTTGCAAGGACTGTGCTGTCGCGTCGGAAGTGAGTTTTATCCGTCATAGTTAGCTTACTTCTGATTTTGATCTTATTGTATTTACAATGAGGAGAAGCATCACACGACAGCAAAGTGAAAGCTGCCTGGTAATTTTCAACATAGCAAATGAGAACGCAGATTTTTGCTAGTGATTTGTTTTTCTTGGCCGCCTACACTCATGACGCTCGGTAGAGTAAGAGAAATGCGGATGGAGTTAAAATATACCCAGTGAGCATCCATATTCCACTACTTCCGAGGTGGGGTCGTGCATGTGAAGGGCTTGCCCAACCATCTACGGCATGTGTTGGAACATAATTCTTTGAAAGCTCTTCGAAATATAATTATTTGGGTAGCATAGCTGTCACTTTAATTCCTAAATGGCAGTCGATAATTGCTTACCTGTTTCGTTGTCATGGAGCGCATGTAGTGCAGTGGTTAGTGGTGTCCTGAACACGTCGTTGGTTATATTCTGCCACTCGGGCTCACCAGGTCTATCCTGTCGGGGTCGGAAAACTGCTACCAGTCTTTTCTGCGAGGATAGACACACTGACGTGGTACTTCGTTAGGCCACCCACGTCATTGTGCAAGATAAATAAATATGCACTCAATCACCGCAAAAACGATGCTTGATGATGTGGAATGCACTGAGCGTCTCTTAGGGATTGTCTAACTCTGAAGGCCTTCTTTTATCCTTCATAATGGTTACACATGATTGTTTCACTCTCTATTTGATAGTTGAACCGCACTTTATTGTTGACACAAACTTTCACTGAGAGCAAAATTAACGAGAAAAAAACACTGCCAACCTGTCGGCTGTATGAGAGATAAAGAGCCAGAACGAAGGGTATACATCAAATGATTTTGTTTCACCGAATCAGCCAAGGAGAAAGAAATATTGAACAGAATTAATAAAAATGAAAGCTATTATCTTTCAAATCATTCCTGCTTTTCTAAGGCGCATTCTTCTTCTTCTTTTCGTCGAAGTTCCAATTTCCGTTCCACTTCTATGCAAGTGTTGGAATAGAAGTAACCCAACACGAGAAGCAGAATGAAAGGCCATCTGAAAATCGTAATTTTTGGGGCACAAGAAAATATTCCTACTGAAAACTTTGCGGTCCGCTTAATTTTTTTGGCGAACTTGATTCGAATATTGGAGAAACAATTATAAATATGTTTTATTCAGTGCATCTGATGGTTATATTGTTTTCTGATTGCGCTTATAATGGAGAATTTCATAAAAGCGTTTCGTCTTATGACGGAATATAGGTGTAATAGTAATAATATCAAAAAGATAAAGGATAAAATTCTCTGCGTTGATCAATCCCTGAGCGATGCGCCATGCATTCCTTCACTAATCATCGTTGGAGGTGATTGAATGCATATCTGGTGTTTACAATGACTCGCGGTGGCCTACCGATGTATCGAACTAGTGCTGCTATTCTCCCAGACAAGTCTGGTACCAATTTGCCGACCTCGGATGGATGGAAGGCTTGTTGGGCCATGGGCGCAGGGATCGATTCCATGTGTGTTGCAGGGCGCATCCGACCATTAGTATTAGAAGCACTAATAATGGTAGTAGTAATAATGCTAGCACAACATTTCTTCTGATCACTCTACAGTCAAGCCGTTACTTTTTATGGTCATCTTCACTTGTTCCCAGTGAAAGGCGTTACCCACCTTAATGTCACAGTTTCCTCGTCGAACATGCGTTTCACAAACAGCCCTCCTGCTTCGGAACCTCCAAGGAAATATATATTCGAATACAATCCAAAGGCAAAAGGCAAGATATGCAATGCGGCTAGAATTCTTCGGAATGTCACATCACTGAACGTTTTCTCTCTCCACATACGGAATGCCTCGAATGAGTACACTGACTTGGCGCTCATCTCCAACACCAATGAGATGATGTTTAGAATGATCCACACCTGAATAAGCAATACTAAGTTCAACGCTAAATCATCAAAGCATAGCGCTTTTAATCCCCCTCTGTCTTGAAATCTTCAATTTAAGTCGTGAAGAGATTTTTTCGTTTTGGTCGCATGCGTTAAGATTTTTCTATCCAAAGCCTAATAACTACTATTCAGTTGAAAATATTCGTTAGAATGGTACCAGTTACAGCCTTAGTGCAAGTACACTGACCTGTAATTTTACCCTCGGGCCTATAACATTTGATTTTTACTCCTAAGGCAAGTAGACCAACGTAAACTTAAATCAATTCACAGTGGGTGCCGTGAAGTGAAGATATGATATACCGCGTCTCACCATTAAAAATCAGGTGGCGTAATCTGAGCATATAGGAAGGATACTCAAATTCTGTAATCAAATCTTTTTTCTTATCCTGAACGGTATTTGGTGTGCTTTGAAGCCTCAGCACTACAGCCTGCCATCCAATTCAATTTGAGGCTATAATTCTCCCTTTATCTTTTCTTTCTCAAGCCGCTTTTCTCAAATGCGTTGAGTCCCATGAGGTGCACTTGTAAACCAGATCCTGTATTAACCTCAATACGTATGTGTGACCAAAAATGATCTAACTTTTCAACTGTAAGCAGAAAATATACCTCTGCTCAGACTAAAGGTCATTAGTTGAAACGATAGCGGTTAGAATCTATGTATTACTGGCAACTCTGGAAAAATTTTTAATCCTTTTTAATTTCTCAAAGATTTGGCTCTAAAACGAATCGTGTCGTTAAAAATTGAGCTATGAGAGCAGGACCAAGTCTGAGTCGAGTTCGATACAATTCATGTGCCCTATTTATCCACAAATTATCATCCTTTGTGGAGAAATTGGCGCTGTGGCCAATAAATTTGTCCCACTGCGCCTCATGAATTTACGTCATAAAAGCGATTAAATTTAATATTACCGCATTGCTTTACACCTAGATGCAGGCCAAGGAATAACTAAAGAAAGGAAGTCAAGTGAGCAACCTATTTCGTGAACAAATGGGGAATGATTACGTACGTGAAATGCCCAGAAGTAGCCATTGACTGTAATGTAACGGAAAATTTCTCTAATGCTTCATTAAGTTGTTTTATCTTCGTTTCAACTATATTTTTTTCTAACAACCAGAATGTTCATCATAAGATTAACATTTGGTCTCTGATTCTGAATGTCAAGGTCGTATTTATCGATTGTCACAGTCTTAAGAGCGGCATCACAATACCGTAAATTATATAGGAACAACTGTTACAACTCGACTCAAAGATTCGACAAGCAATGGAACGCCACGTGGCCATTTGGGAACTGTGCTGCGACGTTCAATAGGTGATTCTGGATGTTCGCACTTAGTTTAGTGCACATCTAACTCACTATGTTGTGATGATAAAAGCCGTGCCATAAAAGGACGAACGAGTATGAGACAAGCACTCCGAATACTTTTCTTTGCAGTGAGAATGTCGGCCGACATATCGGAACAAATATGTAGTCTCTGAAGAATTTGTAGAGGCCACGATCGAATTCACGCCACACCTGAAAGCAAATAATCTGCGCATTAAGAATTTTTCTCATAGGCAGTTTACCATAACCTCAAGAATATTGTTAGCCAAAAAATATGTGCACAGTAGTTCTCCTGAAATGGTACCAAATACTACGAAATGTTCAATAAACGAGGAACTTGTATCACCCGGCGAAGTGAAGACTGTTCTACCTAATTCGAAGGCTGCTTTCTTTTATGGACTTCTATCATAGTGCTCCAGAAAAAGCTCCATACGTCATGGAGAGAAGCGTTACAATGGGCGTGGATCACTACACGGGTTCTTCACGCTTTGGCTGCGATCTCCTCAAGATGATCCTCGTCCCTAGGATTATCCTGCCTTGATCGCGTTCTTATGACTGCAGCACAGAAATCATTACCACATATGCACATATGTAACTCTTATGATGGTAATCTGGTGGAGCACGCTACCTGGGAAGCATTGGTGCAGAGCAGAGCGAAACGTCAGCAGCAAAATAACTCAATGAAAGAAGTAGATCTTTTGCTCCGCACTACTTAATGATGTTTTGAGTTATTTTTTCTTATATCTCATACCATATTACATGGTCGTTGAGCAAGGAGAACAAAGTAGAGATGCATTCTGAGAGCTATACTTCTAACGACTGCATCATTATGATTTTTACCTTGGAAAACAGCGTCACTCGAGTGATGCAAATCGGTCCTTTTTGTGGATCCATATTGTCGAATCGAGCAAACACAGTTGGTAAACCGAAAATGACAACATATTTCATTTGGAAGAGCATTCCTGAAACACCTAACATCAGCGATTAGCGCTTAGGCCCTGGTTAAGATATCCATCTTTTATGTCATTTGTTATGCTTTGAAAGTGCGAAACAGTTCCAAATCAATGACTCCAGTTTTCATGAAGCGACACGTACTGCAAGACAATTCCCTTGATGACCGATGTAAACAGGTCACGCAATCCTTTTCGTTTTTCTTAAGGAAAAAACCTCTCAAAGCTCTTTTTTAAATTGTTTAGCAACGAAATAGAGCAGTAAATCTATTCGCTCTCCAAGTTCCATAACTGTGAGAAATAAAAACAATTTCGAAACCAGTTCAATACTCACCAAGTGCTGGTGCCAACGAAAAAAATTGGTCCTTTGGTAGACTGCCCGCGTACCGTGCGTTCTTAAGCAGTGCTTCGACGTAAATGAAATGTAATGAAACCTCATAAAGCGTCCACCAAAAGGCAATTCTTATCGCCAAAAGCACACTGTGTCGCCAGTTCCTGGGTCGTGTGCTTCTTTCTGCAATCTGCCGCTCGAAATCCTTGTATAGCACGATCAAGGAGAATAGGTACGGTTGATAGAATGTGTAGAACAACATTCGCAAATATTTTTTAGCTAAAGAATCATCCTGCTCTCTAGCTACTCCGTTTCTCGTATCCATACAATACGACACATAGCTGAGCATAGTGTAGGATACAAACGTGAATACATGAAAAGGATTATCAGTGATATCCAGTGTTTTGTGCATTGAATAGTAGAGAAGGGGCAGTGATGAGATCCAGACCAACGTCTTGCTTCTGAAAAGAAGAATTCAAAATGTTTGGCAGTCAGAACGAGGATGTGTGAACGACAAGTAGAGCGAATGGATGTGTAGGATATAGGAGGGCTTGTAGAGGTGTTTTACTGTCGAAACAGGCAGCTGTTTATCATGGGAAAAACCTGCAACATTCAGTCGCTTATTGTTATGCACAAAAACAACTGACCTGAAGTAATTACACACCAGAAACATCAGTGTGCCTTGCGTGAGCGAAATGACAACGAGAAGCGGCGTGAAATAGTAGACGCACGCAGCGATACTTAGTAGGGTGTAGGTCACGACGAATGGAGTTTCTGCCATCAGCTTAGATCCCAGATTGAACAGTAGGGAATGTGCAATTAAGAGCGGTAGGTAGTGCAGTGCGAACGGAGACCAATTCATCCATTCCCAATTCGTGTGATCCTGCAACGATCTCAAAATTACATGGAAGAGCTCTATGGACAGCACTTCACCTACTTGTTGCATCTACTGACGTTTCACGTGAATGTGAACGAATCAAAAAATAAGTTGTGAAAAATCTACCAATGTTCGACTTTGTGCTTTCTCAACATTTAAGATCAGAATAACATCATTGGAAAGATAAGTCTTAAATAATGAATTCCTATGTCACTAAAAGATAAATTTAAAATTTGGTTCTATGCTCAGTTTATCTCTTTACCAAAGATTTAGCCCTCAGTAACCTTTGACTGAACATTGGCTCTTAACCTATCGTGCTATATCAATTTTCTATAGTAAGATCTCTTTGGAGATAGAAGGGCTCCGAAAATTCATATTTAAAATATTCTTATAGATCATTTAAGCTAACCCACTTTAATAGCGGATCCATAGAATGGTAAAGAGCTGTACACTCCATGGTCGCCCACACCCCATTCGAAGTTTCGACTAGCCTGCCATATGCAATTCAGGCCGTAGATCATAGAGGCAGACACCACGGCATAGCAGAGTTTAATTTCAGGTAGTGCCGGATAAGAGAATGTGACCCTGGTTGTTTGGCTGAAGGTGCCCATGCCCGGTCGAATAATGATTTGAAACGTCGACCAGAAGAGGAATTGGGTCGTAGCGATCGGACGCTCGACGTGAAAGTGAAATCTGAAAGAGCACAGAGGCGTTCCTCTCAAAGAGCGTAGGACACAACGCGTTACCTTCTTGTACAGTGCACACAATAACAGATTCAATCAAATTTTCGAGAAAAATGGAGATCCGTGCACTTGATTAATTCGACATACGGAACCGATCTTGAATGGGCATTTCTCTTACGACAATAATGAATCGTCATCTAACAACCTTGCGGACGCGGTGAAGTTTTTCGTCGGAAAATCAATAACATGTCAAATTGCTGGTGAAAACAGCAAAGAAATCGATTTTCTAAAGTAAATGAGTTATGGGAAAGAGGATATAAGTCAGATTGTAGATGTTTGAACTTCTCATGTTCATATAGCTACAGTCGGTTCTTGGCATAACTGATTGCTAATCAATATCATGAACGTTCAAACAAACGCTGTTCCATTCATTATGAGAAACGTCCGGAGCCTGGTGAGAAAACAGTCATAGGGAATAAGTGCTGCCTTCTTTCATTCAAAAACGTCTAACCATCTAAAATAGGATTATCATCTTTGCAACGAAGTGCATTGATTTAAACGCGAAGGTTCCAAAATAACGGCCGCTTCAAATTTAAAAGCAATATATTTCGCCCTGTAATGGGCTTTCTAGTAGAAAATACGTGAATCCTGCCTACAAGCTGGAAATTTCCTTCTTTTGCTACGGCAGGATCCAGAAAGGATCCATACGAAACCTACCCTTTCCGTTTTTTTCCATCGAGGCCGCATTTTGAACACAAGACGGTCGAACAAGTGGGATACCGTCTAGTATGACAGGATGGCGTTCCCTGTGCATTTAAGTTTGTGGATGTCAATTTTATGCTGGGATATTCAAGAACACAAATTTCATGCTCAATTTTTTCAGGGTTTTAATTTGATACACATTTAAAAACAGACGGTGTAAAAATCATATGTTCAAGCAATACGATAGAGCGAGGTTTGCTCTGTGTTTCTCTAAAATTCTGAGCTCCTGAATGATCGAGAACTTATTCCCTATAATAATTCAAGACCGACCTCGATATGACAATTCAATATGTATCCTTTCTTTGGTAAACTTATACGAGGTTGGGAAGTTATTGGCAAGTCAAGTTACGAGTTAGTTATCAGAACTGTGATCTGTTGTCAAAAAGCCAGCTTCGTTACGAATATGTTAAAGAGTTCAAACAGAATAATCGAGCAACCAGAGACACATTTTCAGTTTGTGAATCTATGAAAGGATGGTTTTCATTTTAACCGAATGAGCGCACTGTGAATAGTTTTGCTGAACTGACCCTTCTATCGTATCGCAACTGCTTCCAACTGGAATCTGATTTTGTTCAGGAACAGGGAAACGATCGATTTCGCAGTGTGGCGCTGAAGAATACCAGTGTGAGAACGGAGAATGCACGGCTAAGGTAGGCCTAGACCTCAGAGTTTTCGGGCGACGAGTGCCTAACCACCGATCATCACCGCAGTGTCATTGTTACAGGAGAACTACTGCGACAGAAAATACGACTGCACGGACGGATCTGACGAGTTGAAATGCGGTCAGTATGTATCGAATTTCTGCGACCTTTTAAAACTGCCACTTCATACAGCCTCGAATTTTCACTGATGGTCTGTGACAAGTCAAGCTTTAACTGGCTTGGTCACTGACGTGGTCCCGCTGCTTTAACATGGTGTCTTTTGCAAATAGTGCAATCAATAAACTCTTTCGATAAGGGAAATGAAAGTGTTGGTTTCTGTTTCGGTCTTAAAAAGAAACTGTGTGCTAACTTAGTAGCGTGTGGGTATTAAGTTTTCTCTGTTTCCGTGTAATGCCATCTTTAGAGCTCTTGATGCAGTTTTTCAATTCTCAACTTTCTTTCCTTCTTTCTTCTTTTTATTCCATTTTTTCTTTTCCTTGTAAAGTGTAGTCGAGTTAAGGCACTACCTCTATCAAATACTCGTGTTCCCTTTTCGCCTTTACTTCTCTTTCAAATGATCGCTGCTTGCGTATGCATGCTGTGATATGATTAAAACAAATTGCAAACAAGCACCACTCGTGTAGAAATTGACTATTTTATAATGTAGTCTTTTTCATTTACTGCCTAGTCTTTTATCATAGCAGAGTGTGATGTGATATACAGCGACAGTGATGCTGAGAAATTTGGAAAGCTCCGGACCGTAGGAGTCTGCGGTGGGGATCGAATCCCCTATTACCCTTACCAGTGCTGACGCGTTCACCGCCACACCAAGCGGTTCTTTCTTTTCGACATCTTTTCACCGCCTATAAGTGCTATCAACAATCACCCGTCAACAGGATTGATCTGGGGAGCACAAATCTGCATTGAACCCAGTTAAGCTGAAGGTCTGGTATAAATCATAATGTAGTGCCCGAGCTTTGGAAATATCTCAGCATCATTGTGGTTATGCTTCAAATTACACTCTGCCATGAAAAAACTATAGGTGGTAAATAAAAGTGCTACACTGTGATTTATAGTGCAGCTTCAGCTTAAGTGGGTTCAATGCCGATTTATGCTCCCCAGATCAATTCCGTTAACGAGTGATTGCTAATAGCACCTATAGATTAAAATGCGGCTGAGAAAAAGACGAAGTGAAAGACTCTGATAACACATTAGCGCTTGGAAAAGGTAATAATGTGTTCGGCCCTTACTGCAAGCACTTATGGTCCAGAGTTTTATAGATATCTCAGCATTATTGTGGTATTGTGGTTATTGCTGTCTTATTGCTCGTTTCATAGTACTTGAACTGTCAAAGGTAGCAGTTAAATGGTCTGTTGCTATTCTTAAGTGGTCTAAAACTTTGTTTACGTGAACTCCTTAAAAGTGTTGCAATTTTCAAGTTGCTCCGCGAAAATCAATTCGTCACAGATTCTTTCTGGGCAATTCCGCTGTTTCTGCTGAACTTCTTCAAGTTTTCATTTCCTGGGAATCGGTAGACGTGTGGTTTTTGATACCCGCATCTGTTTGTCGCATGTGCGATTAGTGTAATAAACGGAGAAGTGACCCGTATAGAGGTTGGTTGTAAGATGATTAAGTCATCATGTTTTGCTATCCTCCTGCACGTTTTGTGAAAAAAGCATGGCCGTATTGAGGATTCGCGGACTTTCTTAAAATCTGTTCTATGTCGCTGTGTTCTCAGATTTTTTGCAGTTTCTTCTTTGCTACATGATAATTGAGAATCTTCGTAGCAGGTTTGGCGAAAATAATGGCATCACAATTTGGCGCACAGCGCAGTGGTAGTAATGTCGTTCACTACGAGAAAGGCATTGGTTCGACCTTGTCGGTCCCACCAAGCCTCTCGGTAGTCTGTGGTCGGAAAATTGGTGGGAGACTTATCTGGGCTCACCTAACTACCTCCAGTCCATGTGGAATCGCTGTAGCACTGCTATCTCAAGATTGAAGGAAGGATCAAAACGAAAATCGTCAAGTAGCAGTAGAATCCAAACGCGCAATGCTCGATGGTCTTCATGGATAGCGGATGCGGGAAATCTAAATAGGTGAAAAAAGCCTTATGATCAGCACTGTGTCTGATGTAGGGTTATTTAAAAAAGTACTATGCCAACAAAACCGAGAAACGCGAAAGAATAATAACGTTTTTTTTTCAAACCTCGAGGAGTGAAGATCAAAATCGGCTCCAGTAAATATTCATTAGAGATCCTCAGTTGTTTCGCGGATTTCTTGCATACTTGTGTGGTCCATCGTGAGGGGACGCGCAGCTCGCGAT
Source organism: Angiostrongylus costaricensis (assembly GCA_900624975.1). NCBI lineage: Eukaryota > Metazoa > Nematoda > Chromadorea > Rhabditida > Metastrongylidae > Angiostrongylus > Angiostrongylus costaricensis. The sequence continues at coordinate 51,166 of UYYA01003847.1, forward strand.
CAGTTTCTATTGAACTGAAGATTTGCTGTTAGGTAAATGTCATCCAAATTTTTTAGATTAAGAGGCGTTCCCATATAGTGAAATTGAACTGCAGTTGATTTTTGTGGAACTGGAAGAGGTTTGCCGCATTTCGCTGAATTTTCTGCTCGATCGTGGCAATATCTGCCATCAGTTTACTGTTAGCTGGGCTTCGAGATGAAAGCACTGGGCAGCTTCTCAGTCTAGTAAAACCTATTTGAGAACTCTACGTTCATCAAGCCATTCTCAACGCGCTCGGATCGGTAACCTCTAAGGTTACCTCTCTTTTTTTGTCAAGACATAGAATCACATGAAACTTGATACGTTGTTTAAGATAAAAAAAAATAATATGAAAAAATAAAAATATGAAAAAGATAATGAAACAGCTGCGATCTTGCCGAAGCTCCTAACTGAAGGGAACATACTTGGTTGATTTGGTTCAATCCAACTTTCTTGAAGTTCAGTTGATATCACATTAAGAAGTCGAGGCTGAATGATTTTTCGTGTGCTTTTATTTGCAACTAATTGTGCTTGTGCCATAAAAAATCAGGAGGTATTACTAATGTCGAAGCACGACTAACTTAGTGTTCCTCATTTCACTTTTTGCAAGTTTTTCACAACAACATCCGGAGAATGCGAAAAACGGAACTCTCTATACCTACCAGGGGCTTCGGCATACAAGAACTTCTATTTCATGTCATAATTTCAGATCTCGGGTACTGCCTGAGAATACTATTGGTTCAGTGCACTGATTTTCGTGATTTCCTTCAGAGTATTTTCTGGCCGCCTTACGTCAACACGAAGAGGAATCACAAACTGACAACAACCAACAACACCAGCCGGATCGCACCCAAACTAACCACGACACCAATGGGCGTCTAACTGGTACTTATCACATTAATAGTACGGATGTTTTTAAATTCAAGAGCTTTGGGATGAGATTTTAAGTTGTCGCACTGTGCCCAATGAAATGCATGGTTTAGAAAAAACTGCACTAAATTCATTATTTCTTACTTCATCTTCACCTCAAGCGTTGAGTATTTGTACTTCGTCATCGTTTGCACCTTCTAGTTTTCACCATTCATTACTTCACTCGTTACCCTATTTCCTTCTCGCGTTTCGCTTAATGAATTGCTCATGATGCTGAAAACAAAAAAGCATTCTACGATTTGAACCCATTCCTTCTTCCTAAGTTCTCATTGATGAGATACGTCTCTAAACATTTGCTTTTAGAAGGCAACCGCCGCACTAGTGGCTCCGAAGAGCCTTCTCATGCAACTGAAAATGTTTGCACCGATCAAGAATTTCGGTGAGTGCCTACGATTGTGTCAATAGGGTCCGTAGTAAATAAAATTCCACCGAGAAGATGTATCCATTTTCGTATCCTTTTCAGATGCCCGTATTTATTGGAAACGAAATGCTTCCACTATGATAAACTTTGTGACGGAGTTGACGATTGTGGCGATGGCAGTGATGAGGTATGTGCTAGTGAACATTAATAGTTTTTGGATTTTCATTATCCACAACCCAGGCCTCTGGTTTCTCTGAAAAAGTCTGATTTTTATACTGCATTTTTCCTATTTTTATCCTACCGAATACATGAAAAAGTTTCATCATTCCTTGTTTCTTTTTGTGATTTAGTTCTTCTTTAACGCATAGCTTGATGTTTGAGTAGCGCTACATTGCACATTCATCCAGAACCTGGAAGAAATACAAAAATTCGATCAGAGTTTTGTTAAGCAAGGTTTTAAAAATACTGATCGTTCCTTTTGGGTAACCATAGAGTAAAGAAATCCACTAAAAGCGACGAGTTTACTCACCGATGATCGTCGGCCTGTTATCACATGTATTGCCCTTCTCTGCTGCAATCCTAAAGTAATCTCTTGGACATCCTCAAAATCATGCAGTTCAGCAACAACTCAGATAACTCACAAGGTTTACTTTTTTAACTCCTACCTTCTATAATTTTATGGCAGGGTATTAAGCGAAATACAACCACAATATTGCTGAGATATTTGGAAAACTCCGGACCGCAGGTGTCTGCGGTGGGGAACGAACGCGCTATTGTCCTTTCCACGAAGTAACGCGTTCACCACCACACCATGTGGACTCTTCGTTTCGTCTGTCTCTCAGCTAGTTCTATCGATCAGTGCCATCAACAATCACCCGTCAACGGGATTGATCTGTGGAGCACACATTGGCATTGAACCCAGTTAAGCTGAGGCTGTAGTTGAATTCACATTGTTTACTTTTTATTTTTTGCAAATATCTCAGCAATATTTAGATGGTTCAGTTTGACGGAGTAACAGGGAATGTCCCACAAATTTTGCACAAAGCTCTTGACTTTTACTGTTTTCGACGGAAATTTAGCAACACATTGCTGAATTGACCTTACTTCCGCGTACCTTTCTTCCACCTTAGTTTTCTAAAGAAAATGTCAAACTTTTCTAACCTTGGAGGAAACTGTTGGGCATTGAACCTCCAGCTTTTCATCGGAGCTTGAAACAAGGAAACAAATCAACGTGGATTTTTCCATTGATAACCTAATACGAGATTGATAAAGAAAACTTTGCCTAGCTAACGTTTCGACGCTTTCGCCTTCTTCAGAGCTGAATTGATCCAAATTAAGAAGTCCGTTTACAGTTGTTTCTTCTTAGGGCGTGGATCTTGGTGATTGAATCAAGCTGAATCCATTGGAAACCTCTAGAATGAAGTAACCTCACTCCGCGCTGCGCGACACAGAGGAGCAGTTTCATTTCCCCTTCTTTCGTAGTTGGTTGTTATAAAGAACCCTGGATTTAAGTTGAACTGTCCTTTTCTGGTTTTTTAAAAATGCGATTGAAAAAACACATCGTTCATTGTTCGTATCACCTATGATTACACCTATTTCACCTACCATTGTTATCACACTAACTAACTAATTAACTAATCATTGGGTGAAAAGATTAGGAACCTGTAATGAGTTTCCGTTCCTATCTGTGCACAGTAATTTTGCTAGCCTGTGGTTGATCACATTCTTTTATAAAGTTCTTAATTTGAACCAGTTTTTAATGAGAGACTAGCCCCCACTGGCTGTTGCGCTACACTGGAAGAGATTGGCTGGCTCAAAAATCTTATGAGCCTCTGATGGAGGTCCACTTTTTAAGGCAATATCGAGCCGCTTCTCATTTCATTCCCAATGAGGTGATTATTCGATGTAGACTAGGTTAACGTGAAAGAGATAATTTGCATTCATTCAACATCATCGACGCAGAGAGTATAGACGCGTAATCCCTGAACTAAACTTTTTTTCAGGGCAACAATAAAATTACCCTTAATGTCGTTAACTACCTACTAGTCATTTGGGTCATTCCGAGACACATTGTCAATCTTGCAATTAACCCACTCAGATATATGGCGTGAGGAGTACTTGAATTCTTTGCACAATTCCACCAAACGTAGATCTTCTACATTCCGCCAATATATTCTATATTTGCCTTTAATGGCAAGATGAAATCGTCGATAAAACCCTCAAATATATGTCAAAATATGGGACAAACTTCGTTTCAGCTATCCCTCTTTCTTAGGCTAATTCTACTCTTAAACTTTACGACCAATATATTTTCAGAGTAACTGTGAATCGCACAGTCAGGAAGAAGGAGGATCTCATGTTCTCGAAGAATCTCCATCACCACTCATTTCGGTATGCAATCCAAATATTCTAACTTTACTTTATTGGACGTTAAAATCGATCACATTGACGACCGCCAAAGCGTTGGGTGTTTCGAACTGATAATCTAGTATAATGTGCGTATTTCAAACATGTATATCTTAATTTTCTTCGTATTTTTGTTGAGCAAACGCGAGGTGTTATTATTCTTTGTTCACGATTAAGCTGACGTTTCGGCGGATTTCGCCTTCCTCAGAGCCTGGAAAGGTCAAGTTCACAGCAATCTACTCGGCCAGATGCCTCCATAACCAAACAAAGAAACTCCAAACCAAGATTTCAATCACTTTGAACACAGCTTTGCACACTCACCGCTTCCTATGAGGTTTCCACTAAGTATGTCACGTAGAGACCAACCGCACAGAAATCACGTGGAAGTATAATGTGCCCCTCACATGAGAAAAGCAGTTTTATATACTGCCCTATATCACGCGTGACAATGAGGCACTCTTCCCTGCGGTTTATTTTCGGATTTCTGGAATTAATCCAGACTGCCTCGAGAGTTTTTCGCGCCTGTGTTCTTTATTCGCGTGCGAGAATCGTGACACATACTTCGAAGTCCTCCCCGTTATGTCTCTGGGTCCTATGCGTGCCTAGCGGGGTATTTGGTCTATTTTTGACGGCTAGGTGTTCTTTCATGCGGACACATAGGGGTCTACTCGTTTCGCCAATGTATTCGTCACCACACGTCTTACAGGATCAGATAAACTATACCCGAGCTCATGCAATCACCGTCTCTACCACTGGGGCAGATTATGAAATTTTGAGTTGCACATAGACGGTCATATAGGCGGTTACGAACTAGCTGGCGTTTAAGATTACTCGGTGGTATTTCAACTACGCTCACCGAATTCGCTAAGCCCGCCCTTCTTAAGCAGCGTTTTATAGCTGTACTTATATCATTTGAGATGAAGGGTAGGATAAACGGGACCCTTGTATATCTTATATATGTATATCTTAGATCGTAGCGAACTTTATTGATTAGAATGAAAGGGCTCACTTTTCACAAAGTTTACCAATAAGGAAAAAATATAAGAAAAAAATATGACCGCTCCATCAGGATGAAATAATGAGCTTCTGGAATTCATGAATTGCTTTCCCCGTTTCGGTGTCAAAGATCTTTGTCTTTTGTAGCGCTCGTGTGAAACATTTAAAGATTTCTGTAATTTCACCAGTTCGAGCCAAAAATATAAAACTTGGAAGCACCATATATTCCTAGAGAAATAGGTTGAAGCCTTTTCCATAAGTACTCCAATTCCTAAAGTTTAACATTTAAGGTATGGACGCATACGTCCATACCTGGCACCCTGGTGGCTGGTGGGTCACTTTCGCTCTGATTGTTTATTTTGTCGTGCTGAACTTGCCCGTAAAAGATCCGCATGTCAGTAAAGCGCTGAAACATAAGAGTCCTCCTAAACAGCAGGGCCGCTGAACAACACGCGTCCGTTGTGTTACATACTCTAGCTACTGAAGATTTAATGATAGTTATTCAAAGACTTTCACAAAAGTCAGTCTGTGAGAAATGGTTGGCTCTAGTTTCCTATGAAAAATAGACGGCAATATATATATATATATCACTTCATTTATTAAGTCACGGTGCTCGTCCAACCAGTTTATGTGTGGAGACAGAACGTGCATCGAGAAGAGTCTCGCGTGTGATCGACACTACGACTGCGCTGACGGCACTGACGAAACCGAGTGCGGTGGGTGAACTGAGAGGATCTCTAAGCTCTCACGTCTACCACTGTGACCAAAATGCCACGAATTCTTGATAACTACTGATCAAAAATTGAAAATTTTTTCTCAAGATGTTTTTTTCCTAAAATACCGCTCTTCATCCTCTTTGTTTTCCTTGTTGGATGGATTTACGGTTCCATTGATAAAACCGGTGTGTCAGAAGTAATAGCTCTAATTTACTGGAAGTGAGTTGAAATTCCCATTACTTGTTTGCTTAAAATGTGTTTAGCACGAAGTTAAGATGCTTGGAATAATGGTAATAAATGCGCTCAAAATCGGGAAATTCTTCAGAAGACGAAACTGGGGCGACCCACTAGCGTTAACCCACTTTACATAGTGTTCACTTAGTGTTCAGGGGTTGAGGAGGATCTGCTGTTCCGATAGATACCACGAGAAAAGAGAGATTTTGCTCGAATAATTAATTAGCGTTCAACCAGCCGATCACTAATTAATTATTAGAGCAAAACCTCTCTTAGCCCCTCTCCACGTTGCCCACTGAAGCTGACACTTCACACATTAAACTTTGTGCAAGTTAAGAAACGTTGTGTAATAGAGGAAACAATTGGAGGAATCCAATACTCAATACACTGACAATTTCAGAGTACTTCAAAGAAGCAATGTTACGTCGCGAAGAAGAGGAGCGTAGGATTGAACAACCAAGCGAAACTGAAAGAGAAGAGGAGTACAGAAGGAGAGAAGACATACGGAGAATAGAGGAGGAACGAAGCAGAATTGAAGAGGAGGAACAACGCAGAACTGAAGAGGAGGAACGACGCAGAACTGAAGAGGAGGAACGACGCAGAATTGAAGAGGAGGAACAACGTAGAACTGAAGAGGAGGAACGACGCAGAATTGAAGAGGAGGAACAACGCAGAACTGAAGAGGAGGAACGACGCAGAACTGAAGAGGAGGAACAACGTAGAACTGAAGAGGAGGAACAACGTAGAACTGAAGACGAGGAACGACTCAGAACTGAAGAAAGCGAACGACGCGGAGCTGAGAGGGAGGAACGACGCAGAACTGAAGAAGAGGAAGGACGCAGAGCTGAGGAGGAGGAACAACGTCGAAAAACCGAGCAGGTTCGTCTTGAAAAGCTCATTGAGAAGCCAGTACTGGCGCATTAATAAGCTAGATTAGTAAAGAAATCACAAATCCATATCTCTAAAGATGAGCATGTCTTATCATAGATTTAATGTAGTATTCTCGCCATGCTTGCAAAACCGTTTAGTCCACGATGACAGCAGATGGCGATTGGAGAAGATTTTTGTTGAAACTAAGTATCACCAAAAGAAGTAAGCCGCTAGACGGTGTATTCTTCTCTTAAAGGAAGAGGGTTAGCTTCCTGCTGTCTTGTAAAACCGTGCGTTTCTTAAATGGCCAACGGAGAGCATAATTCTAATTTTTTCACCTTAAGAACATGCGTTAGTTTATTATGTGAACGAAAAATTTCCCAAATACAACTAAATGACGAGAAAGACACACACCATTTCAGGTAGTTGAATTTTTTTGTCCACTATGACATAACTGTGACGATTGAAGAGTGTTCTCTTCTTTGTAATTGAATGAGCGAAGGTGTTTCATTTTGTACGCCTTGTATTCATTCAATCACTTCCAGAATACTTAATAAAGTGGAGTGCGTGAGGCATCCCTAGGAGATAGAACAATGCCGAAGTCTTCATCCGTTATCCCTTATCACTTGTAATTTACTTCCACAAAATGATTCCTTCAACATGTTTGTTAATGACGTTAAAGGCGACGAACAATACTTTTGATCACTTCATTAAATATTGTTGTAAAGGTCAGTGCATGGAGAAAATCATTTTCAGGAGGAACACGACCGAAGATTGGAAGTGGAATCGAGAAGAGGGCAACTGGACGATGAGCGCAGGGGATCCGAGGTAAAACAGGCTTTATTTCACCTCCGGATTTTGAGATTATGTTGAGGTAGCCCGACTAATGTTAAGAACCGACACTTTCACCTCGTCCTCCAGGACAAGATGGTCGCAAGATCTTCTGTAAGGGTTAGACCTCGCCGAACGAGAAAACATATTTCAACTGGTGAACGGGCCTGAAAAATGCAACTTCAATGTTGACAATGGATGCAAGGAAAAGCGCTACTGCAGTGGCCATTTCTGGGAACTTATAGTTGCAATCTGCAAGATCTCTAATCCTCTAAATATAGATAATGGATGCTTTTTAAGATAGCAAACATTTTTCGTTTAGCTTTCTTTTTTCGAGTATTCTTGAGCAACTAATGACGAAGTTGCAAAGAATCTCATATATTTGCTGTTCTTTCATGGAGGACCCCTATCACACATCACCACTTTTTGACAAAATGCAAAAATTACATGTCGCTTATAATTCCGGTGAAGTCTTCACGCTTTCTTTTTCCTGTTGTAACTGTTCCTTCTTCACTTACTGTGCTGGTTCGATCCTGTTCCGAGATCGTCAATCCTCTCATCCGTCTGGAGTGAGCAAATTGGTGTCGGATTTTTCTGGTAAAACTCACTCTCTATAATCTAAACAGGAGCGCACAGGCCAGCTACCTAGAAACTCCAAAAAGAATCGTTTCGACCAGTATTGAAAGACATCCACGATGAAAGTGAAATCCTCAAGCTGCAGCCAAAAGCACACGTAAAAGTTGGAAGCCCTTCTTGGATGATGGATCCGAGGACACTAATCGAATGCTGGAAGTGCTGGGATTCGCACAGTAGATGTGAAATATGGGTCATGCCAAAAAGTCTACATTCGTCGCTGTTGAGTAGCAGAGCTACCCACCAGTTTTTTGCACCCTTACAAAGTGCAAAAGCACTATTTTCTCCGAATTGGGTTTCTCCGAGTTAAATTTTCTCATTCTTAGTGTTTTCGGACTGATAGCTCAGTTAAGGATTGCTATAGAAGGTAGGTGTGTTCTCGCTTAGCTTACTGGATTCTCCTAAGCAGGTATTCCGATTCAGATGGGGGTCACCCTGCTTTCCTGCTTTCTAGTCACTTTATTAGAAGCTTTTAGCCGAATCTACGTGCAGAATGCAATCCGAGAATAGTAAACCATCGTTCGCTTCCGCAAATCTCCATTCGCCTTAAGTCCACTTTGATGTCCCAGTGCCGCATTTAAAGTTACAATCGATGTTGTATGGACGATTTATGGCAGCACGTGCTGTTTATCGGGAGTATCTTCCATATTTCTTAACGCTAATAAATCTTTGTTATTCCCACTCATCTTACTCATCTTCAACATCATCATTGCATAATACCTAAATTTTTCTCGGTAGTCATGTAGCAGTACATATGAAGCTTTTACTAGCACTATGGAAAGTATTTTCCTGTATTTGTCTGATCGCGTTACAAAGTATTTCGGTCGTTGAGACATCCTGCCCAAGTGCAGAGCCCTGGATTATTTGATCACGGCCTTTAATACGAACGTTCTCCAGAGACCATCTTTCACTCAAAGATGATTCATCCTTCGCTGCTGCACTTTTTCCTGAGCGTTCGCTAGCTCTCTTGTACTTCTCACGATTACCAAATTCCAAACGAAAATGACCGGGTGTCGTACGTTGAACTTTCGATTTATGGCCACGTATACAATAATTTGCCATGAGAACTCCAAATTCGGCATCAAGTTACTTTTACAATGAGTTCTGTTGGCTTACAAAGAAACTGTTTAGAATGACGGATAACGATGGAATTTTTCTAGTAACGTTCGGATATGAACACACACTTGGTAGGTGGTCTTAAAGTTCCTGATCCAGCCAATAGTATGCACTTGCTTTGGTGCTTTTATAAAGTTATTAGTAATCTAGTGTTATAAAGAAAAACGTTTTTTTCTGGTAGCTGGATTTAAAGCAAGCGTTTTCTTATTTGTCCCCAGAAATTCGCAGTTTTGGTGCTGTTCTTTACTGTTTCTTATACATAAATATCCGAAGGAGGAATTCTCTATGTGGAAGATGATCTCGGGCAAAGTTCTTTTGCTAGCTTTTTGCTTTCTCTACTACTGTGCGAGACGGCACCATCTACAGAAAAATAGAAAACTGCGGTAAAATTGCCTTTCTATGTTCCTCATGCCCGTCTTGAAATCAGCAATGAATCTTTTGATTGAATCTAAGTGGAACATTTTTTATTAGAAATATGTCCTAGCAAACGTATGACGGAAATTATTGAGTATTTTAAGGGTCGGACTGAAGCAGCACCTTCTTCCATGTCGTTCAAGGACGATTACGAAGAAGAGCTACCGTGCCTAGATCATGAATTCCAGTGTCACACTGGCGAGTGCATTGACAAGTGAGCTCATACCGACCATTGCACGTTCTTTTCGCATCTCCTCCACCTGGGCCTTAGGCTCCTCAAATGATATATTTAGGTTGGGTTTGTATTGACTAGTGATAAGTTGCGTCAACCTCAAGTATTCGTTATTGGTCCAGCTTTTATTTTTTGCCTATTCTTTTTGCATGCAGATTTTTATGTGATATGCAACCAAAGAGATGCTGAGATATGTGCAAAACTCGGAGCTTCACTTGAGATTCGAGCCCACAATTACCTTTCTTGTAGTTCAAATGTTATCCATTGCAGCAATGTGGCCCTTGCTTTGCATTTCTCTCCACAGCTTATTACCCTAACGGTGCCATCACCAGTCGGCGGGAACGATCTGGGAAGCGGAAATCAGCATTGATTTCGATTACGCTGAAGCTGTCGTCAAGTCCGCAATGTTATAATTTTAATTTTACAACGCTTTGACCTTTGTTCCAATTCTATTTTACTTTTGCCTTTTTGCTGCTCTAATTTTCTACAATATTAAATATGACGAAGAGGAAGGTAAAGCACATGCTTTGGTTGGTGTGGTGGATAGCACGTGCACTTCCGGCGGGGTAACTGTGGGCTCGAAGCCGAAACGAAGTCTGAGGTTTTGCACATATCTTAGTACCTCTATGGTCATTATTGCTTGCCGTCGTTTCAGAACAATTTCGTTTATTCCCAACAGTTCCGGTTTACCATATTTCTGACTCTTGCGATTGTGGTTGCTATCACTTCGCTGGACGCTCCTTCTTTTGTGCTCTATTCACTGTTTCAATTTAAACTCTCTGAAACGACAAAAACAATAAATTCTAGTTTTGAGTGAAGCATACTGTTTCCTACTGCCCATTAAATGTATCTAATTATGAGTTGTATTTCCTCTTATAAGGGCTCGTGTGGCGTAGTGATCGGAGGCACCCTGCACCACACACGTGGAATCGATTCCTGCGCCTATGGCTCACCAAGCCTTCCATCCCTTCAGAGTAGGCAATTTGGTACCAGACTTGTCTGGAGGATAGCAGCACTGGCTCGATACATCAGTAGGCCGCCACGAGTCATTGTAAAGGCCAGATATGCATTCAATCGCCTCTAAACGATGCTTAATAAAGTCGAATGCATGGCACGTCCCTTAAGGATTGATCAACGCTGAGAGCTTTATTCTTTTTCATCCTCTCTTATAAAAACCTTCAGTCGAGATTTCGTTAACGGTTAGTTAAAGCCGTTAACGTTAAGGATTGTATATGTTGTGCGAATCAAACTTCTGAGAACATAGGAAAAATCATAAAGTTAACTGTTTTCCTTGAATTTGGAATAAAGAAGCCGCTTACAGAAAAAGTGCAAGAATTTGCTACAGAGTAAGTTTCAGACGACGTCTGTGTGACTCGCGAGCCGACTGCGAAGATGGATCGGACGAGTCCCACTGTCCTGCACGACATCTCCAGCCCACACGCACCGTTGGTGAGTTGCTTTCTCAACGTCGTATTCTTGTAGGTGTAATCAGCGACTATGGTAGGCTTCTGCGGTGCAATTATGCACGAATCGAACTGTTCTTCCATTCAGGTTTGCTTGGTGTCTGGAAGGCGTGTTCATATTTTCCATTCCCTAGGGTATTTTGTTGTTCAGAATTCCATCCAGAGGAAAGAGTAGGTGCTATGTTGAAATCAAATGAACTAAAGCGTATTCTTTACTGACTTTTTCTTTCCCAGCCATCCTGTTTCTGTCCAGGTTCTCTTCGTCATCTCTCTCTCTTCTTCATTACTATGTCTTAGAATTTGGGCGTGGTCTCTCGCAATTCTCACTTTTCTCATTCTATTTACAATCAACGACATTGCTATCATATTTACCTCTCAATTTCTGATATAACGTTCCGAGTATCGCCGCACTTGATCACCTTTTTTTTTGCAATGTTCTTTTAAAAAAGGCAAATGTTTGTGTGCTTTTACAGCACAAGGCAAAGTGGTGGAATGAGCACCAGTCGGCTGATACTGATGTGAATAAGTATTGCATGCAATATGTGGTGCTCTTTCATGCTTCCAGTGGTGGCGTACATTTGTGAGACACCTGTTAGTTATCCACTGCTTGATTACACTGCGAACCTTCAACATTTGGAAGAAACAGCGTTCTCTCTTTCGTTCTCTTAGTTCTCTGCTACGTATCTTCCCACACAAGTGAGAAGACCTTCCAGTCTTTTCACTTCACACATTTCTAATCAATGTTTTCACCCGAAACGTGACAAACGACTGCTTCTTCAAAAGATGGTAAAGCTTTTCCACCATACGGAACGAATCTGACTGTGACCCACGTTGTTTCCAAAGCTGACCTATTCCACAATATCTGACCTCCTCATGTGGGCAGCCTAAAAAACACTTGCTTTCACCAATATATGTTACTACTGTTGCTACTACGAGACTTCATGTTACCAGTGGGGAGCGATTCAAAAGGAGGTTCTGACAAGCCATTCCGATTCCTCGCTTTCTGCTTCGTTGTTAGTTTAGTTGCAGAACTACTTACGAGGAACTAAGGATGACTGATATTAAGTAACGTCGATGTTCAACAAATTTACAACATTTTTCACATTTGTTTCCTATTTTTTAAGTTCACAAAGATTGGCAATCCATATGATCGAAAAATAAAAGCTTTTTTCCAGAATTAGGTCTCCGTTTCTCCAACCACGCTGAAGCAATTACTGTGTTCTCCATAAGTCAAACAACTCAAACTCAACTGTACATTTGCATGCCCCATTTATACAGAAAGCGCAGCGCTTCATTTTTTGTCTCATCGAAAAGTGCTTGAAATGTTGTTCTATACTTCAGGTCAATAACAACATTGGTCTGTTCAAGTTTAACTTTTTCTTACCTCTTAACACTACTCTCCCATACAATCGCATTGTCGGTTTGTCCATAGTTCATTTATTCAACTTTCACCTGTAAATGCTCTCTGCCGTCGAACTTCCTAGTTATTTCGAGATTATGTTATGTCTTCTGGGATTTTGTGAACGAAAAATGGTCACAAGAACCGTAGAAGGTTTCCAACCGTGCCAAACAGCTTCCTTCTACTTATCCCAATCTATCGATATTTCTGATTGTTTCCTTTCTTTCTATATTTCCTCTGATGTGATCCGTTGTCGTTCACTATGCTCTCTGATTTCAACCGTTCTCCCACTTACAAATCGGGTGGTTCAGGATGCTTGGGAGGCAGCTTCGGCTGCTGTGGTGGTTAGCCATTTTGGCTGCTGCCTCTGCTGCGAAACGAAAGCATCGTCAAACGTGTAAGTTCTTCAGATCCCTGACACATTTGACCACCATTTTTCGTATCCACTTACTATAACCTTTCGAATGTGGTGAAACCTGTGCTACCTTGCTGCGCTTAAATGTAATTGTTGTTTTTTCTACCATTATTATGTATTATTAGCTTTACGATTCAGAAACTACGGTGATAATCGATGTTTCACTTTACCATGTTTGCGTAGAGCGTAAGACAAACGGTTTCCCGACATAAATTGGTCGTTTTATGGTGCTGACAAATCGTCTGAATCGAATAGGCATTCAGTTGTTTCTGAACGCCTACGTTGTCGATACTGACAGCAAATAGTAAAGTAATAATAGGTATGATTGCGGCGACATTGGCGTTCGACCCGGGATGACCTATGGTACGCGGACGATACGGGTTATCTCTCCCACTGATCAGTGACTCCAGTAACAACAAATTTTAAAGATGAAAATATTTGATATTAGGAGTAGAAGTTAGCTTGCTTATTGCTTTCCTTTTTGCTGTCCATCGAAATTGGTGGATTTTTTTGAATATTTTCTGTACCGAAGCTAAAACATCTCTTACAGTATTGTGCTTGAGGATATGTTATAGCTACAACAGCAAGAGTTTTTCTCGTCGTGCACCCTCCAGCATGCTTCTATTTTTCACCAAGAGTTTTTATTTTCCTCAGCATTACGAATTTTGCGTAGTTCTGAACCGCAATAAATCGCGGAAATTCATTATATGCATCGCTCTGTAGAATAATGGTCATTCCTTTACGAGACTCAGGAGAACCAGCGATGGTGTTATCGGCTTGGGCGCTGAGAATCGGTATGTCAGTTGCATCACCAAGGTTGTCCGACTGGATTTAGTCATGAGTGATTAGAGAGGACGATTCCATCATCTTCAGCGATAAAACTACGAAACACGTAATCTCACCAGTGTAGACCCCAGAAAACCATATATAGCACGCGTTTTGATCACTGGCTATTGCGTTCATTACGAATGGGAAACAACAAAACTCAGCACCAATATAATGTGCTTGAGAGAAAAACACCTATGGACAGGTTACCGTATTTTCCACTTCACGTCAATAATTGAGACGATAGCACAATCCCTCCAAATTAACTGATTTCCACATTACAGAATGCTAATCGTAGCCTCATCGAATAAGATTTTTGAATAAACTCATGTTTACATGATTAAATTATATTTTTTGACATATTTCAATTTTTCCGTTACACAGCAGTAATGGTATTTGCAAATTTTTCCCTAGCGAGTTCAATAATAACTCGGTGTAACTATGCTGGCAGACTCAACACACATCTCGTTTATATAAAATCGAAATCGTTTCATACCACATGCAGTGAACACAACTGGTGGGTGACAGCCATCAACACTTTACTGGGGTCACTGTTCACGCTTTACTTTCTCCACAGAAAAAAAATAATTTGTTAAAGTTATGACGTTTCCGCAATTTCAATAATTTGTGGTGTGTTTCAGATCAGGACATCGCCCAAGATGGCGCTAACGGTGAGTGAAGTAGTTGATTGATGTCTTCTATTTATTGGCTCGATTGTTTTGCTGGTGTGGTGTGTCTTTGTGGTTATCGTAAACCCGTTCGTATAGAGTGACTAGGAAGGTAGCGGCGCATTTCCTTTTAGTGTGTGTCTATCGCTAAGGTTGAGTAGCACCTAATTGTCGAGGGTCGTTTTTCGTCACCAGTTTTTAATGTCCAAAAGCTCGTGCCTGGAACGTTCACCTTCAATGCAACTGCTAGTGTTGTTTACGGATGGTCTTTTGTGACATGCGTGGTGTTGCCCATCACTGAAAACTGGCCGACGGCTAGTGGCACTTGGAAACTGAGTGTAATCGTCTATGTGGCCACATAAAATCAATGCCTCATCGAATCAGATTCTTAGTATATTCATCTCTGGATAATGAACAGCGCTGTTTGCGATGATCTGACATGGGTATTCGTCAACGGAAAAGTTGTGTAAGAAGTCAGATTGAGGCGCCTTTCATGTTTTCGAAACATAAACAACAATTCTAAGTGATTTAAATATGATTTAAAAAGACAATTGAGTCGTTTGATGCTGAATTACTACGTGAAGCAACAAAAAGAAGCCGGTATGTCCAAGTGGGACAGCTGGGTCGTCTTCGCTCCTCAATACCTGACGAAATGCTTAAGAATTTCTTTCGAACCTCACGATCAACTTGTTGCTTTTCAATGAACTAATGCTTGGTTCTCGAAAGAACCTACTACCCTTCACATTTAAAACTGACAACTCGCATGCTAAGTCGACTTGGAAGCACGAAAAGGAGGAAATTGATTGAAATGATACTCACGGTTAGGGAAATTTTCAGTCTGCAAACCTGTTGTTCATCTCAGAATGTTGCCTAATATTCTAGATTTGTAATGTGCATTTTTTGCGCATCTCATAATTTCAATTTGTCACTATAAGTACCATGAGTTAAACACAGACACGTGTAGCGCAGTGGTCGGAGATGTCCTGCAATACACATAGAATCGATCCCCGCGTCGCAGGTTCACTAAATTTTCCATCACTCCGAGGTCGACAAATTCGTCCGACTTGTCTGAGAGGATAGCAGCACTGGCTCGAGACATCGGTAGGCCACCGCGAATCATTGTAAAGACCAAATATGCATTCAATCACCTCCAACGTTCCTTAATGGAGTTGAATGCATGGCGCATCCCTCAGCAATTGATCAACTTCGTGAGCTTTATATTTTTTCAGTCTACTATGCCTATAAAAACTTTACACGGCTAACGTTTGAAAGCATTCCTCTTCTTCAAAGCGGAAATGATTCAAGTCGATTATTCATAGCCTCTCACTCCTCGTAATCTCATCGAGTCCATGCAGTGGGTAAATTTGAATGAGTCAAGTAATATTATGACACCAGCCCGCGCACTTGGGGATAATGGTCTGGGGAGATGATTCGAGAAAAATGTGGCATATAGACCTCAAGCTCAAAGTCAGTGACGCCGACTGCATCTCCTTTCTAATAAATTACATGACAAATGCTTTTCCACTTTAATGCATTAGTCTCTATGATGTCTTCCTTCACTATTCGTATTCCCAGGAGGTTCCTACGCTCGCCGTTACTATTATAATTTTTGCACATACCCCAGCATTTTGGGGAGACTGCGTCATATTCATCCTTGAACGTTCTTGAAGTTAAACGGCAAAGTAAGACGTCTGCTACCAAAAAAAGGATTCTATGGACCTGAAATCATCTGAACCTTTGAGTGAGCGCTTAGCTGGAAGTTGCAGAAGACGTACTTTTAAAGGCCTAATATGTAAACACAGTGTGCAGAATTTTATCAAAATATTAGTTTGGCAAAAATTGTAGGTTTTTTTATTATTTACGTCTTTTCACCAGTCAGCTGTCTTCTGTTCAGATATACAAATAACGGTGTATCCTTCCGAGGCACATGTTCGGGAAGGTCGAGAGGTGGTATTCGACTGCCGTGCCCGAATCGCCGACAACTCTTTCTATCCGCCAACGAGGTAATGCATAATGACATTTACCAGTGTGTCGTTAGAATGGAAGGGATTTACGTTGTGTGCATACTGCTAGCATACTGTGTTTTCCTTTGTTTATCTAGTACAGTACACCTCAACCTTCTTCAAAAGATTTATTGAAAGCGGAAGCCTGGCCAGGGCTACCCAAGAAATAGGTTTCGCAGTTCGACGACATTTCTATTGAAAGTTTTTGGGGAGTTTTCAGTAAAAATCAGTATTTACCACTTTGTCTTGGTTTTCGAGCACAAAACGGATCATTTTGGGATCAGCTACACTAATGATCAACAACAAAAATATTGACTAAAGCATGCATGTTTTCAGCCATGTCTCTACGATTTCGGGTATTTAAAATGAATTGTTATGCCCCAGACTGAATCGTCGATCTTTAATCAACAAACCTTTTAGCTTTTTTAGCCCTTTTTCCGTCACTTGCGTTTCGGTTTTTTTCAGATGGACAAAAGTTGGCGGGCCGTTACCTCCGCATGCTTACGAGTCTTCTGGGCGGCTCACGATTAAGCCTGTATCGTTGTCAGATTCCGGACAATACGCATGCGTTTCCACTCACAAGGGTAGGACCGTTGAAGCTCGTGCCACACTGCATGTTCAGTCGTGTAAGTCTACTTTTTCGCAATAGGAAACATGTAGTTTCCCTAGGTATAAATTATTTCGGATATAATAATAGGTAATAGCGCGTTCGTTCCGTCTGCACACGCCTACAGACCAGAGTTTTGCAAATATCTCAATATCATTGTGGTTCTATTACATCCAATATCCTCCCGTGAAAAATACTAAAAAGCAGTAAAAAGTTAACATTGTAATTACGATTATAGTCTCGGGCTTAACTGGATTTATTGCCGATTTGGGCTCCCCAGGTCAATCTTGTTTGACGGGTGACTGCTGATGGCACTGATCAATAGGAAGTTAGCTGAGAGACATCTAAATGAAAGACCTGCATAGTGTGTTGATGAACGCGTTAACCCGCGGAAAAGGTAATAGCGCGTTCGTTTCCACAGCAGACACCTGCAGACCGGAGTTTTGCAAGTATCTCAGCATCATTGTGGTTATTTAGGACAGTTCTGGCTTTTATTTTTGGCCTACTCCTTTTCTGTAGCGGGGTAGAATGTAAAATGCAATCATAGGATTTTATTATTTTTTAACAGTTTATATTTCGTGAGCTGGAGCATTCGTTAATGTTTCCTCTAAAACGTTCTTGTTTCAACTGGATTACTCTTCAGCCCTGAATATCCAGTGGGTGAAGAATTACCATCGCGCGCAACTCTTATATGCTTCCTAGCTTGACAAACTTTGACGTTTTCTTATTAATACAAAGAGCTGTGCATATTTGAGAATGTTCGTTAGATGGTGTTGTTGAACTCTTGTATGTTTGCCGCAGTTTAGCCGGTATTTTGAGCGCTGACCTTCCATTAGACGTGTTTTTATGCTTGCGGTCTCACTAGTTATCACCACCGTTCAACTGCCAACGTCTCTCACCTGAAATGCGAGCGATCGAGCACTAGAGGAATTCGCACCATTTATATTAAATTCCTGTTTGCTTCCAGTAGATTATAAAAGTTAAACTGGTCATCACTACTCTGTTCTAACAACGAGCCAGCGTTCAGGCGTTCGTATGCAACAGTCGTTAGCTTGAAGAAAATTCATTTCAAATCGATTTTACTCTGCGTTTGTTTGATAGTAGTGTAAGGACGTGAAAACTGCCCACTGTTTTTGTGCTCAAAACGAGGACGAAGAAATGGAAAATTAGCACTCGAAACGGGGCAAGGGATCGATTTTACTGAGAGTTTAAATAATGAAAACAGGATAATATGTGGCCATGACCAAGGCGTGGTTGAAAATTCCTCAGCAGTTTTTTGTTGAAATTATGAGCCCAAAAATCGTGGCACCTTCTTTGAGCTCTAGATCTACCACAAATACGTATAGGATTCATTGCACAGATAAGTGAAGTAGTATGTTTTTTGTTCAAGCACTTTAAGTGACGTAGGCATAGGTAACACTGTTGCATCTACCAACATTTTGAAAACACGTTTTCCGGAATTATGACCGAGTTTGGCTCTCCATTAGTTTACGCTCAGCGGTTGATGAGAAATCCACTGTCCCCTTCTCCAAAGAAACTTGCAGCCAACTGAACCATTCCGAAGGTGCTGAGGCACTGGTATCATGGGGTTTTGAATATGGAAAGACATAGAATGTGTACGAGTGATGCCATATTATGTTATGCTTTACTGCTACACTATCAATTAATGGCGATGTGCAATACACACGTGGTCGTCGGTTCCACCTAGTGCCTTGGACTCTCCAAACCTTCCATCGATCTTAATTTGGCAAACTGGGATCGGAGGTGTCTGGAAAAATAGCGCTACCGCGAGTTATTTTATACGTTAGATATGCGTTCAATCACCTCTATTGCTGATCATCTTCATTGAAGTCGAATACATGCCGCGTTCTTCAGAGATTGATAAACGCCGAGAGCTTTATCCTTTTTCAATAGCTCTGTGCTGAATTTATTGTTGATTTCAGATGGTCCACAGGAGAAGCGAAATCTTCTGCCGTCGTCAGGGCAGTGCATGGCCGACGAGCGAGCCTGCGCCAACAACGAGTGCGTGAAGGCGGACTACATCTGCGACGGCGAGCCGGACTGCCGCGATCGCTCGGACGAGTTGAACTGTCCCACAATGAGGCAGTGCGAACCGAACGAGTTCAAGTCAGTTGTGAAACATGTGCGAGATCATGCGCACATGCATTTGCTCCTCAGAAACCGTAACATTTTTCACTTTCTCAAGTCTCAAAAATCATGAATGCAGGGATAACAATCATCAGTGTGCTCACTTTCCTTGGAGCTCGAAATTGATTTCAGCAGCAGAAAACGAAAAACGTTGAGCGGCAATACTGATGGGAAAGATTGCGGCTTTTCTTATAATTAAGAGACTTTTAAAGATTTAAGGAATCTTCCCGAATGATTGCAATCCACCATGTCTGCTTGAAAATTTATAATTTACAAATCGCCGCCCTTATGGATTAGAAGGAGATTTTCCACCATGCGACTAGTTTGATACTAGGACGGTGGTGAGCCATGATACTGATTCATTCCTGGCTGGGTTTCCTGGTGGAAATATCGGACTCCTTCTCAGCTTGGGATACCCTGCCAGAGATGAATCCCTCGCTGTACAACGCAGCCCGAAACCCAGGAACACCTCCCACCACGATGAGGAGGTAAGCCGTTGGGAGTGTATATTATTTATTTTTATCTATAATCTATTTTTCGATCATTAAATTTATTTGTATAAGTGCCGTTGTCACGTCTACTGTTTGAATCCCAGCATTTCTTGCATTCGACTCGTTTGCTCGCATCCATTATCCAGGAAGATATTCCAACTCTTTGGCGTGGCTTCGACTGCTCGTTGAGGATTTTCCCTTCACAACGAATGTCGTAGAACGCTGATCGAGTCTATTCTCCTTGAATTTCTGAGATATCTGATCTAGAACTTTCCCAACTGGTTTGCAAAGAGTAGTTTTTTTCCGGACAAGTTCCGTAACAATTTGTCGACTCTGGAAGGGTGAAAGTATTGGTGAGCCTGGCTAGGGATCGAGCCAACACTGCTGTCGTGATGATGGGCATCACTTCCATTGTGATATACACAACCAATATATAAAATAAAATATTGAAAAAAAGTACTTCCATTTTTGCCACTAACGATTTATTTATAACCTTGATACCGCTTTACGAGATACAATGTGTTATTTTTGCACAATACATTAGTGTAACATTATTTTTAATATTATTATGCTCTTGTCCTTTTCTTACTGTTTTCTAGCACCATTTTTTATTCGTTATTATTAATATTATAATGTTTCCACTAAGTGGAGTAGAACAATGTTATTTTAATGTACAACTTTCATCTACTGGTCTATTTTTCGAGAAAGACAGAGGAAAGGTCCCAATGGTGCCATGCCCAACACGTGAGCACGTGGAAAGGGTATTCACGGGTTCGAATCTAGCCTAGGGTTCAACTTTTGCAAATATCTCATCATCATTGCGGTTGTATTCAACGTAATATTATTTTGTTGCTAGCGTTGGAAGGAGCTCGTTGGCTTTCTACACTGCTTTCTATTCCAGTCCAAAACGGACGAAACGCTCATTTGACAAAAACCATGTCGTTCAATTGTTCCACGAGTAGAAATACATATTTTTGGGACAAGAAACGCGATCACAGCATTTTCGATCAAATCTCACCTTTTGTGGCTCCGACTGAGCCATTTGTTTTAGTGTGGTACTCTATTGATTCGGCTCTGTTCTATTGCTCAAAAATGTTGCTCTGAGTCTTCGCAGACAAGGAGGAACCATTTTTCGTAGAAAAACGTTGATCTCCAAGCTTATAAGAACGTAAAAAATAACTTTCTTCCTCTATTTCTGGCCAACATTTCGATTTCTAACAGATCCGAAGTCAATGGACATCGTGTTGATATTTCTCAGTTGACTAGTGCAGTATTTTTTTGATTGCATTGAAACATTCCACCTGTGAAATGCCTGAAATACCAAAGATCAGTGTAAAGGCAGAAAACTAGTACTCGGACGCTCCGTTTCAGGTGTCAGAATCAGCGATGCGTGCAGAAGATGTGGCTATGCGACGGTGACGACGACTGTGGTGACAACTCTGACGAGCGCGACTGTGGTAAGCCTCCTCTATTCGTCAGTACGAACTTCTCGTACCGGAGTTCGAACTCCGAAACTACCTCAGTATAAAATACACATAAGCAATAAGCATTTGTCTACCAAGAATAGTTGAAAACATCGAATTTGAGACAAGTCTCTCTCAAGATGAAGCCGATTTTTCGATATACTTGTGTTTTATTGATGACTTTTTACGTGTAACGATATTGCTGGGCATAACATGTGGTGGAAACCTGATGTTCTGTGCGACAAGGATAATTTAGGGCGAGAGAAAACGCGACATCTCGTGAATGATTAGCCACACCAAATCGAACAATAAAATAGGGAAGCGAATAAAAGTGCACTTACTTTTTGTTTCAGGAGTTCATTCGCCCGGTGAAATGTGCAAGAAAACGGAATTCCAGTGTCACGATCAGCGACAGTGCGTGCCGTCTTCGTTTCACTGCGACGGCACAAACGACTGTAGAGATGGAAGCGATGAGGTTCGGTCTCGCCCTTCATGGATATCGAATACAGATTATTGAATACGTTCATAGTTGTGGGGTAACTGGATGACACGTGCGCATATGACTCAGCGGTCGAGGTGCCCTGCAATACACTTGGGTTCGATCCCGCGTCTCAGGCTCTCAAAGCCTTCCATCCCTCTGGGCTCGGAAAATTTTTACCAGACCTGTCTGGGTGGACAGCAGCACTGGGTCGATGCACTGGCAGGTCATTGCGAGTCATTGTATGGGGCATGGGCCAGATATCAATCACATTCAATGATACCAGGTGAAGTCGAATGCATGGCGCATACTTCAGAGATTGATCAACGCTGAGAGCTCTATCCTTTATACTTTATGCTGTAATTGGATGACAATAACGTTTATGTACGTGGTCTTCAATGGATATTTGAGACCACCGTCGTGTCATTTATTCCGTAAGTTTGAGCATGGCTAAACGTTCGCATAAACTAACTATTTCGGTTGTTTGTTGCAGTCAAAAAAACCCTAGAGTTTCAATTCTTCAGATACGTTGTATTAGTACTGTTTAAGCTTTCATTTACAAAATCAATGGCTTTAAATAAAAATTGGCTTTACTTAGGGTAGTGCAAAAGAGAGAAGTTCTTAAAAAAAAAGATAAGTGAGGAAAAATGAAGAACATCAATAGAGTAGATAAAGATATGGTGTGTATGATGAAGAACATTTTTTACAATTTTTATTTTTTGAACTTGTCTGATTCCCACTTACAGGTAGGTTGCGTCCAACCAACAGTCGTTGAGCCACCGGAGACAAACAAGCAAGTCGCGCAAGGATCCACATTCCAACTCACATGCAAGGTAGAAACCGCTGAAAGTTTTCAAACGCCTATGTCGTAGATGTTTTTTCGTCCGGATATTTTTGTTATTGGCTGAATGTCCTTTTCTAGAAGTCATTTGCACAGCTGTTTGAATTGCTGGAGGATGATTCAACTTTTATAGGCCGTGGCTGTTCCGGAGGCGTACATCAACTGGCGTTTGAACTGGGGTCCTGTATGTGAACCCCCACGCTGCATACAGACGTCCGAAGGTGGATATGGAACTCTTACCGTACATAACGCCCAGTGTGTTTCTTTGCTTCATGCTATTTTCGAGTAGTTCTTTGAATTAAGCACAGGATTTTTTTTGTCGTTTTATTTACCAACTCAGAGAAAAGCCTTGAGAACGAATGTTTGCTAGGTTTAGAGAACTCCTGAAACTTTTCATCTGCGTTATTTTTCATTGGAAAGGCTACATTGGCAATTTTGAATTCGAATTCGTCCACCAAAATTATTCATGACCAACAATCAGAGGGACAATACATCTGGTCGTTCGCTGTTAGAAATAGCCCACACGAATCTTGTCATCTACGATGGTACTCATTGCAAGCGATGTAAGCACCTATTTTCCATGAAACGTCTCCTTATTGTTGTCGAGCGTACAAGACCACTCGAAAGTATCGGATAAGGAAATGTGGTAGGAGAGACGTGGCGATAGTTTTCAGGACGCTTACGCCATCACTGAAGTAGTGTGGAATTATTTTAATTATTTCACGTATAACCAAGAAATTCATCTTATATTGGCTAGCTCATAGAAATCGGTTCCTGTTTTCTTTTACCCTTTTCGTGTTAAACAGGGAGTTTTCTTTACTCTCACAATTTTGTATTCTTCTGAAGAGAACTAGCGCCCAGTCGACAATATCATTTCGACGACCAGCAAGTGGCATAAGGGCCGAAGTAGTAGCTGAATATACGGAATTCAACTTAGGAAGTGCGACAAATCGCGAAGTATCGAACCGCCAGCGCATAATCATCCATTGCAAGAACTGTTGATAACGAATATGAGAGATGACGATGAAAGCTCCGCCATTCCAGCAACTTGATCTTGTATTATATCCGTCGCGCCGACGTGATCGCACTAAATGATTGTCGTAATAATAACTGCTAGATAAAGGGAGAGGTGGAGACAACAAGGCGGATGAATGGAGACAGAGGAAGGAAGGCGAAGAGGTCCACATTACTCTGCCTAAGCCTGAAAAAGATTCATGTGAGCAATTTGTTCTAACGATTAGAAAACAACTGAAATCCGGTCTCACACGAATTTTTTTGGCCCAACCTTCGATCACTTCTTCTAAGTACGATTTGCATAAAAAAGTGATAACATACTTGTATGTTTGTTTTGAAAGGTTTTACTCGTATTAATTTATGTGCTCAAAGATGATTTTTTTTTCTTCCCTTTTTTCGCAATGTTCAAACGATTTTGCGGAGAGACTCATATAGTCAACCACAGATAAAGCTCTGAGAGAAAAAGCTCTTGGCGTTGATCAATCCCTGAAGGATGCACCATGCATTCGACTTCATTAAGCATCGTTTAGCAGTAACTGAATGCATATCTGGCCCTTACAACTACTCGGTGCCCTACCGATGTATCGAGCCAGTGTTGCTATCCTACCTGACAAGTCTGGTACCAATTTACCGACCCCGGAGGGATGGAAGGCTTGGTGGGCCATGTGCACGGAGATAGATCCCACGCATACACCTGCGGTCCGGAGTTTTGCAAATATCTCAGCATTATATACGAGTTATATTTCGCAACATACCCTGCTATTAAAAAGAAAAAGGCAGTAAATAAAAGGGTTAAGACTCCTTCATTTAGTTTGAAGACAGGAAAACGTGGCTATTGAAGAGCTCCGAGCAGTGAACGTGACTGATTTTCTGTATTGCCTTTGTGCAAGCTGTCATCGATTTGGTCTGGCAGTCATGCTGCAATCATCTTGCTTCTGTAATTGAAGAATAGACTTTGCGAATGCTCTTCCCGGTCTCTGCAGCGTTGGCCATAGCTGATGCTTTTGTCCTCTTAAGATTTCCTTTTATCCTCTGTTTGCATTGTTTTGAATGTTTAAAACTGAGTGCCTGTAGCTCGTTCGATTCCACCTTGTGCTACCAACTTGAGTGATTCTAGAAGCAGACGTCTTTTCGAGACTTTCGAGTTCTCTACTTTTACAGCGCCAACCTAGTGGTGTCGAATAAGCCGATCGTATTCCTTGTCAGTGTTATCGATAACGGCATCTTCTCAAATGCCGCCTGTTGCTCCGGATAAATCGCAGTTCATGGGCATTTTAGGACGTCATTTCTTGAATTTGATGTTTTTTCTTCTTTCCATGATAAAAGAGATTTTTCATGAAGGTGGCGATGGTCTGGTCCCGTGTAGAATTTCTAGACAGCAGTGACATCGGTAACCCGAAGCATTCGAATTACTATGACGTGGTCTGTTTCGTTATGGTATTCTCCACTGGGATACTCTCACGTCCAGCGCTGAGAGTGAGGCCTTTGGAATTGCAAATTAGCAGGAATGATCTTGGTCGTCTTGTTAAACTCAGGCAGCCTCCTACCTTGCTTGTTTATTCTAGTCCGTTGTTCCCAGTGTGACGTTTTTCGGGCGATACAATCTTGGCATTGAAAAAATCTTTAATGATTTTCTTAAAGCCTCTATGGTGTTCTCTACAGAAGTTCTCCAAGCTAATTTACAACGCTTCAACTTCGTTTTCGCCAGAACTTTATGTTGGTGCGTCGACAATGAACAATCTCAAATCCGGTATTAATCCAAACCTCTTCAATAGTAAACGTCCGATTGGGGTTGCAGTGATTTTGGAATGGTGAACATTGCAATAAAACTTCTCTGTTGCCGAATTCATATCATTTTCGGCTGGTAGTGTTAAGGACATCGCTGTTCATCGTGAATCACTGCTGACCATTGTATTCACTCAAGCTCCGGCTGCATTTCTTCATACTGTTCCTTTCCTGTGGACCCCTTCCAACAGTATCTTCTATATTGCCGTAAGCCATCCTTCAAAAATTTTCTGCAGCTGGTAATCACTTCTAGTCACTTTACGTGCTCCGATGAAGATCAGGCTTCATTTTTCTTCATTTCTCGACCGTGTTGCTAGATGCTATTAGAGTTCGATACGGACGAGCTCCTTCTGATCCATTTTTTATTTCCATTTGAAGAACTGAGACGGAAACTCTCACGACCGACTTTCTATTAACCTCGGCATTGATCAAGTAATTCTTCGTATTTTTGTTGAGCAAACGCGAGGTGTTACTGTTCTTTATTCACAAATAAGCTGATGTTTCGGCGGGTTTCGCCTTCCTCAGAGTCTGGAAAAGTCAAGTTGATAGCAATCTACTCGGCCAGACGCCTCCATAACCAAACAAAGAAACTCCAAACCAAGATTTCAATCACTTTGAACACAGCTTTGCACACTCACCGCTTCCTATGAGGTTTCCACTAAGTATGTCACATAGAGACCAACCGCACAGAAATCACATGGAAGCATAATGTGCCCCTCCCATCAGAGTAGCAGTCTTATATACTGCCCTACATCACGCGTGATAATGAGGCATTCTTCCCTGCGGTTCATTTTTGGATTTCTGGAGTTAATCCAAAATGCCTCGAGAGTTTTGGGCGCCTCTGTTCTTGATTCACGTGCTACGATCGTGACACATACATCAAAGTCCTCCCCATTATGTCTCTGGGTCCTATGCGTGAAAGGTAAACGTTTGAACGTCGCGGCGAGATGGTCTTCTTTGAGGGTTTGGATGTCTAAAACTAAACATGAATCTTAAACTGCCCAATTGAATTGCCTGTATCCCACTTTTTCGATTTCATTATTGCACCGGCCAAATATTCTCCAGTTTTTCACTTTCAGACCAATCGATCAAGGTGCTTATACTTGTGAAGCGATCAACGTGAAAGGGCGAGTGCTAGCGACTCCTGACTGTATTGTGAGAATTGTAAATATTCCGGCTGAAACGACCCCTCCCACTCCTATAGCACAGAGAAGGTGTGATCCTCGCGGATCAGTGCAACCGTACGCTGATCCCTCCGGCATTTGTTCTTGCAAGGTGAGAATTTCTGACAAAGACCTGTTTCTTCTGCTTTCTAACGCTCAACAATAATCCAGTTTTTGAAGTAGGGTGAGAAATATTTATACAGTATTGGGTCTTCTATGTTTAATTTTTCAGCCGCTTGTGAGTGGCCCGACGTGTTCCGAATGTTATCATGGATCGTTCCATTTGAACGAGAAATCACCTCAGGGTTGTCTAAAATGCTTCTGTTTTGGAATTACTGATAACTGCCGCTCGAGCAACATGTACCGAACCCAGGCAAGTAAAATTTTTCTTGTTGATTTTGTTCATTAAAACCGATGCGTCCTTTGTAATGATTTCTTTAGATGGAAGTCAAATATGCTAATGAACTACGTTAGCGCTGCTTAGACTCTTTTCCCATTCATGGTTGCTGCTACGAGATTTGTGCACGACATTCTCAGTAGCACTAGTTTTCGATACAGTGCTTAACCTGTTGTATCCGTTCTTTCTAAAAAGATTGCATGAGAGGAATAGTTAGTTTCGTGTATCATTTCTACACAAGCGCGAAATTTTGAATTTCTTCTCTTTTATTTGAGCGCATTTTCTTTGATTGCCTGATAATCTCCTCCAAAATAGAAGAAAAATAATGATGGCTGGTTTTCGATACAATGGACATTTCACTAGGTGTAATAATGTGTCGCTTACAGCAGTAGGATTAACATTAGGTGCTGAAGGGACAACTTTAAGATGAGCGAAATTTTTCTTTCTCATGCCAGTTCACAAGTCACCAATTTTGAAAGGTGCTCGTATTTTCTTCGGTGATCGCTGTGCTAAAGAATAGTTCTTTCCAACCTATTAGTACCTTCTAACACAAGTAGAGACCTAACATTAGTCTAGAAATGAGGTCAATGATTTTTGTTCTTGTTTTCGTCTTCAGGAACGTTGGTGTGTTTCAGGATGCTGCTTGTGTAAGTGTCGTCTTGTCTCGTCAGCTGTTTACGCGTAACGATAGTATTAGCTCTTAATCCAACTCTCTTTTTCCTGCATCGCGAGCTCTTTTAACGGCTTTTCTACTTTTCCTTAACATAACGTTATCCAATACCCTTCACCTTGGTTTCCTTCACCTCACTTGTACCTTTAATGCGACAATACTACTCCATGTCACCTTTAGAAATTCTCTTTACGTAGTCGTAAGAAAACTTTTATTTAAGGATCGTCTGATGTTTGCTGGAAGTTCAGAAGGCGTTATGTTGTCGGATATTGAGGAAAGGGACATCGAACGAGAAGTGAGATTCGAGTTCACCAGGCCTGGATACATTACCTACTCAGGTCAACCTATTGGTACAAAGTACTGGAGGCTTCCTCAAAGATTCCTCGGAGACAAAGTTTGTTATGTTGACTTAGAAAAAATGTGTTTCTAATTTTTTTAACCGTTAGAATTTTTTACTATTTATTCTGCTTTAAAAAATCTTAGATACTTGCCTGCTTGGATGGCCCATCCTCACTGGTTGTGCGGGCCCCATCATGATTTCCACTTTTTCGGAGTTGTACTGGCTTAGCCATTGTGGTTCCTTGGAGTCCTGAGGTCAGTCAGGCCAAAGTCTGCCCCAGGTCGTCACCACCACAGGCAGTCGCCGCCCATGTGGATCAGAGGGAGATTTGCCACCATGCGAATAGTTTGATACCAGAACGGTGGTGGATTCTAGTATTGCTTTACTCTTAGCTGGACTTCCTGATGAAAGCACCAGACTCCTCATCTTGGGAGACCCTTCTAGGAGAAGGACCCTTTCTCCAAGCTGTACATCGCGGTCCAACCCACAGAAACACCTCCCAGCCACGATGACGCGGTAAACCGTTGGGAGATTCGAAAAAGTCTATATATAAAAATTCAATAAAATGTATAAGATAAAATATAAATATATAAAGTAAAAAAATTGCACGTACAAACTCTTTAGATGATCTAGTTCCAAGTCGTTTGTAAGTAAGTTGTCAAGCCTGAAAGCCTACACAAAAAAGGCTGGAAATTTATTAAGATCATTCTCAAGCGCTTTTTTATTGTTCACCGTAAATTTCGGATACACTTTCCTTTTAGTAAAAAATTTTCAGGTGACCTCATACGGTGGAAAGCTGGAATTTGAAGTTGAATATAATGGAGGCGGACCATTAAGCCGCCAACCCATGGTGGTACTGAAGGTTAAGAAGATTACTCGTTTATACTTTGCTCCGCCGAACAGTACAAAAAATGAGGACGACACACATAAAAAAATGGACAATATAGAAATACAACAATTTGTTGTTTAGGGCAACCAGATTGTTCTCGCCCATCACGTTCAGAATCAGGAGCAGATTTTAAGGCCAGGCCAACCTATCAAAATCAGCCTCGAAACATATGAAGTAAGCTGTATTCCACAGACATTTTATTTATAGTCTCTGAAAATCTGAAAAATCGACAGCAGAAAACGGAGATCGGGCAGGGTATTTCAAAGTGGTGTCTGCAGTTTACCAAAAGCGATCACAGTCATCATCAGTGCCTCCTTTTCCCAAAGGACAAGGAATCCGTGATTTACCTGATCTTCTTCAAAATCCTTCGTATCATTGCAACTATTTTCTAGATTACGCCATTGATACAAATGCAAATCTTACGAGCATCTTTTAAAACTTTTTACTGTCGATGAACTTAAAAATATCTCAGACGAGCTTCCAACAAATGAACGGCGCACCGGCATCTCGTGAGGACCTAATGATGGTCCTCGCTGATCTCGACGCTTTGCTCATTCGGGCCACCCATGTTGACCAGCAATATTCGACCAGGTAGTTCAAATTCTTCAACGTGACTAGTAAAAAATCCTGCAAAGTTGACTTTATAACCACTTACATCAGCGGAGCAATTCATTGATTTCCAATTTCTTAAGTAAAGCTCTTGTGTGTGTTATAACTAAGCCTCACCTTAACTGGGCTCAATGCCGATTTGGGCTCCCCAGATCAAACCCGTTGACGGGTGATCGCTGATGGCAAAAAGATCGATAGAACTAGCTGAGAGACATGCAAGACGAAGGACCCGGATGGTGTGATGGTGAAGTGCGCTGCTCCCCGGTAAGGACAACAGCGCGTGTTCGTTCCCCACTGCATACACCTGCGGTACGGAGTTTTGCAAATATCTCAGCATTTCATAAAGCTCTTGTATTCTGCAAACAGTTTTCTCTCAGATAAAGTCGATACGTCGTTTTTCTAAGCTGCATAGAAATATGTGCATGTATCAATTGACAAGAAAGTAATCAGTGTTAATATCTATTAAGGCACATCCGTTTAAACGTGAAGAAGGGATGAATCCGGCTGAAGTGGCCACGATGAATATAGCTGCATAGTCTATTTATTTAATTAAAAGAAGCTATTGTAACTATTTTGAAGTAACTGAAGAATATGCCCCTATAAAATCAGGATTGGTCGGTTTTCATAGGAAACACATCGAGGAAACCATGGATGCTTTGTGAACAAAGGTGAACTGAAGGAAAAGGGAAAGAGATCAGGAGCTAATGTGTACAGTTTCTATTTGGAAATGGACCCTAACTAAAGTGTCCTCCAAACCAGGCAATACCGCACATGTAACCGTATTTAGTGTTTACTATTTCAGAAGCCGTCATTTTTTATAAACTTTTAAAGTTTCGTAAACAAGTATTTCTTAGTAATATGTGGCCTGCTTAATACTGCCTATGAAATCAGAAAGTAGAAAACTGCGAGCGCTAGATTCCGCGACTGGAAAGGCGACATGTGATGAGATTCAGTTGAAAGAAAATTCGCATAAGAATCAATCTCGTATTGTGCTTGTACTGTACTCGATCAGTTGCTGAAGAAGTGAGAGTGTGAAGCGCTTCCAGATTATCACACACAGCTCACTTTCGTGCGTGTCCTCCAGTTCTAGATTCACTGAGTACTGCTCTATGAGACCCTCAGCCAACCCGAGCCATGCACAGCTAATCGTTCGCGTTTAATAATCTTTTGCCGGGCGGTCGGGAATATATTACTTTAAAAGAATCTGGTGAAGGATAAAGAAAAGGATAGAGTTCTCGGCTTTGATCAATGCAAGAGAGATGCGCCATGCATCCCACTTCATCAAGCATTGTAGAATTGACTAAAAAAGTTCTTGGTCTACACAATGATATATAGCGGCATACGAATATATAAACCTTGTGCAAAAATTCCTCCACACAGATCTTTTACCAAATCGCCAGCCCCGGAAATATAAAACGCTTGGTGAGCTCGAGGTCTGGGATCGAACCACTGCGACTGCGTGCATATTGCAAGGAGCTCTAGCCAGTGCCCGTACGCGCGCTTAGTGGAGGTGATGGATAAATTATTCCGAAAGACTCGAATGGTTCAAGAATTAATCTATAGTGTCGAAAAAGTAATCTATTTAAAAATCATCAAAAAAAAATCAAAATCAAATCATCTTTTCTCTAGATGTTTACAAATGAAACTTTCAAAGTCCTTAATCACTATCACGCTAGAAGATACTGCTCCAACCTCACTGAAATACAAAAACGTGGTATGCGAGGTACGAGAGCTGATAAGATCAAAAAACATAAGACTATCGGTTAATGATAAGGGTTGAGAGTTCGTTGTAATTCCCCATCAGTTAGATGTTGAGATAACGGAAAAGCACCTTAAAGATGCTTCCCTTTATCGCCCGTCGTCTGAGAAGGAATTTGAAAGTCAATACCGAAAGTTAAACAACAAATGGATTAAAGTGGCAAGAGCGGCTGGGTTAAAACTATCAGTTATCTCTCATCTCAAAATTGACTTAACATGTCTCGTCCTGTACTTATCAAAACCCATAAATTAGTATCCAGCAATGATCTCGTGTCTACCGATCCGTCGTTATTTAAGGTTAGACCTATTAGCTGCGTGGACGGGCCAACGGATAGAATAACGTGGTTAATAACCCTAATACTTACACAGCTGTTGAAGTACATTCCAGCCCATCTAACGAACACCCAAATGTTTCTGGATCGTCTACGTAACGCGCGACCCAACAGCGCGTACGTGGTGGAGTCCTTCGACGTCACTGCCCTCTATACGAACGTGTCGAATGACTCCGCTATGCAAGCCATAAACGAGCTCCTTATACAACACGAAGAAGCAATAAACATGTACGGCTTCTTGATTCATCAGATGATGACACTCTTAAAGGAGTGCCTAAACTGCTCATTCTTCAGATGGTGCGGGAGGTATTACACACAAATGAAAGGGCTGGCAATGGGACAACGACTGGCACCAAGCCTTGCCATTGCATTCATGTATAAAGTGGAAGCGCCAGTAATCGACCTCGGTCCGTTACTCTACTGCAGATATATAGATGACTGCTTGGTCATTTGTTCAACGCAAGAAGAAATCGACAGATGTTTCGAGTTGTTGAACACACAGTCAGAATATATTAAATTCACCCGAGAGAAACCAAAAGAAGACTGGCTTCCATTTCTGAACGTGCAAATTAGTCTATCAGAAAACGGCCACATTACGAAGTGGTATCGAAAGCCAAGTAGTAAGAACATCCTAGTTCATTACCTCTCCGCTCATCCCTCTCACACGAAAAGGGCGCTTGTGAGAAACATGTATCGAACAGCTACTAGCGTGTGTACAGGTAGACAGCAAAGAGAGGAGTCCCTGAACTTGGCGCGACAAATAGCTATTTCAATGGCAACGAAACTGTAGCTCGAGATAGGTGTAGAGAAAACCATAGGTACCCCAACGATAACTCTAGCGACAACAAGGTCCTGTTTATACTGCCCTTCATTTCAAATAAAGTAAGTGCAGCTATAAATTGCTGTTTAAGAAGGGCCAGTTTAGAGAATTTGGTAACGATAATCGAAATACCACCGAATAATCTAAGGCGCCAGCTAGTTCGTAACCGCCTATACGACCGTCTATGTGCAACGCAAAATTGCATAATTTGCCTCAATGGTAGAGACGGTGACTGCATGAGTTCGGGTACAGTCTATCTGATCTCTTGTAAAGCGTGCGGAGACGAATACGTTGGCGAAACGGGTAGACCAGTCTGCGTACGTATAAAAGAACACCTAGTCGGCAAACGTAAGCCAAGTACTCCACTAGGTACGCATAGCACGCAGAAACATAACGGAGAAGATTTTGAAGTAAGGGTTACGATCCTTGCGCAAGAATCGAGAACACAAGCGCGCAAAACTCTAGAGGCATTCTAGATTAATTCCGAGAATCCGAAAATGAACCGCTGGGAAGAATGCCTCGATATCACGCGTGATATTGGACAGTATATAAACCTGTTATTCTGATGGGAGGAGCACATTACGCTTCCATGTGAATTCTGTGCGGTCGGTCTTCACGCGACATACCCAGCGGAAGACTCATAGAAAGCGGCGAGTGTGCAGAGCTATACTAAATGTGATTGAAATCTTGGTTTAGCCTTTGCTCTGTTTGGTTATAGAGGCGTTTGGCCGAGTGGATTGCTGTCAACTTGACCCTTTCAGGCTCTGAGGAAGGCGAAATCCGCCGAAACGTCAGCTTGTGCGTAAATAAAGAAATAAAATAGCACCTCGTATTTGCTGAACAGAAGTAGAAAGATATATTCAATCAATGCCGAGGTTAATAGAAAGTCGGACTTGGGAGTAATCTATTTGTTAGATGGTTACGAAATCTCGTTGATATAAGGAGTTTCATAAAAATTGGAAGCTGTAAATGTGAAAGGGCATTTGTTTTTCAAAAGCATTAGAAAAATCCAGAGAAGGAAGCGCTTCATACACTTAGATGAGGCAGACCTCTAGAAAAATCGTTGAATTTTTTAATTTCCTTGTCTTCATCAATAAGTCCCTAGTTACCTCAGTTTATGCTGAGTGTTCTGCTCATCTTGTTGTCGTCAATCTGCCAATCTGCACTCTTCTTTTCATGCCTTTAATCAGCCCGTCAATCAACTGCTCAAGTCACAGCGCTTCCTACTGTATTACTTCGTAATCAGTGAAATCTGAAGAAAAAGGGTTTTTCATGAATGCTGACCATTCAATTGATATTCATCACCAATAATTCAGGAACATTGAAATTTGAAAATGTTTTGAATTCGAACATCGCGCTACTAATCAGTTCCAAAATTTTTTCAGTATTTTTTCCAATTATTTGAAATATCGACTAGAACAGCTATCAGAGCTGTGACCCGATCGGCCTAATTCACGGTCTATTGGCCCAACAGATGGTAGCGGCTTGCGACCTCTCGCTGTTCAGCACCGTCAGTGGTGTCGGTCGTCGTTCTAGTGACCTTCCGCCGTAGCAGTGGAAAGACATTCAGTTCGTGCGCACTCATCACCTACAAGTGTTTTCCAGTAGAATGTCGTCGTGTGGCCTGATTATGAGGAAATGTCGGGCGAAAGTCTGCATGGGCAGGTCACATCCACTTCTAATCTTTTTGGACCTTTCAAAATCATGGAGTGATCGATGGAAGGCGACAGTGAAATTTGGGAAATTTGCTGTGAAAAAACCGTAAAAAAATCTATGCGACTGCAGTGAACACTCTCAACTATTCCAACAATAACTTTAAAATTATGAGCGAGTCCGTGATTTTTGTTATCCTTTTCGAGATATATTTTTCGAATTCGTTCTTAACTTTAGAACTTTTTATCTTTAGGGTTTAATTTATTCGAATTTGTTGCCTACTCGAATTAATTTCCAGTATAACCCTTTGAAATTTCAGCTTTTCTTTGCGAAAAGTTCGCCAATAGAAGGGCAAGGGAAAGTTGCATCTTTTATTATCCATAAAATGACGCTTCTAACCATTGTAGGTTAAACCACTGTCTGAGGAAAAGTTGCTCAGAGAATGCAAAGCGTGTGTATCTCAACTAACACTTTCAAGAGTTGTGTTTCCTATTCAAATATCCTCAACTTCCTACATGGGAACTTTGAACCAAATATTGTGACTGGACATCCACTTGAAAAAACCATACTACGTCTTGATAGTCTTCTCACAGTAAGTACATAACACTTAAAGCTTTGAGTGTAAGGATCTTCGTCTTCGTTATGAGTGTCGTTGAATACTGGTCGAGTCGATTATTTCTAGAATGTTTGGATAGCAGTGCTAAAGCGTACCCACATGGTTTGGATGGAGTGAGTTGATCTTAGACAAATCTGTTACAAATTTTCCGATTCCAGAAGGATGGTAGGTTTGGTGGGCAAATGGTGAGCTGAACTAGTGCCGCACCAAGAATAGCTAACTTCATGCACCTTCAATTTCAAATATAATTGAACAAATTAAGATAAATGGGAACTTTGTACTAAAACTATTATTTAAAAAGAACGGTCTACATATACATGCTTTGATTGTAATACTACCAATTGAAAGATCGACTTTCGATTAACGTCGGCATTAATCAGCAAGTTACTGTGATATTGCGATTTCTTCTCGATGATCTGATGCGGGGTTCTAAACACATTTTTATCGTTTTTTTGTGAACCGGTGGCTCGGTGAATTGCTTCTTCGAGGATTTGGTAGGGACGTAGTATTACCACATATCCTCACTCGATGTACAGTTCTATAACGTCAGTAAAATTACGAAAGCCAGACTTCAAGCGTGACAAAAAACATTCACTGTTTTCTGCTTACCATGTGTTAGGCAATGATAGCGTTGGTATACTCTCCACATGAGATATTAAATGGACAACACTATGAAAGCCTTACACGCTGAGATTTTTGATTGGTGACGGATTTGTAACTTTAGTTTGAAAGCCATTATGGCTTCTTCTATTCTACATGTACGCATATAGTGAAACACTTCTTTCGACTCTGAGTTCTTTTTGTACCCTTTAGAGGTGTTGGTAACAAAGTGATGGAGATACCGAGGTGCTAAAGATGTTACTATCGTGATGAAGTGGATAATAAAATTATTTGATTGGGACGAAAATGGCATAAAGTGGATATTAAAATCATTTGATTAGGACGACGATGGCATACATATTGAGGAAACGTTCCTTTTCGAGGAGAAAAGCGGATATGATAAGCAGTGAACTCAATGAAGCACGAAGGATGGACTATGGATAAATCGGAAGAGAACTCCAGTTGGTAGGAAAACCTATAAAGAGGTGAAAATATCACACCTGATGGTTCTCTGATTACAGAGGCCCCAGCCTAAGTGTGCTTTGGACGATCGAGAGGAAGGGATGTAGTGTGAACTTCATTCTGGCACCTTAAAAAAGCCACCACTAACTTAACAGGCCTAAAATTCTGTGTTTACTTTTTTGGTTCAAAAGTCTTCATACTATTAAGAAAACCGTGCTGCATATACAGCGTCGACCACTCTCAAAATGTGCGACATGTTTGTGAAAAATTCCCTCAACTGCTTCAACTTTCGTTTCTGCCCATTTCTTTTTCAGTGCAGTTTATGATATGAAGTACAACCGCAATGATGCTGAGATATGAGCAGAACTTGTAACATCAAACTAACTTCGAACCCGTAATTACCCCTTCCGGAGCTCACATGTTATCCATTTCACGTACCGAAGCTCTTGATTTGCCTTTCTCTCAGCTAGGTTTAACACTGTACAAACTTAGAAAAAAAGAAGTGAAAAAAAACAAAAGTGAGATAAAATTTCAAACTTTGTAAGGCAAAAGTTAGAAAATTGTGATTTGGACTACAACACCAGCTTAACTGTATTGTGGTCACCAGATCGTTTTCATTGACAGGTGATTGCTGATGGCAGCGTTAGGAAAAAAATTAGCTGCAGGAAAGGCAAAGCGAGGTCTTTGGTTAGTGCTGTGGACAGCACGTGAGCACCACAAGGGTTAATCGCGGGTTCGAAGACCATCTGAGATTCTGAGCTTTGCTTATATCTCAGCACATTTGTGGTTTTCTCATCAGCTGTATTCGCAGCTACAAGTGTTCTATAGATGATGGGATGGTATCGCTCACGTTTCCATATTCGAACAGACCACGACCATTGATGACGACGGCGTGGAGAAGAGACAAGGGGAAAATATGCAGAGACTCGCAGTACTCGCAATTCCGCGTCATCCACGTGTCCAGTTAGTAGTTATAGGTCCCTCTAGAGATTGCGAAGAATTAGAAACTACCCAGATGTATATCTACTGAAAATAAAAGACGTTTGAACAACTCCATATAAGCTTATCGAAGATATTTTCTATGAACACAACAACTTTTTGTTTATTTGTGCCATGTTTTACGATAATTTTACATCATTCAATGATGAAATACGGATGATCCATGAAGAAAATGTCTTTCCAGGATCGACTTTCTCTTAACCTCGGCATTGGAATATAAATGTGTCGTTTTCTTGTTCAGCAATCGCGAGGTTTTTAAACAGCATGCATTTACTTCCATAGAGAAACACAATGCAATACAACGCTAGCTGACGTTTCGGCAGTATCGCCTTCTTCAGAGCCTGGAAGGGTATACTGATATACAATCTACTAGGCCAAACGCTTCAATAACACTTACACAAAGACGAAAGACTCTTTGGTAACTACACGATCAACAACTTCTCGAAAAACCCACCGCTTTTTCGTGACTTCCAATGAGGAAGTTTAGAACAGCTGATTATAGTCGCATGTGGTTGACGACTGCACCATCCCACATCAAAAATCGATGCGAACGTACGGGATCAGGTCGCGTATGACCTCCGGGCATTCGTCCCTGCTATTCATTGTAGGGTTTTTGGCATTGATCCAAAAAGCCTCTAGGAGTTTTCGCGCTGGTGTTTTGGACTCCTGTGCAAGGATATTGACTTTTACTTCAAAATCGTCTCCGCTATGCTTTTGTATCCTATGCGTGCCTAGTGGGGTGCTTCGTCTTAGTTTTCGTTTGCCATCTAGGTGTTCTTTTATACGGATACACAAAGGTCTGCCCGTTTCGCCAATATATTCATCTCCGCAATTGTTACAAGAGATCAGGTATATCGTACCTGAACTCATGCAATCACCGTCCCTGCCGTAAGGGCAAATTACGCAATTTGTTGTTTCACACNCTGATTATAGTCGCATGTGGTTGACGACTGCACCATCCCACATCAAAAATCGATGCGAACGTACGGGATCAGGTCGCGTATGACCTCCGGGCATTCGTCCCTGCTATTCATTGTAGGGTTTTTGGCATTGATCCAAAAAGCCTCTAGGAGTTTTCGCGCTGGTGTTTTGGACTCCTGTGCAAGGATATTGACTTTTACTTCAAAATCGTCTCCGCTATGCTTTTGTATCCTATGCGTGCCTAGTGGGGTGCTTCGTCTTAGTTTTCGTTTGCCATCTAGGTGTTCTTTTATACGGATACACAAAGGTCTGCCCGTTTCGCCAATATATTCATCTCCGCAATTGTTACAAGAGATCAGGTATATCGTACCTGAACTCATGCAATCACCGTCCCTGCCGTAAGGGCAAATTACGCAATTTGTTGTTTCACACAGACGGTCATACAGGCGGTTGCGAGCTAATTGGCGACGTAGAGTAGTCGGTGGTATTTCAACTATCGCTACCGATTCCTCTAGACTTGCCCTTCTTAAGCATCGTTTTATAGCTGCGCTTATTTCATCGCTTATAAAAGGCAACATAAACGGGATTTTGTTTTGGCCAAGTGTTTCGCGTGGGCGCGTCGTTCTCCTTGTAAACTTATCTCGTGGGTTACTATTTCGTAGCCATTGGAGATGGCTATTTGCCGAGCCAAGTCGCGCGATTCTTCCTTTAGTTCCCTGGTAGTGCACACAGAGGTGGCTGTTCGAAACATGTTTCTCACAATCGCCCTCTTTGTGTGTGAAGGTTGGGAAGAAAGGAAATGAACAAGGATGTTCTTGTTACTTGGCTTTCGATACCACTTTGTCAGGTAACCGCTACTTGATAGGTTTATTTGGACGTCCAAAATGTCTTTTTTCCGATTTTATTTCCTTCTAAAGTAAAAACAGATTTCGTTATTATAATTGGAAATGGTTGTTTAAATATCTGAGCATCAACAATGATGATGAGATATTTGCAAAACTCCGGATCGTAGGTGTCGGCGGTGGGGCAAGAACGCGCTATTATTCTTTCCGGGAGTTAACGTGTTTACCATCACACCGTGTGGGTCCTTCCTTTCGTCTGTCTCTCAACTAGTCTATCTGAACATTAATATCGGAATTTTAATAAATTCTTGATTCGCGACTGTTTCCATACATATCCACATTACTGTGTTGGTTAGAATTTATGGAGGACGTTAAAACACAGATAATATGTTTCAACTATTATAGTCTTGGCAATGTCGTCTGGGAGATAGCTGTCGACCGCCCGACATCAGACGGTCTCGCTCTAGAGGTTGGTGTCGAACCTGCTTTAGAATACTTCGTTCTTGAAAGTTTGTTACATTTCCGCCGCAGGTTGAGCAATGTGCATGTCCACCGGGATACGTAGGATCGTCATGTGAAGACTGTGCTCCCGGATATGAAAGATCAGGACATGGTCCATACCTAGGTACTTGTATTCCAGAGAGGGTACGTAGATTCGTTATATTAGAAACACCTTGAATTCATTTGTGTGATATGTGCACTGTTGTACACTGTTTTGTGATTATTAAGCAGTTTTCAAAAGGGTCTTCATGTAAAAAGGGTTTTTCAACATGCGCATAAAAAGTGCTGGAGAGATTTACAGCAATTTCTCTTCGATTTCTCAAGGTTTAAAGTGCAATTTACAGCCAACACATCCTCAGTGTACTGGACCAGGGGTCAGCTCACCTTATCCTGGTCCTGACGATAGATGCGTGTGCAAGACGTACGCCCAGGGTCCGAATTGCGATCAATGCCCCGCGCACTCCTTCTATATGGCTTCGACTAACCCTCAGGGTTGTATTCCCTGCTTCTGTTCTGGAGTAACACAGCAGTGTCAGTCGTCGACTTTGCGAAGGCAGACGGTTCGTCATTAAGTATTCCTTCTGGGAACAAACGTAGCAAGACAGTGTTTCTTCTCAATATTCTTCCTCTCGACGACTTTTGTTTTGAAAAACCTTGCTCGTCTTTCTTCACTTTTTTCACCTTTTTTCTTTCGACTTTTCAGTTACCGATGAGCTTCGCAAATTTGTTCAAGCTAATGAATTATTCAAAAAGTTAGTAGTTCTTTAAGC
The DNA here is from genome assembly GCA_900624975.1 of Angiostrongylus costaricensis. Taxonomy (NCBI): domain Eukaryota; kingdom Metazoa; phylum Nematoda; class Chromadorea; order Rhabditida; family Metastrongylidae; genus Angiostrongylus; species Angiostrongylus costaricensis. Next base: position 90,865 of record UYYA01003847.1, read on the forward strand.
GTAGGTAGGTTGAAATATTAGCGAATGTTTTTCACAAGAGCAAATTGCAAACTGAGAAAAACATTTCGAAGATAAGTATTCTGTTTAAACACATTAAGGCAAGAAGTAAAATCCTCTAAGCAGAGTAAGGCCGTAGATCTCCTTGAATCTCTTTATTACGATGTTCTTAGAGACAATCGGCGCTTCAAACTAAGCACTTACCAACAATCTTTTAGTTAACGGAATTTACATTTTTAATTCCCAAGACTTACCTTCTATTAACCTCCGCGTTGATTGGTCGTTGTTTTTCTTCAATAAGCAGACACGAGGATGTTATTACAGGATTTGTTAGGATACAATAGCTGACGTTTTGGCGGTTTCACCTCCTTCAGAGCCTCGAAAGGTCAAATTAACATGCAATCTACTCACCCGAACACTTACATAAATACTCCACTAGGCGCGCATAGGACGCAAAAACACAGCGGAGATTTTTGAGGTAGGAGTCACTATCCCTACGCAGGAATCGAAAACATCAGCGCGTAAAACTCTTGAAGCGTTTTGGATCAATGCCAAAAATTCAAAAATGAACCGCAAGGAGGAGTGTCTTGTCATCACGCGTGACCTGGCGCCATACCTCAGGCTGATCCAATGACCTGACATGGACACAGTTATCGACCATGTATTACTCTGTGCGGCGACTATCCATCAATTGACTTAAATACTTACAACAAATAAACGGTAGGTGTTTGAATGAAGCTGTTTCTTATGCGAATGCAAATCGATTTGTCAAGTTTTATCTGCTGGGGTTATGAAAGTGTTTGGCTGAGTAGATCACATCTCAATTTGACCTTTCCAGGCTCTGAAGAAGGCGAAACCGCCGAAACGTCAGCTATTGTATGCTAATAAATTCTATAATAGCTTGTGTCTGCTTAATGAACAAAAACAGCAGATTACATTTTTAAGTTACCTTGTCTGTGCTTTCTTTATCGCTTTTAGTTCGACTTTAACCCTTTTCTGACTCTTTTCTTCAATCATCGAATTGCTTTTGATGTATTTTAAAGACCGATATGTTACAGGTAGAGATCAACTATCCACGCGGAGACCGCGATCAACTCGAACTTACCACTTCCGATATCCGTCGGCCATACCGGCCACCAACACCTGCTTACCTTAGTGGTCAAGCGATTGAGTTTGTTAACTTTAATGAGGTTCGGGCTATTCTTTTTGTTACCTTGTACATGTATTACTTGTTATGATCCTTTTGAAAATAACATCGTCTTATGCTCCATCAGTTCTCGAGAACTCGCCAACACCTATGTGAGTATGAATGGGCTTAATGTTATGACCACTATAAGACTGAGATAGCGAAATCTTTCACACCTTGACAATGTTGTAGAAAATATGTAATTTAATAGAAATTTTGTGGTTATACTATGTCCACATGATTCTCAAGCATTCTGGAAGAAAGATTTTCCTAACTTCGTTTTGAATCTCATAAAACCGAAACGTTTTGTGCACCGCGTTCGAAAAATTTACGATAATGATTTGCAGGCGATTGGACAAGTGCTATACTGGAAGCTACCGGCGAAATTTCTTGGGAATAAGGTTACCGCTTACGGGGGAACATTGAAATACACGTTCCGTTTCTCTGGCATTGGAAGACCCAATCAGGATCCCGATGTCATCATCCGAGTGGGTCACTCAGGGTGCTTTGTATTTGCGTTACATCTAGGCTTCAACTATTTATATAAAGTATATCGGTTCAGTGCAACTCGTAAATTAAGGGAAATGATATCTCGCTACATTACACACATCGGCAACCACTGCAACCGGACAGGGATAACACGGTCGAAGTGAAATTCTTCGAAAACAAGTACTTCATTCGCAAGTATTCTTCTCCTTTTGTACTAAGTAACGAAGTAATTTTTCAGCTGGAATCGTGTGGATGGCCAACAGGGAACTCGTGAGCACCTTCTCATGGCCCTTGCTGATCTCGATGATATTCTGATCAAGGTAGAGTACTTAAAACTATCATCTCAGTGTGAAGGTAACGGTAATCCATTTTCGTTGTGGAATTCAATTCTCTTGCCCTCGCTTTTCGAGTCATAGAACTGGCTTATTTAATTCGGACCTCCACACTTTCTCTCCCTAACTTTCTAGCCATTTGAGTCTTGAATTCCCGCCTCTCAAAAAGTTTCAAAATTCTATAAGAAGTGTTAGGACCTTGACTTGTCAATGTAACCGTAGCCGCATGGTGGTTAAGAATTGTAATTATGAGTTTACGACTTAGACACATCATTTAGGCAACGTATATGGAAGACTGTTCTCAGTCAGCGCTCGTTAGTGTGTCGCTTGAATATGCCGAGCCCTATGGACGAGGCCCTACAGCATATGAGGTGCGAAAATATTTTTTTTCATCTTCCGTATTCATCGTATCGTTCCAAAATTCAAACTGTGGGCTGAGTCGATTCAGGTAGAACAGTGTCAGTGCCCTCCTGGTTACATTGGAACGTCATGCGAAGATTGTGCTCCTGGATATTCGAGAACCGGAGGTAGTGTATAATCGGTGACTCTTTGGGAAGTGGTGGTTTTCAGAAAATAATAGGCTCGTTGTTAAGGTGGTCTCTATCTTGGTCTCTGTGAACGATGCGAATGCCATGGTCATGCCACGCAATGTGACAAGGTGGGCATATCATTTCATTTGGTTTCGTGGAGTCAGATTCGTCCTTAGTGCCGTTTTGATTTAATGAATCGATTTTACCTGTAATTCACGCAAGAACGATCACGGATTTAAAATTCCGTCAATCAGGTCATTTTAAAGCTTATTTCTGGTAAATCGTTCGCAGTGGTCAGTCAGCCAAGCTGTATTCGCAGCTTCTAAGTCTTGAATTATACATCAATACTTCAATGTTTCGTATTCACTATGTTAGTGACGAATAATCGTACTGGTCCTACCACAATTTAAATCGACTGATAATTCACTTCTTGAACGAGAGTCTTTTTCGTGGAATTTCCGGAGCGGTGCTAGAACTTTCCTACGTCGTCACCACTTTCCACTAGTAGTGATTACATTACCAGAATGGCAGTGATTTCCATGGACTCGTTCCTTTCTTAGAAGGCAAGCGCTGGTGAGGAGATATGTCCCTTGTAGTTCGTAATTGCACTCCAACTAGTATAAGGTGGTGAATACCTCGAATTTGGTGTTATTCGTTTGTTATCGCATTTAACTTGATAAACTGCAAAGCTACCGAAAAGAATGAGCATTTATGCGTCGTAATAACGTTCAACTCTTAGGAATACGGCTTCTGCATCGACTGCCAACACAACACCGAAGGAGATCACTGCGAGAGGTAGTACCCCTCTACGACAGCGATGATGGTTTCATTTTCTGACATGTGCGCTTTTAGATGTAAACCTGGATTCATCGGCGACGCTCGTCGAGGCACTCCCTACGATTGTCAGCCAGCGGCAACAAGACCGCCTTGCCAGTGCTACAACCACTCTCCCAGAGGGTGTGATTCGTTCAGCAGATGCCTGGTTCGTATTTCCCTCTATTTTATTTTTTTCATATTTCGGCTATTGATTTACAGGAAAATTTTTCATCTTTCTTAATATTTGCCTACGTATTCGTATTTCCCACTAAAAATATCAATGAAAACAGAAGCTTTAGTGGTGAAGTCGAACTCGAAGGAGAGATGTATAGAAATTTATTGAGCCTTTCAAATGAGAGTACACATTTGCGTTTTCAATGAATTACAGCAAGGGCCCGTGTGGCGCAGTGGTCGGAGGCGCCATGCAACACACGTGGAATCGATCCCCGCGTCCATGGTCCACCAAGCCTTCCATCCCTCCAGGTTTGGCATATTGGTACCAGGATTGTCTGGGAGGATACCCAGGTACTACGAGGTACTGGCTCGATACATCAGTAGGCCACGGCGAGTCATCGTAAAGGCCAGATATGCATTCAATCACCTCAAACATCAAATGATGCTTAATGAAGTCAAATGCATGGCGCATCCCCAGGGATTGATCAACGACGAGAGCGTTATTCGTTTATCCTTTTAATGAATTGTAGCATATTAAGGTACGAATAACTGAGCAAATTTCTCTTATTCGTATTCGTCGTTATCTCTAGTCCTCTGTTGACGCCATCTCGTTCCTTCCTCTGCTCCCATGCGGAAGTGGTAGAAACATCAGCTGCTACATTGCTCTCCTAAGAAAAATACAGATTTTTTAATATTGAAACTTCATTTCACTAGTTTTTCCTTTCTAGCTTTGCGAACATAACACGGAGGGAATGCACTGTGAGCGATGTAAGAAGGGATTCTATGGCGATGCTACTAAAGGAACCCCATACGATTGTACTCCTTGTCCATGCCCGTAAGTACTTAGTCGTCATTTTCTTGGTCCTCATTTTCGAACAAAGCAACTTAGCAAAGCATTTCGATTTTTAATTCCGAAAACCTAACTTTTAAGGCTTTTACAAGATTTTTTTGAAACTGTTGATTTTAATTTCCACTGCATTCGACATGGGAATAGATGCGAAGCTGTAAAAAATATCCAGAATTCGTTCAGAATTTGTCCATTTACAACTCGAAAATAAGTCTTCAAAATTTACTTGTGTGAAATTTGTCATCAAAATTCTTCCCTCTCAAGCAACTATCTAGAAAGTTATCTTGGAGTATTCCCTAAATATTAGGTCGAAGTTTCGAACATGACTTCAAAGTAGCTTCACGGTCAGCGTTTATAATGTTGCATCGCTTTTTCTATTTGTGCTCAGGAACCGATCCATTGAGTTTTAGAGGAGCAGCCGACTGCTACCTGGATTCGCAAGGTCAGGTGGCGTGCAAAAATTGTCCTGCAGGTCTTTCTGGTCGCCTCTGTGATGAGTTAGTTGTTTTTTTTTACTTACGCCCGCCTATCTTTTTCGTGACATGTAGTTCGGTCACCACGGGGAATAATCTATTTCTTCTTGATTCAAGATTCGAAGCGTTTTTTCTTACTTCTTAGGTGATCTATCCCTTTATTCAAAACTGAAATTGCCTTTTGACGTGGGACATATTTGAAACCCGCAACAAAACTTCATTGAAAACACACAAGTGGAATGGCAGATTCAGAGTATTTGATTGCAGATGTGCTCCCGGCTACACTCGCTCGCACAAGATCGCCGGCCGCCCGTGCGAGCCGATCGGCCAGGTTGGAGTCCACGAGCGCACGTACGTGCCCCCGGCGCCGCCACACGAAGGTGAACAGCCGCGGCGCAGCCGGCAGCGCAGACGCCGCATCCGCGTGCGCTCGCGCTTCTTCCAGCACTAATCGCGTCCGGGCAGCCCAGCTCAACAGCCGTCCACCAGAGAAAACAGAACACTTCCCATAGTTATTTCTAGGCTCGACACTGCCACTGCACTCTTTGGCACTGTTTGAAACGGCAAAATGAATAAATCAACTCGCTAAATATGCCATCGTGCCTTCTTGTGTTTGAAAAGTTTAAGGACAATCGTAAACATATTGCCAATGTCTCCTCTAAGCTATGTGCCATCCAGTAGTTCATTTATGCATTTTGCTCATCAAATGGTGTGCATTTTGTGCAGTGAGCATTGTCTGTGTTTGCGGTTAGCATATGACGCAGTAACGACTACGAAGCGCTCGTGTTTTCCTCGAATTAGTGTTGATTGAGATGCGGCTGGGTGCTACGTGCTTAGTGTGGAGAAGCTTCATGTTGTGCGCCAATTTATGTGCTCACCGTGTTTGGTGTTCTGTTTTGTCACTTTTTTGCTCTTCTCAATGTCTGAATATCGTCGTCGTCAGTGGGTGTAGTATCTTTGTTTTGTGGTCCTTACGTCTTATTACTATGTATTAACAACAACAGATCCATTACAAGAGCATTACGATACATACTGCCTTTTCGTATACTCAATCTAAGTCTTTTAATTCCTCATCTTTCTGTTTTCTTTTCTTGCGTGTTTAAGCACAACAGCATCATGACGTAATCCCGTTGTTCACACACGTACATTTTTCAATTAATAAACTATGTTCGCTTGATCTCACTGGGCTGTTTGTCAGTGGGTGATGGATGTTTGGTGGAGCGGTGAAGAACGCTACTCGCACGTGGTTGGCCTTCGGCATGATTGCGTAGAGATTCCTCAGCCTGGCGACCAATCACGTGCGATGCCGTCCATCTGGGATAGGCCGTCACCCTTTGTCAACGGATTGCTGAACACTGATCTGGTCGTCGTCGTCGTAGTCTCGTGCTGTTTGTCAATGCTTAGTTTGTTCTGCGTGATCGCAAATGTTGGCTCTAATCACGGCCTTCAGCGCTACGAGTGCGGATTTTGGAGCCGAGGTACCAGATGGTCGTGGAGGGTGCTAACGTTCAGTGGATATGTCAGATCATCGCGCCTATGGTACGAAATATTGAACAAGGCGCTAATTTAATTGTTAACCACTCTTCTAGTCCAAAAACTAAGCTCCCAAGAAATTTAAATGTGTGTGTATGTGTCGAGGACACTGTGTGAGGTGTCGTTAGATAAGGGGATTCTCAACAAAAACCAATGCTCATTCAAAAACAAAGTCCTGCGCACATACACTCGCACTAGAACATAGTAAAATTTGGTGATTAACTTCAATAAAGACTGTGGTTTTGTAGTTGGTCAGGAAACACTGCACAGGGGAGTACTACTACCTGGCCGTTGTCAATAAGTATGAATAACTCAGCGTATAAATTCATGCAGACTACGCGAAAGGTCTATCAGCGTATGTGAATGTTAACATATTCGCTACATTGCATGAAAGTAGTGTGAATTTTGGGGTTTAAATAACCACATTTTATAGCGAACTTTGTCAATTGTCAGATTAGCGCAGTATCAGAATTTCATCTTTACCAAATAGGTAAATAGCTTTTTAGAAACATTGCATAAATCCTTTAAGCGGCTGAGCAGGTTCTCACCAAGCCCTCTTCATGAAGTCCTGTTAATTTACCCGCTCTTTAGCCGCTCTAGTTGTTAGAAAATCATCGACATCTGTCGGAAAGGCAGCATTGCAGCGAATGCATCAAGTGCATACAGATACGACTACGGTAAAGCGATATGAAGTAACGCTTAAACGAAAACTGGTAAGATCTCGCAAGTTATACTAAAATAATGGCCATATTGTTGTAGAAAATGTGACCACGCATTTTGGTCCTATAATTTGAGCATGCGTTTTCTGAGATTGACGCTAGAGGTGGCAGTACTTGCCAGATGACAAAGAGGCATTGCTCCTTATGAATAAACTCTTAAGGGTCTTTTCTGCCCATTTGCAGACCGAAATAGTAGTGGAGATGTCGTCGTTGTAGAATGTTAGATTTCTACCATCTTATCCCAAAAATGTCGAAGGATTAATAGCAGACACTTTAATCTTGTACGCGGCCAAATTCCTGTGGTTCTTCCCAAGCAGGATTTTTGTGCAAATCTTTAATTCATTTTTGAATTTTTCATTCTTCGTCGATAGCAGTGCTAAAAGTGGTAAGGGCAAGTGGTAAAATGGTAAGACCACAAGACCACTACGAAATAAGGAATCTTACTTGTTAAAGGAAACGTCTAGTCAAATGAATAAAATGAACAGCGAATTACTGGAAAGAAACTGTTCACATCTTAATTACAGCGTTATCTATCCCTCGCTCTCCAGTAGTTTCCTGTGCTGTGTGACCTGGACATTTGAACAATTCTAATGGTCTCCAAAAATTTCTTAGTTGAGCCTTAGCAGTGCTCTTTCAAAGACGCTCATAATTATGTGTTTTACATGCGTATTTGTCCTTTAGTTCTTTTTTAGTTGATTTGCTTTATAACTTCGTCTCTATGCAGCGCGAACACGTCCGTCTTGAATGGACTCGTGTCGGCCATGCATCGTTGCCGATCACGGCCGACGCCATCTACGACCGTGACGCCGTGTTAAACCTGAAGGCAGTTGGTCAGCACGATGCCGGCCAGTACCGCTGTACTGCCACCGTGGTGAATTCGATCGCCACCGACGATGCTATTCTAACCATCGGCGTAACACCCAGTCAGTACTAACACTTTTTCTTTCGCTTCTGCGCTCAATGCTTACTACGCTGTAATCACTTCATTGCTTCCTCGGTTTCGAAAGTCCGCTCTTCTCAGAACAATCACACGGATTGTTCTGTTGAAAAAACATTTGTGCACCAATTACAATCATTTCATCAAAAGCGATTAAATTTCTTTAAAAATCCAAACTGCACGCAGTTTTGAAGATCTTACTTCATGCCTAGATTTTACCTATTCCTTTACTTATTCCGAGATATTCAGTATTCTTCTCGCTGTGAATCTAAGCATGCAAATACGCTGCACTTTGTGTTCAGCGCAAGAAGCAGAAACATTCCAAAAAGAAACTCTCCTTTTCTAGCATCATTTATTTGTATAGTGGAGGACGATCTCCAAAGATATTTGCGAAACTCCGGACCGCAGGTGTATGCGGTGGGAAACGAACAAGCGCTATTGTCCTTACCGGGAAGTGGCGCACTTCACCACCACACCATCCGGGTCCTTCGCTTTGCCTGTTTCTCAGCTAGTTCTATCGATCTTTTGCCATCAGCAATCACCCGTCAACGGGATTGATCTGGAGAGCCCAAATCGGCATTGAACCCAGTTAAGCTGAGGTTTAGTTATAATCACAATCTTAACCCTTTTATTTGCCTTTTTCTTTTTAATGGCAGGGTATGTTGCGAAATATAACTCGTATATAATGCTGAGATATTTGCAAAACTCTGGACCGCAGGTGTATGCGGTGGGGAACGAACGGGTGCTGTTGTCCTTACCCGGGAGTAGCGAACGAGTGATTGCTGATGGCAAAAGATCGATAGGCCTAGCTGAGAGACAAACAAAGCGAATGACCCGGATGGTGTGGTGGTGAAGTGCACTAATCTCCGGTAAGGACAGTAGCGCGCGTTCGTTCCCCACCGCATACACCTGCGGTCCGGAGTTTTGCAAATATCGCAGCATTATATACGAGTTAGATCTCCAAAGAGTTTTCGGATATTAAGCATTGTCCAGTTTTGGCACTTGAATACACTTTTCTTTAACACGTTAATGATGTTTTGACCCTTATGAAGTTCTAGAGTAGGAAAATAGTTATCGCTTCCAACCACAATATCTCAACTCGTAATGAACATCATTGATTGCAGTAAAAACAAAAGAAAATCCACATATTTTTGCTTAAAAGACACAAATTTTCCTGTTTTGCCATGACGATGTTCTGAATTTTCAAAGCCACTGGAAGGTTTTCCTTCTACCTTTTTTGCGTCAACGTTCGTATTTCTCACACGAAAGAAACTGAACAAGCGGAAACCATTCCAACAGTACACAACGCTGTCCTCCAGTGTGTCGTTTCTTTTCGCGGCTGCAGCGCATGTGTTGAAAATTTAAGCTCGTTTGCAATTTGTTCTAGAGTTTCGATTCCAAACATTTTTAGAATCGAAAGATGATTTATAAAGACCTTAAAGCGATAGAATAAAGAGTTTTCTATCCGCCTTTAAAGATCCCAACTCTTCCACCGCTCTGTTGATGGAGAAATCTAAATTACTAACTGGGGTGAGCAACCTATCTTCGTCGAAAAAATGGTAAAGAAAGAAGAAACATGGATTTTAGAGTGTGGAATTTTTTAAATGGAGCTTTTTTACATATTTCTTACGAAATTCTTTTTTTGAAATGTTGTGACAAAAAGCTAGTTAATTACCTGCCGCCTTACTGGTTAATTTTTATCGTAAATTCTTTTTATTTGATTGAAAATTTTTTTCCTGCAAGATTTATCATTCACTTTTTTCTCTGCGTCTATTTCGGATATCAAAGTTTTTGTTACATTTTAATGTCAACTGACGAAAAATAGGCGTTCACCCGTTGAGTTACGACTTCTGGAGGCATAGAAACAGCGTTCCCTTAGAATTTTGTTCACTATATTGATAAGCTAAGCCCTCCTCGCTATTTATTCCAAAAGGCGCATCTGTATGGAAAGTTTTTACATGATGTAGATACCACTTTGCGGATTCTATGTGGGTTCATTTTATTGATGAAACCTGGAGTGTGCTAATATTCTCATTTTTTAAATCAGTCGTATGTTATCGCCTTGTTTTATTTGCCTAAGGTCCATGTTTTTGAGCATGAGTGTATTCAAGAGGCGTTAAAAAATAGAGGAATAACCGAAATCTCTCCAGTTGGACGACCACCGCAACCTATTGTCGATCCCGAGCATTTGACGGTGAACGAAGGAGAGTCGGCCTCGTTCCGTTGTTGGGTTGCCGGAATTCCGGATTGTCAAGTAACATGGCACAGGGTGCATATTATTTGACTAAAACGCATCACGACCGCTTTTCTCATAATATTCTTGCTTTAAGGAGCGAATTGGCGGTGCTCTACCTCATGGAGTATATCAAACTGGAAATGCTCTAAAGGTGTGGTAGTAGCTGGTGTGATTTACTGTTTTTGAAAAAATACTATTCCTATAGAGTTGAATGAGTTGTTGTTTTCTGTAGATACCAAAAGCTCAACTGCACGACGCTGGGAACTACATATGTACAGCAGTAAATGACTACGGTATTGGACAGTCTCCTATCGCACGTTTGGATGTGGTGAGACGTGAGTGGCACAGATCTTTTGCTTTTACTATTTTCATCATGTCTTTCAACTTCTTGAACGATCCCATATGTCGCAATTCATATGGCTTTATGAGATCGCTGTCACACTAGCCGCTGTTCGAATAGCCAAAGACAGATTTGAAAACGAATATTTGTAAAAGTGTAGAAAATGTCATTGATGAAAAGGTTTCGAATGTTCTCCATCTTCTTAGACTCTTGCATAAACACTCCGCCTAATGCAGATGACTAGCTCTCCAGAGATTTTCTTGCGCTCATCGCCTCTACCTTCAGCAGTGCAGCGTCCACGAGTCGATCCTGTCGAACAAACCGTGACCGAGGGAGAGCCGGCACGCTTCAGGTGTTGGATTCCTGGTAACCCTGAAGCAGTCTTAAAATGGCATCGCATTGGACATCAATCCTTGCCGTCTTCTGTTCAAGAACACCAAGGAGTCCTACAAATTCTCAGAGCCACATCTCACGTCAGTCAATCAATTAGTATTCCAGAAACTGCACTAGTGCTGAAAAATATTCAGTTTTCGAATTTTTCGCGCAACATTTTTTCTTTGCTATTTCCTTCGGTCAGTCAAGACTAAAAACAATTTAAATCTCTACCTTCACTTACAAATCTACTCTATAGCGGTGCTGCAAGAATGTGATGGAGAGAGTGGGAAGGTGGTAGCAATGAGAATGAGGATTTTCTGGGTGAAGTACATCAAAGTTGGGTAATTAAACCTTAGTGCGTGCATACATACTATTTACACGACAATGCAATGAGGCTAGAGATGTATATACAATAAATTACAAATGAAGCGGTTCAGTGGGTAACAGAGTGGTTCAGGGGGTGCTATATCTAACAAATTGCATTAGCAATAACGTAGAACATTATGCAACAGGTTTGTGAGGTTATGAGTAAATTGTAAAAACTGTCTGTGTAAAAATATCGCTGTGACTACAACAGGATTAGGATTTACGTGCCAACAGTGCAAGAACGTGCTAGCGATCGCGGAAATGCTTTAGCAACGAGGACGAAGATTTGCGGGCTAGAGTACCTGTGAGAAATACCATTATTTAACAAAGTTGTCATGTTAGCAACACGCAATAATTACATGAGAATCTGTTATAACCTTAATGTATTGGTAATAAAAGATTTTAACTAATATCATTTGTGACAAGGTGGACCGAAGGAGTTGTGAAAGTAATGATTATTAAGTGCGAGAGCAAAGTCATGAGAGAGGAGAACACTTCTATGGAAAATATTTCTCGTCAAACTTTCTCTATATACACAGCTCTCTTATCTTATCATTTATGAGTTGAGAAAAAAACATACCACCTTGATTGACATCAAATAAAAAAGAAAGCTTTAAAAACTCCAAAGTTAGAACTCGCACTAGGCTTCTGGTTTTCGGGAGGTCAATACAGTCTCGTTTAGGAGGCTGGTCAATACATATGTACCGCTACTGATCCACGAGATCGCAGGCCACAAGACTCAGAACCTGTTACCTTGAATATTCGTGCACCAGAAGGTACACCGTACTTCTTTTCTTTCATGTTTCGATATAAATAAGACATAATTTCAGCTCCTCTTAATCCACAAGTTGAGCCACCAGAGCAGACCGTGAATGAAGGTGATCCAACGCAGTTCCGTTGCTGGGTACCCGGAAATCCACAAGCCATACTCCGATGGAGCAAACAGACCGGCGAACGTACGAATCACTCCCTTAAATACCACTTGAGTTTTCGATAGCGAATAGTTTCTGTTTAGCGTTGCTGGAAAGGACCCTAGAAAGAGACGGTTTCCTTCGCATCAGCAACGTAAAAATGTCTGACGCTGGCGCGTACATCTGTACTGCTTCAGATCCAAGAGGCGGACCAGGCAGAGCAGCGCCTCCGGCCATACTCAATGTGAAGCAGCGTAAGTCTGCCGAATAATGCTAAAAACTAAATCCCAGTCGAACTCATCTTGATATGTATTGAGTTGCTTTTAAGGTAATAGCTATTTAACGTTCGTTGTTTAAGCGGACTTTCTATTACATCATTTTGACACTTATGCGTGGTTCATTTCAAGAAAACAAGTCAATGTAGTAAGGTAGTGTCGTTTGATTTTTTAAGAAACAAAGTCTGCGGCATTTTGTAAAAAAAAACAGAGTTAAGTTACCGTTAGCTTTTACCCATCACTCTTATTGTATTTTTTAGCTGTAATGGCTCCTAAAGTCGATCCGCCATCACAAACAGTAGAGGAGGGACAGCCATCAAGCATTCGGTGCTGGGTTCCAGGTAATCAGAGGGCTCAGCTCAAGTGGATGAAACACGTATGTTTATGTTTTTGCTGCTCTAAAATTGTCTCACTGTGGGAATAGAGTCATCATCTAAAAACACTTAGAGGGCTTTAGTGGAAGTAGTAATAGGGTCGCCAACCACTGCCACCCCATGTAGAGGAACGAGATGGAGTTCTAACGATTCCGCAGACGAGTAAGTCCGACGAAGGCCACTACGTCTGTACGGCTTCTGATCCACAAACCGGTACTTCGATTGACGCACCACCTGCACACATCGCTGTTCGGCTACGTATGTTCATTGTTTTCTCATTAACTTTGAAAACAGTTAGGATTCAATTTTTTTATTTCACCTTCTTTTAATCCTTCCTAATCAATGCAAAATATCCTATTATTACGATCACTGAGATCTGAAGCGTTCAATTTCGCAACGTAGTGTTATAGTTGAGATTATCAAAGCGACTTTTATGATTTCATACTCTGACGATTGGCACTTTTGTATAAAACTGCTTACGAATTCGATTTTTTGCTCTGCAGAGCACTTTGAGCCAAGCCTTTTATTATTTTTAAAACTGTCATAATAGAGCTGCTTTACTCCCGATTGCCGTGGAGCTGGAAAAAGTTTTCGCCGTTTTTGTAACTTTATACTTCAGCTCCTTTGACCCCTGAAGTCGATCCACCATCACAAACAGTCGACGAGGGACAGCCATCAAGCATTCGATGTTGGGTTCCAGGTAATCCGAGGGCTCAGCTCAAGTGGATGAAACACGTATGTTTATGTCTCGCTTGCTCTGAAATTGATTCGCTTTGGAAATAAAGTAAAAAGCAATTGGAGAACTTTAATGGAAGCAATTGCAGGGTCGTCAACCACTGCCGGCGCACGCAGAGGAGAGAGGTGGAGTGTTGAGCATCTCACAGACCCGAAAATCCGACGAGGGTCGTTACGTCTGTACGGCTTCTGATCCACACATCGGCATCTCAGCTGAAGCACCTCCTGCGTATATTGGTGTTCAACAGCGTACGTCTACTATTAGCTCTATCACAGAAAATAGTGTGTTTCGATTTCTTGTGCGACAAACATGGAAGCTTTACTAATGTGTTTATCACGCCGCACTTCATTTTTTAAAAAATACGAGAAAAGCACAGTTTTCTAACAGTGGCTTTTCGAGCGTTTAACTGCATTTGCATTATTTTTCTCTTATTGAGAAGATCAAGATGATTTATAGTGGTTTTCTATCGTCAACCATATAGAATGTGTAATGTCATGGACTAAAATAGGTACTAAAATGAAAATTAGAGGGAACGAAGTACGGCGGCCATAGTAGAAAGGTTTTTTTTTCCTCCGAAAAAGTAGCTATTACTTAAAATGCTTTCTGCTTTCCTATATGGGCTAGTTCCAGTTACACTTTAACTATCGAGAATGCGATTAAAGTCGAATAGAACAAGATCGAAAATTCCTCTGATTGACTCGCATATTCGAATATTCCTTATTTCACCCTGAATGTTTTTTAGCTACTAAAATGGCACCGCAAGTCGATCCGATCGAACAAACCGTTCCCGAAGGTTCGCCGTTCAGAATCCGCTGTTGGGTGCCAGGAAATCCTCATGCCCAGTTCACTTGGCGGCGAGCAAATGCTCCTATTAATGAGGATTCTACTGATGATCAAGGCGTTCTGACTGTGAATCGCGCAGATCTTTCTGACGCTGGGCAGTATATTTGCACTGCCGAAGACCCAAGAACTGGCGAAACAACCGAAGCTCCAACTGCTACCGTGTACGTCACAGCACCAACCAAGGTACCCGATGTTGGTGAAGGTAAGTCCGTTTTTTAAATAGTTCATTCAACAATACTAAATTAATTTGAAAGAACAAAATAATTCATGGTCTACACTCATATTACATACTAATGCGAATTCACTTTTTTCTGACTTATTCTCGTGTTAAGCTTTCTATTTAAGCTCCTTTGGAAGCCATCCAAATTACTCTGACAATTGGCTCTGTCTACGTCTTATACCTCACCAATATTTCTATCGTTTATTTTTCATTTTACACGATCCGATATTGTGCCGATCTCAGCAATTCTTCCATTTGATTCATTTCGACACATCGTCCATCTACGAAAATCTTCGGATTTGCATGTTCGGCTACTGATTTGGGAATTTGGGCCTTTGACCGTGCTTGATTAGTGATCGAGTCAATTCTATCGAATTCTAAGATAGCTGTGCATTCGTTTACTTTAATCACAGGCAAGCACCACCGTTTTATGGAGTGGAGGAAGCAAACTAATTCCAAGCCAGCGTGACCAATTCTCCAACAGCTAAAGGTGGGGTGCTTGGCGAGTCTGGTACGGAGTCCTTCCAAGGAATTCTTTCTGTTGAGTGATGGCACTATCACTGCACATCCCATCCTATCTCATAACCATTTCTTATGTCTACCAAAGGTTGACTGTTCAACTTGGTTATTACGAGGAATGAGCGGTAGAATGTTCGGAAACCAGAGTTCTCTGGTAACATTTACGACTTAAAGGCAACCAATACCACATAGAAGTTCAGCGTACCTATTTCTTTAAGTACTTAGATAGCGGTGCTTAAATGCCTTGCGTTTATAGTCGTTTCATCTTCACATATCAATCATTATGGTCGGGTTCATGCGCGACTTTTGACGTGACTTGAGCTGCATCAGTGGTCTCTGGCCTTAGTGGAATGGAATGTTTTCCGACAGTGGAGCTTAGCCTTCCTTGAAATCTTGGGATAACCGTGCGAACGTGTTTTCAAGTCTTCATCGCAGACGGTAGCCAATCTTTGTAGGCCGGAGTTTTGTTGTGTTGCGCCAAGGGCTCATCCAAGATCTCATTGCTTTGTTATGATGACCCAGCAATTGAAGACGATTTAGCATGCGCCACTCAAAATCAAAACAATTACCACATTATGAAAAGCATTGGTGAATTTTATGTAGCCTCGCAGAATCCAAAAATTGACACAGGAAATTGGCAAAGGCGATAAGAGCCATGTGTTGACTTCAACTCATACGTAACAGTGCCAGATTTTTGTGTCGGTCATGTAGATGAATGCCTTGGTTTTCTCGCGTGCATTATGTTGGAAAATTCGTTTAAAAAAAAACTTCATTTACAAACTGTTGATTGCGAAGAGTTGCTTTTCATGGAGCACATCTCGCATAAGATCTTTGTTTTAAAAGCTGTCGATTCAATATGAAAAGTAACGTGAAAAACAACCACAACGTTACCGAGATATTTGCAAAACTCCGGACCGCAGGTGTCTGCGTTAGGGAACGAACGGACTGTTAACCTTTCCAGGTGCTAACGCATTTACCACCACACCATGCAGGCCCCTCGTTTCACCTGTCCCTCAGCTAGTTTTGTCGATCAGTGCGATCAGCAATCACCCGTCAACGCGATTGATCTGGGGAGTCCACATCGGTATTGAATCCAGTTGAGCTGGTGCTGTAGTTGATATCACAATGTTTTACTTTTTATTTTTTGCCTACTACAGTTTTTACGCCAAAGTATTAAGCGAAGTACAACCACAGCGTTGCCAAGATATATGCTAAACCAGGTGTCTGCGGTGGGGAACGAATAAACTATTACCCTTTCTAGGAGTAACGCGTTTACCACCACACCATGCGGGTCCTTTGTTTCACCTGTCTCTCAGTATCATTGTGGTTGTTTCACACTTACACTTTTAAGATTTGATCGGTAGGGCTATCTGAGAGGGGGGCGAAACGAAGGACACGCATGGTGTGGTGGTGATCGCGTTACTACCCGGAAAGGACAATATCGCGTTCGTTACCTACCTCAGACACCTGCGGTCCGGAGTTTTGCAAATATCACGGTAACGTTGTGGTTGCTGTATTTCGCTTAATGCCTTGCCGTAAAAGTTGTAGTAGGCAGAAAATGAAAATTAAAACATTGAAGTAAAGCGAAAAAGTTCTTGGCACGAGAAGTCTCGAACGAACTTGCATTGAAATAAGTGCATATGGTTACGTATGTGTTGAACGGTCTTCATTTGCAAAATCACATGGAATAGGGAAGTGTTTACGGTCCAGCCAGAACAATTCTTACTAACAAAAAGTGGTTGTGAAGTGATAATGGGCCGTGAATAATTCATAAAATCGTTCTTTGGTTTTGTACTTTCCCACAGTATAGAAATAGTTCTTTCTGTCCGTATATTTTACTAGAAGCTCCAAGAAAATGAATGGATCTATAATCGAAGTAAACCGTCAACTCTTCAATTCGCAAATTAAACACAACGGTAGGCTCATTATTGTTCAAAAACTAAGGACCATTGTACAATCCACTCAATGACAAAAATTTTCCTGGTTTACCGAAGCCGTCGAGCTTCTAACACTATCTTAATATTGGCGTCACTCACTTGTGATAACCCTTAGATTTGTTTTTGTGGTGTGCTTAACTTCGTGTTGTAAAACTGTAATGTTTGCTGTGCTTTTAGTTGAAAGAGGTCCGGAGGTTTCGCCTCCAGAACAGACCGTATCCGAAGGAGATCCCAGTACTATCCGTTGCTGGGTCGAAGGTGATCCAGAGGCTCGTCTTTCATGGAAGCGTGCTGATGGAGGACCGTTGCCGTTTGGTGCCACCGATAGCGACGGAGTGCTTTCAATTAGCAGCACACTAAAGAGTGACGAAGGCGACTACATCTGTACATATCATCCACCGGACGGAAGACGTCCCAAGGACTCATCACCAAGCACACTTCACGTCAAGACCAGTACATATTCTTTTTTCTTCTCTTTTCCTTTTTTCTAGGTCACCAGAAATTACTTATGTGGAAAGAAATAGCTTCCTAGACATGGTTATGGTAGAATCCACTTGGTATCAGTATTGGACACCATATATAAATTATTTTTACCTGTTTTTCCTTCCTTTATTTATTCTCCAGGATTTAAAGAGGGTACGATACCTCCATACTAATTTCAGGTTTATAATAGTGCTAAAATCCTGATATTTCTTAGTGATTAGTGATAACATTGGCTTGCGGCTTTTGTTACCACATTTTTTACAGATAACAGCTTTTGTTGGCAAATTTCGCACTGTATGTTTTGTACTGGGATCATTGTTCAGACAATTTTCTTTTATTTTACAGTTTAAAAATCTATAGCTATGTTTTTAATGTGTGTTTCGTTTAGCTGGTGAACCACCTCGTCCTGTGGCCACTCCTCCCGTGCTGACCGTGAAAAGGAGTCAGCCAGCACGATTCCACTGCGATGCTCACTCACCCACACCTGCACAAATCAGATGGGGCTACGGTGATGCCGACTCAGACCTCCCTGACGGCGTTACCCAAGCCGTTGACGACATAGTCATTGACGCCGCTGACGATTCGCATGAGGGCGAATACGTCTGCTCGGCCACCAATGATTTCGGTTCTGGGGTCGCAGAACCAGTTAAACTCGTTGTCACTGAAGGTGAGTGTTTGCTTAGTATTTCTTATTTGGCAGTTAAATGCGTTTTTCCTTAACGATTTTCCTGTACATTTGCTTAATTAACTGTAGTAATTGGGAATTGTGGCATTTTCTTTCTCTATAATCTTGTCATTAAATAAATTGATCTGCAGTTGAGCAGCCTCCCACTGCGCGAGTTGAGCCACGCGTATGGAATGGAAAACCCGGCGACAGACATCAGTTCAAATGCATCGTCACTGGAATACCCACGCCAACGGTTTATTTCTTCATGGACTTAATAAAATCCACTTTTGCAGTTAATTGAACGGGTAAAAATAATAGGTCACGTGGTCCGGTCCGAATAATACTCCACTTCCGCACGATGTCACCGAACTGGATGGAAATATCTTGGACTTTTCTAATGGACGTACAGAACTCAATGGAGACTACACTTGTATAGCAACCAACCCCGTCGGAGAGGTAACTGAAATGTCTCGATCGGACCTCAGCTTTACGAGTACTGTTTCTTGTGAAGGCTTCTGATCATGGTTCGGTGAATATTGGACCCTCGTTAACGGTTAAAACCACTCCAGCCGGTCCGCGGCTTATTCTCACGGCCGGTGAACCACTTCTTGTGAAGTGTGAGGCATTTGGAGAACCTGAGCCTGAGGTACGTATATTGTTCTGCTTTGTTATCGGTATCGTTAATGTACCTTATAGTTTTCAAGAAACTTCGTTTTGATAGCGTAGGCGTACTTTGAAGCTAAAAGATGATTTCTAAAAGTGGGAGCACAGTTGAGTAGAAGAAACGGAAAACTAATTTTTAGATATAGTCTAAAATTCTTTGCTGTAACAGGGCAACACGCAACAACTGAAGAAGACTTCACATCTATTTTAAAAGCATTCAATACATTTCGTAACGTTCTTTTGTTTGAGGACAAGGACTGCTTAGTTCGTTTGTTTTAACGCCTTGGGCTTGGCGTATGTCTGATAATGCGGTCACCTAGGTGTCTTCAATTACTTTAGCAAATGTCTAGAGAAGTGAGATGTCCTGTGCTTCGAAGACTGCTGGTTTACACCATTTCAGATCATTTCCCAACACAATCACCGCAATTATTTTCCAATCCATACTTTTTGTTTATTATTTTTTTTATCATAGTCACCATCCTTATGATATGGGAGAAATTCTAATCAGTGTACTAGTAACAGCAGCACAGAAACTGAAAGAAATTTTCATAAGGACTAACTGTTTGTGGGTAAAGAGGTATAGGCATTACCACTACTGCCGTTTCCTCAAACGTTCTTGATTCCACAAGACTCCAACAATGAAGCTGATAGCAAATTTCGAATATTTCCGGATGAAACTTCTAAAATCCTTAATCGGAGTTCAGCTCCAAGTACTCACGAAAGCTAACACTTCCATGCAAGAGGTTCGAGAGCTGATAAGGTAAAAAAAAACATTAGATTATCTGTTAATGGTAAGGGTGGACAGTTTTTAGTAATCTCTCGTCAATTAGATGTTGAGAAAATAAACAATCATTTTAGATGATGACTTCTTTTATCGGCTGTTATCTGTTAAAGAATTCGAAAGTCACTACGAAAAATTGAACATAGAATAGATAGGTTAAGGTGGTAGGAGCGGCTGGTTTAAAACCATCAGTAACTTCTCAACTAAAAGTTGAATTGTCGGCACGTCCCGTCTTACATATTTATCGTTGAATTAACGGTATGTCCCGTCTTATACTTATCAAAACCCATTAGTTGGTGTCCACTGACGATCTTGCCTTTACTGATCCATTGTTATTCAAGGTTAAATCTTTTATTAGCTGTGTAGACGTGCCAATAGAAAGAATAACGTAGTTTTTAACCTAAATACTTATCCAGTCGTTAAAACACGTCCAGGTCCATGTTATAAACACTCAGTTGTTTCTCGATCGTCTAGGTAACGAGCATCCTACGAGCGCGTTTGTGGATGGACTCCTTCGACAATACCGCACTTCATATAAACATGTACAAGCCATCCTCGAACTCCTTATACAACGCGAAGGAGCAATAAACAAGTATGGGTTCACGACACAGTAGCTGATAGCCCTCTCAAGGGAGTGCCTGAAATGCTCAACCTTCAGGTGGTCCAGGAAATCTTATGCATAAATGAGAGGGCTAACAATTGGGCAGCGACTGGCACCAAGACTTGCTATTGCGTTTATGTCTAAGGTGGAAGCACCATTGATCGATCTCCGGCCATTACTGTAGATATATAGACGATCGTTTTGTCATCTGCTCCACTCAAGAGTAAATGGACGAACGTTTCGGGTTGTTGAATGAACAGTCAGAGTGCACAAAGTTTACTCGAGAGAAACCGAAAGGAAATTGGCTTCCATTTCCAAACGTTCAAATCAATCTATCCGAAAACAACTACATTACGAAGTGGTACTGAAAGCCAAATTGTAAAAACAAACCGGTTCATTACCTATCTTCTTACCCTCACATGCAAAAAGACCGCTTGTAAAAAACATCTTTCGAACACACAACGGCGTCTTTACAGGAAGAGAATAGAAGGAGGAATCTCGTAAATTGGTGTTGCAATTATCCATCTCCAGTGGCTAAGAAACTGTAGCAACTCGGGATAGGTGTAAAGGAAAGCCCAAGCCCCAAACAA
This sequence comes from Angiostrongylus costaricensis, assembly GCA_900624975.1. Classification (NCBI taxonomy): domain Eukaryota; kingdom Metazoa; phylum Nematoda; class Chromadorea; order Rhabditida; family Metastrongylidae; genus Angiostrongylus; species Angiostrongylus costaricensis. The sequence continues at coordinate 111,815 of UYYA01003847.1, forward strand.
TAACTCTAGTTAGAGTAAGGTTCCGTTAATCCTATCATTCATTCCCAACGAAATAAGGAAAGTTATAAAGTGTTTTTTTAAGAAGTAAACGGAATTCTGTAACAGTGATCGAAATACCACCAAGCACTCTCAGACACCAACTGGTTCGTAACCGCGCGCATGACCGCAGTGTTATTCCTGGTTAAACATCGGGTTTTCCTGAAATGTTTTGCTCCTTCTGTAGCTTTATTGCGATCCTTTACGATGGGGTGCATTTTAGAGTGATGGAACAGTTAGTCACAATAAAATTGGCTACGTTACATAATCAGTAAACTGTGCAGGTGGAATGGCTTCATGACCCTGGACCAGAGCGTGGAGACCTACCGGATGACTACAAGCCAGTTACCATCTCAGAGCAATTCATCCGACATCCATCGATTGGACTCGGAAATGCTGGCGCCTACACTTGCAAGGGATCAAGCAGCCATGCCACTGCTACGAAAAACATTTACATCGAAGGTGGGCAACTAAGCTTTTGCTCCGAATTTTCGTTTTTTGTGAATGATTTTTTATATTTTAGAAAAGGTAGACAGAGGCCATGACATTGAAAAACTGTTGTCCTCATGAACTCAATTTGTGAAGATTTAGTATCAAATGACGAATTCAAGCATTTTATGTCAAGTTGTTACAAATATTTTTATAGAGTGCGCGAGTTCCAAATTTACAAGCTTCCACTCTTCACGCAATGGGAAAGAATAGAATAGAAATTTTTCTCTGCTTCTAATGACGATTTTTGGGGATTGCTTACTTCCAGTCGATATTTTTGTGAGGTGAAACTTCCTGAAAGAAAAGAAAATTGTTTTCTATCAATGTAGTTTAGTTGTGGAGCCATCTCGAGTGGCTACGGTATCGATCTTGGGTGGATCTTCCCAGTGGTTCGAACAGGGTGAACCGGCAGAGCTGATTTGCACGGCTACCGGTAGTTCATTGGTTGACCGGCTGGAATGGGTCAAGGTAACACACAGTTAGCCTGTGTTTCCTAACACCGTTTACTATTAAGTTTTCAGGTTGACGACCAGCTTCCAGTTGATGTGGAAGAACACAATGAACCTGGCCTGCTGCATTTCCCTAACTTCAAGGTTTGTTCTTGTGGCGGCCGAATCTATTGACCACTCGTGATAATGATTGAAGAATTTAACAGCTTCATTCATGTGAAGGGCTTCGAAGCCTTTAGTAATGAGACTTCGTGGTGCATTTCCAGGTGAAGTGTGAGAGGTTAAACGCGTAACATAAACTACTGTATTCAGCAAACGCAGCCCATTGGGCGATTCTAACACTCGATAGGGGTAAAGGAACAATTTGGTGGTGCGTATTGCAGATAGTTAACTGGGTGTTAGACGATATACATGAATGGAGAAGCATAGCTAAAGGAAGCTTTGAAAACTCTTCTAAGAACTGCGGAGTGGACGAAATAGAAACAATGTAAAACGTTAGTAGCGTGTGACTTAATTCGAGTGTTTTTCAAACACTAGGACAATGCGCTCAAAACTCTTGACGCATTCTGGTTTAATTCCAAGAACCCGAAAATGAACCGCAGGGAAGAACACCTCATTATCACGCGTGATAGGGCTGTATTTAAACCTGTTATTCTGATGGAAGGAGTACATTACACTTCCATGTGAACTCTGTGCGGTTGGTCTCCACGTGACATATTCAGTCGAAGCCTCAAAGAAAGCGGTGAGCGTCAAATAAACTATTCTATGTTCAATGTGATTGAAATCTTAGCTTACCACTTTCTACTTTTGGTTACGGAGGTGTTTGGCTGGATAGATCAACTGAACCTTTTCAGACTCTGAGGAAGGCGAAATCCGCCGAAACATCAGCGTGTGTGTTGATAAAGAAATAATAACATCTAGTGCTTGCTAAACAACAATAAAAAGTAGGACAATGTGTTAAATTTTTATTACGTCTCAAATTTTCCAAAGTTTCTTGATGCATTGAGAATTCGAAAATCAAGACCTAGTAATTTGTCTCCAGTGTTACTGATGAGATCTTATTGTTGAGTATTTTTATGGACCTCTGCTTGTTCTGAGAAACATTTGCTGTTTGGTATAGCTTAACCTTTTTTCAGAACGTTGAAGAATAAAAAGGCAAAGCTCTAGGCGTTGATCAATCCCTAAGAGATGCGCCATGCATTCGGCTTCATTGAGCATCGTAGAGGTGATTGATTCCATAGTTGGCCTTTATTGACTCGCGGTGACCTAACGATGTATCGAGTCAGTGTTCCTATCCTCCCAGACAAGTTTGATAACAAGTTACCAACACCGGAGGGGTGGAAGGCTTGGAGGGCCAGGGGCGTGAGGATCGGTCCCATGTGTATTGCGATGCGCCTCCGACCACTGCGCTGCACGCGCCTTATTCCAGAAGGTTAACATTTCACAGTTCATAAGTGAAAAGAACAAGCATAGCTTTCATGCAAAAGAAAGGAATATTTTCCAACTTTTTTACAAAAAGCGCTCACTTTCTGCACTTCATTTCTTTTTATTTCACATGATCCGTTATCGCATCTACTTTGCGGATCCCAGCTCTTCTGCATTGCTTTCGTTTTCTCACATTCATCGTATATATAATGGCCTTCGAACATTCCAGGTGTTGTTTTGGCTGATGGTTGAAGAATTCGGTTTCTTTGTGGATGTCTTAGAATGCGCACCAACTCGTTTCTCCTAGAAATCTTTCAGATGGCCAAGATAGTACGTTCCCGCGTGGATGAGAAGTGACTGTTGGGGAAGAAGTCGAACTAGCGCCTTTGCTCCATGATCGACGGCATCGTTAATAATTGCGCTATTCCTCTTTCACCGTTTAAACAAACTGGAAATTCTCTTCATGCCTTTGACGACTACAACAGCTGGACTCTAACTCTTAGGCTTGGTGATGGTGTGTTAAGGTATAGTGACGTGCAGTCTAAAAACTGTTGGAGATCTATGTATGTGCTTGCCAGTGTCTCTAGTTGTTTATTTGTACGTGTGTATGCGTGCGTGTGTGAATGCGTGTGTGCGTGTGAGTGTGTGCTTTTTTGGGGTTGGTCTCTCACGCAACAAATTGCCTAATTGTTTTTTACATTATATGTGGCGTCTTAATTTTCATCGTTGGTAAATTCTCTTCATTCTCTTGATCAATTGTGAACGCTGCTGATTAATTTTCCAGTGTGTTGAGCCCAACATCCGCTCTAACATTAACATTTATAGTGCTATGGCGTCAGCAAGAATCATAAGCATTGTATCATAGTAAATACTGAGAGTATTGTTATGCTGAGATATTTGCAAAACTTGGACGCTAGGCCAGTTCGAACCTCGTTTACGCTTTCCGGGGGCTCATGTGTTACGCTCGCCACCACCGATGCTCGATTTGCTTTTCTCTCAACCAGTTTTCTATTCAACGCTGGCATTGGCAATCACCCGTCAACGGGAATGATCGGGGGCACAAGTCGGCGTTAAGACACTAATTCAGGAAATGCATTAAGATATGCTTTTGCCTACTTAATCGAGATATCTATAACGTTTGTTTAAATTTGAAAAAATTGCATAACAGCAATGCCGATTTGTGTTTCCCAGATCATTCCTGTTGATGGATGATTGCCAATGGCATCGTTAGATAATGGCTGAAAGAAAAGCAAATCGAGTGCATCAGTGGTGCCGCGCATAACACGTGAGCCCACGCAAAAGGTAATTGCGGTTCCATCTGTCCTAGGGTTCAATTTTGCAAACATCTCAGCGTCACAGTAGGTGTATTTCACATCATACCCCTGTGTGAAAAATAATAGCAGGCAATAAACAAAAAAGGTAAGGTAAACACCGGGAGTATTTTTAAGAATGTAGCGGGTATAAGTACAATTATGGTGATATCAAAACAAATTGTTGGAAGCATTTTGGAGAACTCTACTAACAAAATTTAGTAACATTTGTTGCTCACCAGATAAAAAATCACCATGTTCACTTTTTATCTACTGCCTACTACGTTTTCACGGCAGGGTATTATGCATAAATCAACCACAACGATCATTCCGGTTGACGAGTGAATGTTGACAGCACTGGTAGGGAGAAAAACTGGCTGAGAGAAACTCAGAACAAGGGCCTTCGTGGCGCAGTGTGTGATGCGCTACCACCAGAAAGGGAAGTCGTGCTTCGTTCTGGCTCGAGGTCCAAGTTTTACGAATATCTCAGCATCGTTGTAGTTAAAAGATCACCATTCGCTGACAAGTGTAAAATTAAGATCTTAACTGAGGAAACCTTTTATTAATATCAATATTTTCTTATAGGTCTCTCTATCTTTTTACTCAGTAGTGCTTCTTCCAAATACAAATAAACGTCGTAGGTATCTCAAAAAAGTATCTAAATGTATTTCCTAAATTAGTGTTCATAAGAACAATGAGAGCAATATGTCTATCATCCAGTTGAAAGTTAAATCGCTTGTAAGCCTGTTTTTTGGTGTTGAGGCTTTTAAAATTTTCGATATCCACGTTATCATCACGTACTCCTTGCTCAGAATTCCTTTGCGGGAGAATACGAATGTCGAGGATATCGTAACAACGAGCTGATCGCGTCCGGTTCCGTGCAAGTCTACTCCACCACAGACGTCACCGATGACGCAAAGGTGAAAGCTGCTCTGTATTTGAAGTCGTTTTCTACTAAATTCAGTACTTCTTCCGATATTTCGGGTTTATACTAATAACTTTTATACGTGAGACATTAGTGACCAAATTAGGTGGGAATTCATGCCACGAAGAACAGGAATGTTTATCAGTGCTATTTAAGATCCTCGCAAGAAGGTATAACTGTTTTACTTCCATTTTGCTTCCGGTTATCCATCATTGCAACCGAATTAACACTGTATGGTTTAACATGCTAGTTCACATGCAAATGATGGATTTAATTTAATGCGAATTTTGTTGTCCATATTCCCATGTATTCAGAGATGTTTTACAGCATCATTAAAGTGACACTGAATCAGCATAGTCTGATTTCTGCAAAGCCAACAATATGGTTTAATTCGAAGACACTAGCAAACAAAATATCTGTTTCGTTGATTTGCTAGCTGGTTATGTTTTGGGCTGATAAGGTCGAAGCCTGTTTTTCAGGTTGAAATCGAACCGCCACGAGTACGAGTTGTTTCTCAGGGTGAATCTATTGTACTGAAATGTACTGTGGAAGGTACGTTGCACTGCGAAATATAGCGTCGCTTATGTGCCTTGCTGCTTCTTCTAATTCAGCATTGAACTGCTTGTCTTTTGTCCTACCGAGCTGTGCCGAAATTTGATCAAAGAATGAAGTCACCGAGAGTAGTCGGGTGTTGCGGAAGGCTAAAATGTTCAGTAATTTTTTTATTTCTTAACAACTAGTTTCTCCTCTCCCATCACGGATTAGGCCAGAGACTAGGCAAGATTTTCTCGAAAAAAGAATAGAGTGATCCTCGTTTAGCTTGATAAATGAATGTGATAACGTGTAGCACTGTACTGAAAGTTTATTCTTCAATTGCTCTTGCAACACCTTCATAATACCATAGCAGGTTTTCAAAGAATTGTTTCTCTAGGTCTTCTTTTCAAAGAGGTATTTCTTAAGGTCTTCAAGTTTACCGACTATGATTTGGTGACGTTCTTGGAGATCGAGTTGTTCAGCACAGCTTTACAAACCCGTTGTGATTGTTGAATAATGTTAATGATCGATAGAGTCGTCCAAGCGCGATTAAATTTGTGTCGTCAAAGCAAACTTCGGATTGGAGAAAGGCGACGACCATTGAAGCGCGACTGGATGGTCTGAGTGGTGTAGCTCACAATTAGTTATAGAGCTTCTTGTCCATAACCTCCCTCTCTTTCTTTTTCTTTACTGTTTTTCCTTTCTCTGCTTGCACTAACACTTGCTTCAGATCCAAAATCGAGTGTTTTATGGTGGCGCACTCAAAATCTCACTGATGTACGAGTGGTTGGATCGTCGGAATTTCTTCATCTGCTGTTTGTTGATGCGTATGATCGAGGAATCTACTACTGTACAGACGAGTATACAAACTACGGTCATGCTCATTCCGTTTACAATATCGTCGTACTGCAGCGTTCATCACTCGGTTCTCTTTGAAGGATTCCTCTTCTCACTTACATCGTCAGAAGAGAATAACGTGTTCATTTGTACTACAGAATATATTTTAAGAAAAACGCTGTTGCTAGATGATTTAGCCAAATTAGTCTGACAAGCGTTCTCAAGCTCATTCAGAGGTTTTCAAAGAATGAGAGCTAGTACGTGGCGCTTTTTCTCGAGCAGTAGTTTTGGAACGGAAGATGCGGAAAATATCTGTGTGGAAAACTCTGTTAGCAATTCATTGTTTATTTGTCGAGAAGAAAAGCATGACGCTGTTTTATCATCCATCCCATTTTGGTTAGCCTTCTATGTTGCGAGGCAGATCTTTACAGGGTTATTAGCCTATGTTCTGCTAATCACTGATGAAGCATGACGATGTCTTATGTGCAAGAGCTGGTACCTATTGATCGGTGTGCGATATCTGTTCATCATTTTATATGTATTGGTCGCAATCTCGATCGTTGTCGATACCATTATCGTTAACGATGCTTTGAGTTTTAAACCGATCGATAGACACCATCGTCTATGTGTAGGGTAAGCTGCAGTGTCAATTCGTCTCAGAACACTAGTTTCTAACAATTACAGTACTCATTGTTTACTATTAACAATATGAAGTAACACTAACGGTGACACAAACGTTTCCAAGTTCTCTATGAAGTCTGATGGTCTGAAAGCATGGAAGAAAAGCACCGCTTTTGCGATTTATAAAGAGATCAAAAGAAATTCTTTACAGATTTCAAGTAGGCGAAGGTGACTTGTACTAGTTTAATAGTGCTGCCTAGTTTCTGTCATATAACCTATACTTTATCACCTAATATAGTTCCATCTATTCAGAAATGCGACCATCAGACTCTATGTGAGTATGCCGAGTGCGACGCTTAACGCAGGCTTCTCATATTGTTAGCACTCTGTGTTAATTCTTTTAAATTCACTCTTACAGTTATTTTCATGGCACCTTTCGTAATGTTTCCACAACCGACTACACCTGGGTTTAGGCGCTAAGAATGGCGAAAACTTTGAATGGGCGCTGTTGCGAGGAGGGAATATCGTTCGGAAACTTGGAAGTGAAGCCACACTTCATGTCAAGAGCGCTGATCCATCCAACGACTTTGGCGTCTATCGATGTAACGTCGAGGACGACAATGGAGTTGTCATCGGCAGCGCTTACACTGCCGTCAGTGTCGGATACAGTGGACAAACCAGTGCGCAAATGAAATTGTTTGGGAGTTCAGAAAACAGAAGTGTAGTGTGTAGTCAAAATCCGAGCTTTAATTTATTGCTCCACAAAAACTTATTTACTTTTCAAATATTAATAATATTAATAATGCCAATCTTCGGATATTTCTTATCTGAGGAATTATTCAAGAAAGTGTATGAAATTTTCTGAAGTGAAGGATAGCGGGTTAAAAGTGCATCAAAAACAATCATTTACCACAAGACAGGTCGATTTAAGGAGTGGGTTCACAGAGTCTAGCACATTGGTCTGGCATATACCTTTCAGAAGCGCGTAATCATGTTCATGTTTGCGTTCACTTATGTGCTTGCAATGTGCGATTAAGATCCTGAGCGTTGACTATCTAAAGGCCTCACATCTACTTCGCCAGTACTGGACAAGTAACGCGTGGTTATATCGTCTATCTCTACTTTGGCGGTACCCGAAAATGTGCCCATGAGCATGCTAATTTTCATAGCATAATCTAGAGAACAATGATATATGAGCAATCTTTTGTCAAATAACTCCAAAATTAAAGAGCAGCATAGAAAAGTGTACCACTTCTTCTGTCCCTCAAATAAGTAAAGGCGGCTAAGTAGCTCTGACGTACTATAGAGGAAAGTAGAGACTTTACTGGTACCCGGTCAGGTCGGTAAATAATTAGAAGGTTCGCGATAGTGTATAAGGCTCTAATTGGTAGCTAGGCACTAACAGAACGCATCGAAGAATTGCTTTGACTTTTTTTAGGCTTATCATAGATCAAGCGAATTCGAGGTGTGACTTTGACGATCGACTGTATTAATTACTTTTTTACTTCCTTGGATACTTGGATGGCCCATCTTCACTGGTTGTTTAGGTTCGAGCAAAACTTTCATTCGTTTCTTTCTCGCACAATCGTCACCCATGGTGCTGGTCTGCCTCGAGCATAGTGACGTCTACGAAGCCCATTCCGTAATTCTGAAATAGTCGCTATCGCGCGAGGTCCTTCACTAGTCTGGCATTTTCTCTTTCTGATGGTAAGATGTTATATGGTTTGTCAGAATATAAGTAATTTGTGGCCTCAGTTTCTAAGGAAGGCGGTGATAGTATCGAGTTTTAGAACGGAACTGTGTCTCCCTTCATGATCTCTATCACATCTAGAACCTCAGAGGGTAGAATCCTGGGCAATTTTCACCAGCAGCGATTTCTCGGGCCATAGCTGGGGTTGTGAAGCGGGAAATACACGGAACTCTTCCATTATCAATCTAATATCGTGGCGGTATGTGGTGATTGTGTCATCATCGTTCATTAGAGCGAATAGCGTAACATTATAGTCGGAGAGATCACAACGGCACTTCTTCAGAACTCGTCGTTTTTAACCTGCTCCCAATAGGTTTCTCTGGCTCTACCGATGTAAATGCTTCTGCTAGGTCTTCTACAGCTGGCATCTATGATCAGCCGTGCTAGGCCATGTTGCATTAGTACCAAAATTCATTGTCTTTTCTCTTCGACAGACATTATTGGTAAAGGAGATGTGGTCTAAACTCATAAAGAGTGGACTTCATTGAGAATATCCTCGCCACATACGACTTGTTTCATTTTTTTTTGGATGGGTCTCGTTTTTCTTGGATGGTGACAGTTCTTTTCCAGCTTATGGTTAAATCGAATCCTCCTACAGAGTGCGTGGTGGTCAGTTCCTGTACAGAATCCAGGTACCACTGAGTTGTCAAAGAGACGTTTTCTGTTCTTGAGAATGTGGTCGATCTCCGCACAAGTCGCGCCGTTAGGAGAATCCTGTGTCCATCAGCGATTTCCACTCTTCTCGAAAAATGAATTCTCATTGGTGGGACATGCTGAGGACGAGAATCGTACAAGACGCTTTCTACTCTTATTTCGTTCTCCTATTCTGAATTTCCCCATTTTGTGTTCTCTTTTGTTTGCTGTTCGCAATCTAGAATTGAAACCTTTGACAACGGATTTATCAAAGGACTTTTCCTTGTGGATTAATTCCTTCAAATTGTTGTGAAACGCGTCCGATTCGCTTTTTATGAGCTGTACAAGATGGTGAGTAACAGTTATGACATTGACATTCTTTTGTCGTGGAAGGTAAAGACGAAGAATGGCCAAGCGCGGAGACAGGATTTCGTTTGATGTGAGTAGTTGGAAATAGATGGGTGTATGACAAGCCGGTGCCTGCAACGATTCGTAACGGAAATTTCCCAACACGAATGATAAGGCGTCCGTCATCTAATTCTCATGTGTCGGTCTTGTGCTTTTCATCTCTTGTAGGGTGATCACATGGAATTCGATATGATCGGTAAGCTGAAAAAGATCTCTTCTTGAGACTGCTGATCTTGACTGTATAATTAGAGTAGCTAAATATCTTTATTGCTCTTTTTATCAAAAAAGCGATAAGAAGCTTTCGGTGTTGATCGTTTCCTGAGGAATACGCCATGCATTCGACTTCATTAAACACTATTAAAGGTGATTGAATTCATATTTGGCATTTATAGTGACTCTTGGACGCCTACTAATGTATCGAGTTAGTGTTGTTTATCCCCCTAGACAAGTTTGGTACCAATTTGCCGACCTCGGGGAACGAAAGGTTTGGTGAGACTGAGGCTCGGCTCTGTTCACTGCGCTACACACGCCTCTAGGAAGAAGAGGAATGATAAAAATATGATATGGACAATAATTGTATGGAATTATTAGAAGAGAGTCTTAAAACATTTATAATGGAGCTTTTGGGAAGGAACCGAGGATTTCTTAACCACAGGTTACTATGGGTGCAAATATTGTACCACCTTCCGCGAACTTTAAAATTAATCTCATATTGCATATATTTTAATACTGATGTATCTCAGGGAAACTCTATTGAGCGAAATACTAGCTATTAAGGTCTACATAATTTTGTCAACTACAAAGAAGTTTATTTACACCAGTTGCTCAAAATTCTTTTCTTGAGGCGATGAAATAATTGAGGACAGTTCCGACTTCAGTTTGTCTTCTCAAGCACTTCTCGCACAGGAGGTTATCGATATGATAGAACAAAGTAATGGTCAGCAGGCGAGAATACTGGCGAGTATGGTGGTTGAGCCATTATTTCGTAGCCCAGCTCTTCCTCATTTCTACAGCGTCGATAGTCTTGCATACGGCTGCGAATGTAGTAGAGAAGGAATGGTCCCTTTCTGCTGACCAGTGTGGAGCGCAGTCGTTGAAGATTCGTCGATTTTCGGGACGTGCTTCTCCGCCGTAATCATCTAATTCAAATTCAGGAAGCTGTGTTAGATCATACCAGGTGTCCATCACCAAGCGGTTAGCATAACTTTTACGGAGTTTTATCGCAGGACGACCATTGAACCTATTGTCGCCGTGTACCACAGAGGACCCACTTCTGGCCAATTATCACAATACAGTGCAGGAATAGATTGCTAGTATTGCGTGCGTAAAAGGACTGCTGACAGTAGTTTAAAGCGGAGATTTTCTACATTCTGAGGTGCGGTGGAATAGATGAGATACAGAAGAGTTCATCTGCAAGTTCTCGAACCGTCGTGCGTGTATTCGCTCCCACCAAATCAGTAAATTGATTACCGTCAATAGCAGGATGATGTCCATGAGGTTCGGTTCAACATTGAACGGATTCGTAGAATTTGGCGAAATTGTTGTTTCGACATCCGAATTTCTAGCCTTTGTAGTGAAAAAATTGCTTGTAGTACAATTTAACTATGCGGAACTAAAACGAGCTTTGCTGCGTTGTATGTTGCAAACGCGTTTTAAAAGAAAATTATTACCAGAACATATAGAAGAAAAGAGATTACTAATTGATTAATTTCTAAGACTTTTAAGATTTTGAGACTAAGATTGATTTCCGAGCCAGCTGATAAGTAGTCCTCGTAAAAGAGATCCTCAAGTACCTTAGTCGAAGAAATGAGCCATGTAATATTCTCAGCATTTTCTAAATCTCAAACTCACTCAGCCACTGCTCTGATAATCAAATGAAAAAAGTTTAGAAAGTGACAGAAGTTTTACCGGTATATTTCTCGACACAGGTTTTTTTTATTTTCAGTCTTTTTTGCTTTAATGAACTTTGCTGTTTAGATGCTCAGGTGGTGAAATTCGATGAGAAATCTGATGCCTCTTTCACTTGTCCCATTTATTCTGTGCCCGGATCAAAGGTGAAAGATAGTTTTTGGCGTTTTTTAGATAACAAGGCACCATATGACATTGTGCGAATGTCAGCACTTCTTTAACTCAACTCTTACACATCTAGTATCTGGAAAGAACTGCGAACTAGTGTTCATGGATTCCTGCTCTTTGGGGACCTTCCTCTTTATGATTGTCGTTGGCTGCTAGCCAAGTTGATTCTCCCCAAACACCTGAGATGATGGTTCTAATCTATAGGGAATGAGTTTCCCCAGACAAGTCTGGTGTCAATTTCTCAACTCCGGAAAAATGGAATGGTTGATAGGCACAAGGCGATGTCCAGCCGGCGTCGGAGTTGGTTCGCTTTTCAGCGCATTAAATGGCGTCACTACCACCACGCTACCCTTTCCATTTTGGAGATTTAGGATTCTTTATTATCTCTGGCCTCATTATAAGCAATTTCAGGTCGAATGGTCTCGTGTAGACGGAGATTTGCCTAGAAATGCACTTCCTAATGGAAATAAACTCGAGTAAGTGGATGAGCCTCATGATTATTATATGTGGAACAGTTCTGTGATAGAAGTTGCTTGCCGGAGACAATGACTGACCATGGATTTTGCACTGATATCACTACTTATTATGTCTGTCAACAATGACTTCTGCACCCATGTTTCAAAATGACCAGTAGTCTCATGTGGAAATAGAAACAAAAAATGATCCGGAGAAGAGAATGTTTCGAATTTCGTGGGAAGGCTTAGCCACAGGATAGAAGATGGCAACATTGTGTGCTCAATTATTAACAAATTTTGTTCCTTGAATTCTGAAAAGAATGAGTACGAAATATAATGCCTCTTTGATATCAGATTTGAGAATCGTTAACTTTTTCGAAAATCTTCCTCCTAGAATCAAAGATTTCGATGACACTGCAGCTGGAATGTACATGTGCAAGGTGACATTCGGTAACGAAGTCGTTGAAGGCTACGTGGATGCTCAAATATTTGGTTAGTATTCGGCTAACGGTTGAATTTCCACTTTTTTCTTGTTTATGACTGTCTTCATCTTCATGATTTTTTGTTGATACCTTTATTTCTAGTACCGGATACGATTATCCAAGTTTTGCTTGATGTTTCCTCTGAATCGGTGAACGTTGGTGATAGAGCATGGTTTGATTGCAAGGTAGGAGATACCTGACATCTTTATCTCGTTTTGCTACGTGCAGTTTTTACGACTACTACGACCGATTTCTAATAGGTGACGGGTGATCCATCAGCTATTATTATGTGGTCCAAGGAAGGAGCCGATGAATTGCCAGAAAATGCCCAGGTAAATGAGCTATTTCTATTGCATTTCTGCAATCTAATACTGCTATCTAATTATGATTTTTCTATTTATCTTTTTTACAATCGGATAGTGGGTGCCTGCTTTACATAAGATTATTTTAGTGAAATATCTAATAATAGTGGCATTTGAAATGAGGTACGAGGTGGATAGGAGTCACCTCCAATAAATTAGCTCCCCGTCTAGTCTGAGAGAGACTGGCAAGCTACCCGAGATTGTACCTAACTATACCCAAGCCCCAAGTTCAAAGTTGGGTAATGGTAGGGTGTGTAAGACGAGTACCGAAAGGTTGCTAAAATCTCAGGATCACGCTAGACTGCTTAAATCTTAAGGGAGTAAGGTGACGATCTGTACCTACAATGCACCTTTCTTTGAATCTGGGTCCTCGATAGAGGGTTTGATCACGCAGGCAAGAAGGAAAAGGCACGACGTCATCGGACTCATTGAGAAGAGAAGACGCCATCCCTCAACTTATTCTATGGCAACTGTTCCTCTTCGAACAACTAACAACCCGAGTCAGATATTTGCGATTAAAGAGATGTTGAACAAGACCAGCGTTGTGAATCCTTGTCGTTTACGCTCCTACGGCAAGCTATTGACGAAGACGAAATCGAAGCGTTTTACGTCGATTTGGATAAGTCATTAGTGAAGGTTTTAACACTCGGCTGGGTCAAGAAGAGCGTCTGAAAAACGTTATATAGCGATTCGTGGATTGGAATGGAACAAACAGGGTGAGTGTGTTTCTGAGGTCGTCATGACCATCAAGACCAATTATGGTAACAAACATTTCCAGAAGCCTTACTCTCAACGCTGGACGTAGGAGTCTCCCAGCGGAGAGTAACAACATAGACGACCTCATAGTAAATCGAAGGTTTTGCATAGCAGATGTCGTTATTATTCCACAATTCTACATAGGATCAGGCCAACACCTTTGTGCAAGATTTCATTTCTTGCGGAAAAGAGAAAAAGCGGCTGAATTCAGAACACGAAATCCCAATCCACCACAAACTCCGATTTATTCACTTCAATAGTCGGCGTTAGTAGAACATTAGTAGAAAAGCACCAGGTCCGGAGAAGATAAGATTTGAACATCTTAAGAAGCTTCTGGCAGTCCTCTTGAACACACTGGCTGTGCTCTTCACACGTTACCTTTCTTAATGCAAGGCTCCTATTCACTGGACGACCACCAAGATCGTGTTATTGTTCAATAAGGGTGACCTCCATGAAATAGGCAACTATCGCCCAACCTGCTTTTTGTTTCTCGTCTACAAACTTTTAAATCCAGTCTTCCTAAACATTGTTGGTAGAACATTTAACGGAGGACATCGATATGAGCAAGCAGAATTTCGAATAATTGAGTACGATGGACCAAATCTACACGATACCAAAACTCATCGATGCAGCGCTAGACTACAAGACACCGGTGTGGCTCACTTTTATCGATTTAAGGGAAACTTTTGATTCAGTTAAAATAGAAACGCTCACGGAAGCCCTGGATAGCTAGAGCGGCCTTACCCGATAAATAAAGATTCTTCGTGAACAGCATAAAAATTTCACTGCGAAAAGGTCACCATTCTAGAGCAAAAATAACATCAGCGTCAAAAAGGAAGTTAGGAAAGAGATATCTTGGCTACTTACTTGGATGGCCCGCCCTCACTGGTTATGCCTGCTCCAGCATAACCTCCACTTTTCCGGAGTTTTTTTTTTTGGTTTAGCCATTGTAGTTCTCTGGAGTCCCGAGGTCAGCTTGGCCAAAATCTGGCTCAGGTCGTTGCTACCACAGGCAATCGCTGGTCTTTCAGAGGGAGGTTTACCGCCTCGCGACTACTTTCATACCAGGGCGGTGGAAAATTCTGGTATTGATTCCTGATGGAAACGTCGGATTCCTTCTCAGCTTAGGAGACCCTACCGAGAATGAATTCTCCCCACTGTTCATCGCACCCCGAGACTCAGGCACACCAGCCTAGATGAGGCGGTAAACCGTTGGGAGTGAGGCGATATCATCTTGCCAAAATTGCTGCCACTCTCCAGAACGTCATACCAGCATTCGAATAGGACGACATCGGAGTGAAAATTGAAGGTCAGTGAATCATGCCATCTTAGCTTTGTTGATTGTTCTCGTAACAGCAAGAATTAGCTAAACGGTATGAGTGCTGAACAAATTTGATACCACCTGTGGAAAGATTGTTCGTCTAAATCTCACAAAAGTAATGTCCATAAGGAACGAATTGGTTTTGTATGCCGTATTCACGCTCAACGGAACGAATATTTCGAATTCTCCTGCTTTGTCTATCGATGTCGTGAAATTAAGAATGCTTAACGACTTAGCTCCAGGATTGAATAGACGAAAGCGAACAACTTGAGGAGCTTTCAAGAGGATCGAGGATGCAGTGAGCAGGAAGAAGAACAAGGAACACACCCGACTTCATGCTTATTTTTTTGATTCCATGATTCTTTCTGCCCTAACGTATGCGTCAGAACTCTGGTCGTTACTCGTTGTTGAATGTGCAGTCGAAAGAACAGTGTTAAGAGTATCTCGTTTCAAGCAAGTCAGGGAAGGGATCCGAAACTCCGGCCTGCGCCAACGGTCAAAAACCAAAGATGCCGTTCTATACGCTAAACTGTCGAAAATATATGGCGAACCCGGGCGCGTAGTGCATATGGACCACAACCGATGAACAAGAGCCCTTAGTGATGGATTTCTCGGAATATCGGACGTACTGCGGGAAGACCACCGGCCTGACGGTCGGAGTTAATCACGAAAAGGCTAGGAGAGAGGTATGATGTTCAACGAGTCCCTAGAGCAAGCAGAACTCACTGGCTACTGTTGCGCGCGACAGAGAGAAGTGGAATGTTTACTTTTGCCAGCTCGTGTGAATAGACCACCAACAGGACGGCAGGTGAAACAGTTGAATGTCATTTGAGGGTATTCAACATTTGTAAGCGGTGCCACTTCGATAATTGGCATGTTTGCTAAATATCATCTTGACTCAAACTGAAGCAGTGTTTTGCAAAACGTATGCTTATTGTGGTGAGTTTTTTTCGTATCTGTAGCTCTTTTCGTTGCCATGAGACACTTGATCGTTGCATTTGGCGAAAATTCTCCGTCCTACTATGAGCCTTCATGCACACAGGATTCGTAGTAGTCGTACGCGATGTAACCTTACATCTTCAGCTAAACGTTTTTGAGCAGCCGATTCCAACGCACAGGTATTCGCTAATACAAAATGATCAAAAATAGGTATAAATACTTTAAAATCTTTTAATTTCAAACAACTTTACAAGGCTGCTCTAAAGCTCTAGGTGAGATTTAACTGAGAAACATTTTTTTAGGGAGGTAACACATCTTTCTGACCCATATGTAATTTGGAAGTGTGTGCTCGTTGAGAAATCCCCTTCGTTTATAGGTCACTGATGGTCGTTTGCTGTTCACAGCAGTAACAGAAGACGATGCTGGTGTATACAAATGTCGTGCGAAGACGAAGGCCGGCCCACTGGAGACACGGACCGTTCTGAACATCGGCTCAGCAAAACGCAAGCGCAAGCATGTACGCGGCCGTCACGCCCGACGGAGCCATCGACGGCGTTCCGCGCATGCGACGTCGGCAAGGCGGAGGATGCGTGCGCCGTCGTTGACGCACTCCTTGTTTGGCTCGTGGTTCAACACTCACTAGCGCACTGCCCAACCAATAACCCACTGCCAGTCCGCCAGGACCATGCACCAATGTCAGAGTCGTGTTTGCATGAATATCAAATTCACTCGCAACCCAGTGCTTTTCTGTTTATTTCTCTCATGTTTTTTCCCTTGTGTAGTGTCTGATTAGAGACTGCCATTCTTTCCCTCACTGATTTCCTTTTTGGAGTCACTGCTTTGGTGCTGTGCATATTTACATTTTAGTATGTAACGATTGATTTAACATAGAGATCAATTGTTTCATTTTGTGAATAAATGTTTGATAACTTGTGGTGGGTGAACTTATCGCATGCACTTTTCTTGCCGTCTACAATTCTCCACCAATCCTCAAATTTCTGACGCCTCCTGCCCCTATTTTACGTTGTTCAGTGATGAAGCTACACAGCTTTGTTCCTTGGAGGAATGACAAAAAGTGATCGGAGGTTTCAGATATTAGTGAATTATTGATGAGAGAAGTAGAAGTGTGAGCATGCTGCTAATAGATAATAAAAGGCGTGGCGGCCAGTTGAGTGCAGTTCAAGGCATGCTACCTACTCAATTACATATGTACTTCATATCAAATACTTTTAGCTCAGTCGGTGACCCTACCACTCATTAGATCAGTTGGCGATGAGGTACGTTTGCAATTTATAGATACGCTAATTATTAAAAACCACTTTTTGTAAAAGAAAAAGGAAACGGTGAAGGTTTGCCTAGGTACGATTGGGGATTTTTTAAATTACTCTCAAGGTTTATCTATTTCTCCCTTTTGTTGACACATAGCTGGTATGAAGTTCACAGCGCTTCATTCATCGCTGCCTTAGTTACCCAACCAGCCGTCGTCTGTCAGTGCACTCCGAATCACGATTGTTACTGTGATCGTTCCCGAATCTCACAATCGTGCGCTTTAATCCACAAATGTGTATCGTTAGAAATCTTTGAAGCTTGAGATTCTATATTCTTTAGTCTAAATTGACTACGCGGAAAGGTATGAAATGAAAACAGTCGAACACAATTTCTATCCACTTTTGGTTACCTGCTCACGATCTTCTGAACTTCACACAGTTAGGTTTCTTTTTTTGTGTTTACTCCGAACTCGTCGCCTATGTTTGCCTTTTCACGTAACTCAAGTCAATTGAAAATACATCGAAACCTTATTCTTGAGAATCACATCAATAATGTTACAACGGTGCTATTACTGGCCAAGGCTGAGTACTTTTCGAAAATCATCTCATTCCTGCAAAGGACTTTCGCTAAGCATTAAGCTTTCCTAGTCTGAAATAACATGTTTGACGTATTTGTGAGCTACCGATAAATATTATGTTCAGTCGCTAGATTTTAATATCACTGTCGATTGAGATTTCCTTCTACGTCACATAATGGCATCAACAGATATTAGTTCTATAATAATCTTTTTATCTAAACATGATTCATGAAGACCTCCCAATGGATTATCGCCTCATCGTGGCTAGGAGGTGTTCCTAGGTGTCAGGTTGTGATGTACAGGGGGGGATTCATCCCCCTGTTAGGGTCTCCCAAACTGAGAAGGAGTCCGGCGTTTCCATTAGGAAGTCTAGCTAAGAGTAAATCAATATAGGATCCAGCACCGTCATGGTATTAAAGCCACATGATGGCAAATCTTCCCTTGATCCACAAAGGCGGCAACTACCTGTGGTGGTGAGGACCTGGGGCGGGCTTTGGCGTGGCTAACCTCAGGACTCCAGGGAAGCACAGCAGCTAAACCCGCAAAGCTCTGAAAATATGGAAATAGTGTTAGGACCCGCACAATCAGTGAAAACAGGCCATCCAAGTATCTGAATAGTAATTCATAAAGAACTGAACCAATGCATGAAGTGCAACATTCCTATGCTTTCTATACTAAGTCATTTATCACAATGTCGTTCCTTTTTTATTTACTGCTTACTCTTTTTTTAATGGTAGAACATTATGTGAAATGCAACCATAATAATGCTGAGATATTTGCAAAGCTCCGGATCGCTGGTGTCTTGGGTATGGACCGAACGCGCTGCTTAACCATTTCCGGAGGCTAACGTGCTCAGCACAACGCCATTCGAGTCCTTTGCTTCGCTTTTCTCTCAGCAGTGTTGTTAGTGCTAAGCCATTAATGTATTTAATCGTATTTCTAACGATATCTTGAACTTCTCAAAAAGAACTGTACTGAAGCTTGCTCCACATGAGAAATTCCACTAGAGGAACCCATTGTAAAAGAGCCTCATTCCATAATGGTAAATGATGTCATCTATAACTCTTGTATCAAAGAGTAGAGAGACAGTATCTTTGTGTTGTAATCAGTAAAACTTCGTCTGAAGACGTCATTCTGGGTCCAGTAGATGATGAGCGAAAACGGAACGCCTAGGGTGGAAAAAAAGCGTCTGGTATCTCATTTTGTAGATTCTGGAATCTCATAGTTTTTTAGTGCAGTGTGATTTTCAGGGTAGTAACTCCATTGTAGAACTACTTGTTAACATCCTTATCTAACCACAAATGCTTTATTTCTTGCTATGCTGTCAGAAATACATACACCTTCACAGTAAACTCGACAGTTAGTGAGCGGAAGTTCCATGAATGTAATCACCTTTGGCATTTCTTTTCACTGCCTTAAATAAAGTGCTTTTTTATTTTTTTTCATTCCGCCCTCAAATTTCTCTATTCTTCCATAAAGGTGAAGGGAGCTTTTTGTTTGCGTGTGATCTGGGATAGGATAAATGTGAAGGGATAGACATCTAGATGGCCCCTCCTCTCATATTAGGCGAATCGCAGCACTTCACTTTTTCCATTACTTTTGCTGTGCCGCAACCATCATCAACGAACGTGGCTCAATCCATGTGTGGATTCACGACGATCTGTGGAATCTTCTTACTAATATGTTGAATGGGAGTCGAGTACGCCCACTCACGAATACTGAACTAGATTTCCCGCCCTCTACGGATTGGAGGAAGGTTTACTTCCTCGTAACTAAGACCTCTATAGAAGCAGCGATATCTTCTATTGGCTGCAATGCCGTTTTAGTCCCATACAAAAGGACGAACAAGAAAAGTGTAGAAGCCATGGAATTTCCTTAAAAAATTGGCAAATATATGTAGGATTCGAAAATGTCTGAAATACAAAAGTGCGTGACAAAAGGCTTAAGGCACAGCAGAGTGAAATTTCAATTTTTTGTTGCGATACATTTTTTGCTGAGAAGTGAAGCTAAGAATAAAACCTTTCATTTGAGGTTTTCCTGTCGTGTCACACTCCCACAAAAGATGCTACGACTGCAAATTGGGAAAAAATTGATGGAGAGCTGCAGTCAGCTGCCAACACAAGCCGAGGAGTACTACGACTTGCCTCGATTTCGAAGGAAGACGAGGGAAGGTTAGTTTAATTGAACTATACACAATTATCCAAGTGGATAAAAATAATCTAACAGTTCAACGGTTTCATTTCGATCATCTTTTAAAATTCACAAACCAATTCAGTGGTTTGAAGTATTTTGTGCTAATGAAAAAATTAAGCCTTGCGTAATAAGAACAAGATAATCCTTAACGGCCGGTTTTGATCAAGGAAACAAACGCATAAACGAGTTCAAATATTGGATGCCTACCAAAATGATTTTCTAACTGAAAAATACAGAAAACGATACTCTCTTATCTCCGTTGTTTGATCATTGCTGACAAAACACTCCCTACTCCAGATCGAGGAGTCATCGGTGCAACGCCGACCCATAGAAGTAGTGTTGAAGTAGGCCAGATCACGACGCTTTAAGAGGGGTTCCCACTTCCGACATCAGAAAGACCATTGGCACTAAGCTGCTTGACATGATATTAGATTAAATAATTTTCCAGGTATCAATGCACCATTACTGAGAAAGGCACAACAACGAAATCCATAGTGGAGCTTCAAGTTCACGGTGGGTTTTCGATGAAGTGGTTTTGCAATCCTTTACAATATTATCGTTTGACCTCAATATTTCTATTTCTTTTTGAGGCAAGTGTCTAGCAAATTGACATCCTCCTCATCTCTTCCTATACTTTCATATATACCCTCTTCCACAAAACCTCTAACCTCTTTCTCAGAAATTTTGAGTCCAGTCACACATGTCGTGCGTTCACCGTCGACTAAAAACCTTTCCCATACGTTTCGTTGTCTTCCCACAGTTACATACTAATATGATTAAGTTCAAGCGCGCAATACTCCACCGTCGCATGAGAATTTCTCGTTTCTCTTCCTCACTGGCATGCTAAATGCTGGTTGGGCGTGACTGTCCTTGAAATTCTGAGATAGTCGAACTAGAACGGTTCCACTTCTTCGCTATCCACAGTAGGCGACCTTTGTGAAACAGAAGGAGTTTTGCTGCCTCGCGATTGGAGTTTTTTCAGAAACACAGTGAATCTTGCGGTTAGGCGACAGGCGGCTCGAGATCGTTCTAAACAGGCTAAATCTACGTCCGATAAGAGTTTTTCTGTAAAATTGAAAATCTCACGCATCGTTGATTCTATTCAGAAGCTGCGAACAAATAACTTGTTTAGTAGAGGAAAACCGAAGTGTAAGATGAAGTAAACCTAATAGGTACCGAAATAAAATTCGGGTTGGGACAAGATGTTAAGTGTATGCAAACGGTGCAAATTTCTATAGTTGGACTAGTTCTGCTGATGTATGCGCAAGGCGCGATGTCCATTCGCCTCATTATTTGATCACCCATAGGACCATGCTGCACAAATTTCAAGTCGTTGTTTTCCTCACTTTTCTGATTTCTAGATGTCCATCGAACGTGACAACCGTTGTTTCAAAAATATGTGTGTGCTGTTTTCGACGTTTGTCCGATCTTCTCATTTTGCTTTAAACATAGACAATCAGACGAGTTTTTAAATAGTTCAAATCAACATGCTAAAAAATAGGTAGTTCAGTTTTTCTTCCAAGTATTATTCGATTGGGCGGAGTCATGTACGTGTAGGTAATGGACTCGAGAGATCTGCGACTCTTACTCTTCTCTTTTTTTGAACTGTCGTGGTCTGAAACACAGAAGTGAAGAAAGAAATGGAATGACGTGCATAAACGAGACATGACAAAAGTGTTTTTGCATGAAGCCATTTATGGTTGTGTTCGGAAAAAATAGAGGAAGCATACTCGTTACCCAGAAAGATAGATTAATCGCCAAACTCAACCTACTTTAGATCAATCTTTGTGTGGATTGTGGTATCATTAACATTGCTTTACTGAACACATAGTTCTCTACCTTCGTAATGCTAATTTGATGGTATTTCCGAGTCTCATTCCCTTACTGCTTTCTCTACCCGAAATCCAAGTACATCTATTATTTGCCTTATGAAAGGCTTATATTGTCATTTCAGACTTTGTTCCTGTATTTCTCGGAAAGGAATCACTAACGTTCCCTCCACTGACGGATGAACAAATGAAGAACCTGAATGTCGTTCTCACATTTAACAGTACTAGTGACGATGGTATGATCACTTTTTAAAATTTTTATATGATCCGTAATCAATACGTCTACTGTGCGGATCCCAGGCAGCTCTCACATTCAATTCGTTTCCTCGAATCCATTGTCCACGAAGATCTTCCAACTTTTACGTGTGGCTTCGGTTGCTACTTGAGGATTTTCGTATCATCTTGAATGTTGTAGAATGCTTGTCGAGCAATTCTCCCTGAAGTCTTGAGATTGTCTAGCTGTAGCGTTCTCAATGAGACTTCACAAAGTGATTTTTTCCCAGACAAGTCCAGTACCAATTTCCCGACCACGAAGGGATGAGAAACTTGGTTAACCTGGAGCGAAATCGAACTAGCACCATACTCGTGATGACGGACAACACTACCTCTCTGCTCTCCGCCCCTGGTATGATCACTACCTGTGTAAAAAATTTTTGCTGTTGACTCATAGAGATTCGTGCACGACATATTCATATGTAATAAATTTCAAGCGAAATTCTTTAAAGCAGCGATTTTCTTTTCACGGTTGCCTAAATAATTTCGTTCAATTCTTCGTTCAATCGAATTTTTGTAGAGATTTCTCAATGCTGTCTGTTTACATTTTGTGACTAAAATTTAAGTTTCAAACTTTTTAACATAGCCGTTGAGAACAACATTCTACCAGATAATTCACAGCCGTTTTCTTTCACCTGTTTTTTTTCACTATACATGATCTGCTTCAACACCTGCTGTGTTCATTCCAGTAGTTGTTTGCATTTGATTTGATCCCTGGCATGCATCGTCCAGAAAGGTCATTGGATTTTTGCTTGTCGCTTCAGCTGCTACTTGAGAAATAATTTCTTGGTTTAGACATCCGTGCTACCGCGCTTCCAAATGTTTATCACGAGCATTAGCCGGTCTTTGTAAGCCGCAGCAAGCCCTTCCCATAAATGAGTTGTTCTTCACCGACCTAGGAAAGAGAGGATTCTTCTTGGTTAGTCTTTTCCGGAAACGGTCCACAGTAGTACTCGCACCGTAGCTACCACTATTCTTGAACTTCGTGCTGTTTTTGAAAGCTTTAAACTATATAACATCGCTGTAATATATAAACTCGAGCAGGTCTCATAGAAATCTGCACATTACTTACTTGACACTTAATACTTTAATGGTTCACCCTCACTGGTTGTGCGGGCCCCAGCATAATTTCCATATTTCGGTGATATGATGGTTAAGCCATTTTGGTTCCCTGGAATGTCGAGGTCAGCCTGGCCAAAGTCTGCTCCACGTCTTCACCACCGCAGGTAGTCGCAGCCGTTGTGGATCAGAGGGATATTTTCCACTATGCCACCTTGATGCCAAAACTGTGGTGAACCCTGGTATTGGTTTATTCTTAGCTGGGCTTTCTTATGGAATCGCCGGACTCCTCACCTTTGGATCCTTGCCAGGAGATGAATCTCCCGATGTACATCGCAGTCCGACACCCAGGAACACCTCCCATCCACAACGAGGCGGTGAACCATTCGGAGGAATCTACACATTTTCCCAAGATTATGTGTTCCGATAACTGTGTCGCGAAATTTTGGAAGCAATCTATTTTTTGAGCGCATTCCTGCCCTTGGTTCGGTTGGCCCAGCCTGCTTCTTAGAAGCAGCTAATGAAGTATGACAACTGTGGTAGACAGTTTTTAAAAGATTTGATGGCCATGCTGGCTGAGGCCGAGGTTCGGAGCAAGGTCCGCTCAAACTCTGTAGCTGTGTATGTGTGGTCGACCGTGTTCATGGAGGGGAAAAGAGATCAAGTCGTTGTTTTTGCCTTCCTAAAAAATTATGGAAGCAATCTGCGACAACGGCGGCATGTAGGGAGCATGGTTAACATGTTAGGCGTAGTCGAAGCAAAGACAACATCCGTGCTACAGAGTAGCTCTAACCCTTGCGCTAGACGCGCTTTCTCAAATGTTATTTAGTGATCCGCTTATTCCGTAGTTTACTGAGGTATTTTCTTCCACAAACCGTCTTCACATTTACTTCGTGGATTCCAGCACTTCTAGCTGGCAGTTTGTTTCCTGCCATCCATCATCTACGAGGATCCTCGGAGTTTTCGCATCTGGATTCGAGTGATGCTTAAGGATTTTGCGTTCGTCCTGAACCCTGTTGAATATTTGTCGAGCCTATACTCTTCGGAGTTCTGAGATAGCTGGGGTTGGAGCTCTGCCAACTAGATTGCAGAAAACGGTTTTTTCCCAGACAAGTCTAGTACCAATTTTCCGCCCCTGGATAGACTTGATGAGCACAACACCGTGTTGAACTAGCATCGTGCTCGTTATGAACGGCATCAACACCACTGCGCTGTTCCTTCCATTAATATGTTTACTATTTACTACGCAGCGTGACTGTACATGACATGAAGGCAAAATTCTTCATGTTATACCTTTTTATTTTCTGCCTACTATAATTTCGCGGCAGGGTACTAAGCGAAATACAACCACAACGTTGCTGAGATATTTGCAAAACTCTGGACCGCAGGTGTCTATGGTGGGGGACGAACGCGCTATTGTCCTTTCCGGGGAGCAACGCGTTCACCACCACACCATGCGGGTCCTTTGTTTCGCCTGTTTCTCAGCTATTTGTTTTCTATTAGTATTTCTATTATTTAGTATATTTTCTATTATTAATTTATATCTATTAGTACTCTGCCGCGAAATTATAGTAGGCAGAAAATAAAAAGGTATAACATTGTGATTTCAACTACAGCTGCTGCTTAACTGGGTTCTATGCCAATTTGGGCTCCCCAGATCAATCCCGCTGACGGGTGATTGCTGTGGCAAGACTGATAGAAATAGCTGAGAAACAGGCGAAACAATGGACCCGCATGGTGTGGTGGTGAACGCGTTACTCCCCGGAAAGGACAATAGCGCGTTCGTTCCCCACCATAGACACCTGCGGTCCAGAGTTCTGCAAATATCTCAGCAACGTTGTGGCAAAATTCTTCATTAATTTTGAGCTGGTCTAGTGTCACATAAGATAGGATACAATTGATTATCGACGGCCGCTAGAAATTAAGGACTTTGGTAAACTTCAGTAGGCTTTAGGTCAAGTAGGATTTCAATTTAGGGAGATAAATGTCTGTGGATCAACGTCAACCAGTTATCACCTTTTTTAGCAGGAGTGATTTTCGAAACCGCTAGACGTCCGTCGGTGATCGGCCAGGATCCAATGAGAAGTGCGAGTCTACCAAATTTGGAACATCGTGCTCGCATCGATGAAGGTGTCGTTATCTATGAGTACGATGTGGGTTACGGAAAAGGTACCAGAAATTTTTCTTTATTTTTAGTGCAGTTCTGTGTGGATGTGTTTAAAACAAAGCTAAATCGTTAACTCTTGCACAGTGCTTGCGAAAACAAATGACCTTCGGAAATACGAAAGAACTATAGAAGAATCGAAATCTTTTGCATATTTCCTTCTATGCCGTTATCATTTCCTAAATCAGAGTCGATATCGTCACCAAATAAGATCGCGCCGAACATGTGGAATGAGGTGCTGCTTAGGAATGATGAGAATAAAGGTGAATCGAGGGCTAAAAATGTTGTCTACAGTGGCATTGTGACACTGGCGTCCTTTAGCTTCGTTGCAACTGAACTCTGGCCCCATCGCTGAAAAGACTCATGGACCTCTATTATGGCAAGAAGGCGCCAATGGGCCATTAATTCTCGGTGGACATGCGGAACTAAACGATCGTGAACGAACACACGATGGCTTCAAGGGTATTGAGTTTTTTACCTACAATATTTCATTCAAGGTGTTAATTGTCATAGCTCCTTTTGAACAATATGAGCACATCAAATCTTATCATTAGGCGCTATCCTTGAGTACTAATCACTATGTTATTTAAAAAGCTTTCCGTTATAGACAGTTTTTATCTATTACTACGGCAAATCAATTAAAATGAAAAATTCCAATATGTCGCCCTACTACTCCTGGCCTATAAATCAATAACCATTTTTATAAAAAGGAAAATCTGTTCACTGAAAATGGGTATAGGATCGAAAAATTTGGAGTAGAAGATCAAAAGGGAATGAAAGCCATCTTTTTGGGCTTTCGTCTACACCACACCTCTTTCATGGATTTTCATTTTTTTAGAAGAAAGAAGACCATAGTTGTTCTCTCTGCGGTGCGGCTAAGGGCGTGATTCTTACAACAATCAAGTCAAAATTCTGCATTCCACCAAAAGAGCTCCTCAGCGAAACTTCTTCTGAAATTCTACCGCAAGTGCTTACCTATAATGTTTACCTCGAGTGGTTCAGGGTATTGAAACTTATAATATCTTCGTTATCCAACATTATAAACATTGCTACGCAAACATAGACGGTTCGACTAAGCACAATTCTGCCCAGGACTTCTGTTAATTTCTAGTGCATTTTAATAGTCAGCGGATGTCTCACCTAGCAAATTTTGGTTTTTTTCTACAAGCTATCAGTTAATTTAGGTGTTATTAGTTCGATGGCTGTTTCCGGAGAGCCAGTAAACCTCGGTCGGGCGGAACGACCATTCCACATGCGTTCCTACAACGCCTGTGCTCACCACTTATGCCAGCACTCGTCGCGCTGCCGAATCTCCAACACACTTAAGGTGCTCACCTATCGTATTTCTTTATCCATCACCTTTTATTTAATCGGAATTATTATTATTTAAATAATTTGGCGTTTAAATTTTGGCGTTTATGACTTCATTCTCTAAATGTTGGCGAGATTTTAAAAAAATTGCTCACAGTTCAAGAATTTAATTCAAGAAGAAAGTCGTTCCGGAATCAAAACCGAGGGAAGGAAAATAGTTGGCAGCTTTCTGGAATTTCTCTCCTTTTATGCATTCCTAGGTCCTTCTTGATCAATATCAAGGAGCGGTACATTAACAGTTGCTTGTCTGCTGTGGTTATTTAAATGAGCCTTCGAGCGCGATGTTGAAAAATTTCATGGTAGTTTGGAGTACTGGCCACCCTTAACAAAATCTACTGGTAATAACCTTGTGAAATTCCCTCAGTTAGCTTACAACATCCTCATAAAATAAAGAATATTTGGAAATGTGGGCTATTCTTGACAATAGCTTAGTTTATAGAAACTGCGTAGAAAACCTGTGAAAACCGAAGTTTAGGGATATGAATGCGAATGTCCCGAGGAATATACCGGCATGTATTGTCAACTACGATCTGCATTTTGCAAAGGCGGTAATTCTTTGCAAATGTTTATTTCAGTGCATTATGACGCAGGATGACTAGTGCATCGGGATAATTTCTACATTCAGAAAATTGCAACTCCGGCATTTGTGTGGAGTCAGGTAGCGCGTGGCGGTGTGTCTGTCCTTTGAATGCCACCGGACTCAGGTACGTAGAAACTCATTGTACAGAACCATGATATTACCGTAATCCACTTTTACAAACGTTGCGGCAATCATTCATGTGGCCATTGAAATGGATTAGATTGTTTTGCTTTATGGATTGCTCCATTTTTCCCTGCTGAAGTTTTCGGCCATCATGAAAAATGAATGTTTATTTGTTTCGAAAAATTTTGATTCATCTATCGCAGTTTTAAACCTATCGCACACCTAATGACTTTAATTTCATTTTATAATAGAACCACCGAAAATTCTTTCCTCTTCAATTTTCAGGTGTGAGCTTGGTGTAGATGTTAAGCCATCTCCACTTGGTTTCAATAAAAACACTTCTTTTGTGGCAATATCGAGACCAAATAATCTAGATGAGTTTGAGGTAACCATTTATTGCTTAATAGTGTACTGATAGACTAACAGCATACCAACCGCAACGATGCTGAGATATTGGCAAGACTTGGACCGTAGGCCAGACCGAACCACGATTTTCCTTTCCGGAGGCTCGCGTATTACACACTGCGCCACGCAGGGTTCAGTGCCGATGTGGGCTCCCAGATCAATCCCGTTGATGGATGATTGCTGATGGCAGATAGAGATAGAGATAGATAGAGATAGAGATAGAGAACTAGCTGAGAGAAACGCAAAGGAACGGCCTCTGTGGCGCAGCATACAATGCGCAATCCCCGGAATGGAAATCCTGGTTCGATCTTGCCTGGGTCTAAGTGTTGTGAATATCTCAGCATCACTGTGGCTGATTTCGCATAATACCTTGTGAAAATTATAGTACGCGATAAATAAAAGAGTAAACATTGTGATAGACCATCGTCACTTTACATAAAGACTTCTTCACTCCGGAATTAAACCCGATTCTAGGTCGCTCTTAAATTGAAGCCCGATGATGTTAGCGAGGAACACATGCTTCTATACATGGCTTCAGATTACAACCCAAACTCAAAGAAGTATCTCGTTGTGTCCATTATCGACGGCAGAATTGTCTACTCGTACAGTAACGGTAAAGCTCTTTGAGTTGGCGTTTCCCACTCTTTTCGTATTTTGCTTTTTTGGTTTTGTTACTTACATTCTTTAAGAGAGTCGTGTATTAAAAGCAAATAATGAGCGGCTGAGAACTCATTCAAATGCTTTTTTTCTGTATTTGATTGTTCGCAATCTCACAAACCCCGACAAGAGCGGAGGTCACTGACCACATCCAACATGTTCAATGAACTACACCATACACCTAGTAGTTTTTCATGTATTTTCAGTTAAATGTTCATATTTTTCCGTTTTTGTGGCGAACTGCCTATTGCGCAGTAGTTCTTTCTACGTGGCCTTCGTCTTAACCGAATTTTCTCTTTTGAAAGTGATTGGATACATTGGAAACAGATTTAACTATCGAATCAATATCAGTCAATTTTTTCCTACACGATCCATCGTCACGTCAAGTCTTCGGTACCCAACAGTTCTTACATTCGATTCGTTCTCCTGCTCCATCGTAAACTTCGACCTTTCCGCGAGTGGGTTCAATTTCTGCTTGAGGATTGACGTCTTCTTTATGAATGTCGTTGGTTGCTGGTCGAGTCCTTGGAGTTTGGGATAGCTAAGCTAAAGCGTTCCCACTTGCATTTCATGGAGTGTTAACTGTTTTCAGCCTAATCTAGCACCAATTTCCCTATTCTGAAAGGATTGGAAAGCTTGAACATTAACTTTTTTAGGTCAGGAACACCGGGAAGAGCTTCATAGTTCACCAATTGTAGCCGGTGTTGAGTATACTGTAGTGCTGAACCATACTGCTTCTACAGCAACCCTGCTCGTCAACGAGGGAGAGTTTAAACACCAGGTATAAATCATTGGCGATTTGCACTTTCTTCGAGGCCCTGCGGCTATTCTATGAGGGCTACTTTATTACATTGCTCGGAAATGTGACAAAGTGGTGAGAAAGTGAACATGATAGTACATCTCACAGTGAAACAATATAATAAAGTTGCTCTTCGTTATATAGTCTGAATTGCCTAAACGTTTCGTTGGAAGAAGTCTTCAAAAAACCAAAACTATCCCGCATATAATAGATCATTCTGGTGAATATTCAGAGGCAACTGAAGTCCTTTGAGTTGGGTACGGATCTTTTTATTGGTGGTCTACCACCAGGACTCCTCATTCCATCTGATTTTCCAACCACTTCGTTCAAAGGGTGTCTCACTGAGGTTATTACTGTTGCGACATCATTTAAGACATCATATAGAATTCTAAGTAGTGAATTAATTTTGACTTAGATAAAAATTAGTGGAAGACAGCTAAACCTAAATGATTCGTCGCTGTTCTCTTCCGGAGACATCTCTGAGTGCTCGATTTCCACTCCTTCAATATCATTATTGACAAGTACGGAAGGTTAGTGCTAATTTTTTCCAACTCTTTGCCACCTAATAATTCTACCTCTCTTTTCAGAACCAACTACTGTAACAACACCCACTACAGAGGAATTCGAGTATATCTACGAAACAGAAAAGGATTTAGAAGCTCCTGAGCCAGTTTTACCAACTGAGGACGAAAGTGGGAAGGGAAAAGGTAGAATATGGAGCTTGGTAACTGATTCTACTTTTTTAGTTCACGGTGGTTAAAAATTCACCAAAACTCCCAGCAGAAGGAGCCAGAGTACCATATATGAAGTTTTATTAACGAGAGAAAAAGATTTGAGACATTACTACGAAATTTAGATAAAGCGGAAGAAGCCACCATTACAGAAACTACTACACAATTTAAAGAATTGCCTACTGCGGAAGAAACACCAGCGTATCAACTTTCTACCGATGCACCATGTTCTGGTGATGAACCAGGTGCTACGTTCCAATGAAATCCTACTGAATAAGCGTCAAAGTGAACTTTTAGATGAAGCTTGTAATATAACGATTTGTGCAAACGATGTATGCGGACCATATGGGAAGTGCGTCCCATTCAATACTACGTATTATGAGTGCCAGTGTAAGCTCTACTATGATGGACCACGTTGCGATGTGTGTAAGTTCTATCCTATCACTTACAGTCACATTTCCCACTTTCTCAGTAAACTTTAAGTTCTGCTTTAAATTTTAGGAGATGATTTTAGGAGACAACCAATAAGAGATGTTACACTAATATTTATTCCGTTAAGGCTGAGGTTTCGACAGTATCGCTTGTATTACGAGGTTTATAGAATTGCGGGGTTAATAGAAAGTCGGTCGTGGAAACTATCAATAAGCTTTTAGTACCTTGGTTTAGAGAGTAGAAGGGCACACCTCTCATCGAAAAAGAAAGAAAGAACATTGGACTAGAAAGGAAAATCTATCAACTGGTACAACGTAACTGTTCCCATTTCCTTTTTTAAGAGCGAAGATCATCGCTATCATTTTGGAAGGATAAAAAGGATAAGGAAAAGCATATCTGACCTTTAAAATGACTAGCAGTGGCCTACCGATGTATCAAGCCAGTGCTGCTATCCTCTCAGACAAGTCTGGTACCAATTTGCCGACTTCGGAGAAACGGAAGGCTTGGTGGGCTGCTAGCACGGGGATCAATTCCTTGCATGTGTTGCAGGAAGCTACCAGCCACTACGCCACATGTGTCCATTTTCGAAGAACCAACTTAAATTCACCTCTACATTAATCATTATTTGGTTCTGCTCTCGATAACTGGTGCAGAGCTATTAAGTGGAGCTAGTTCAAAACGGCTAACATTCCACAAAGGTTCGCCGTTTTTAGAGCCTGAGATTGAACATGTTACAATTAGTCTATTTGTAGAAACAATTTCATAATCTCTAATGGAGGTTGGAAAAATTTAAACTTCCCATCTGCTTAATCTCTTATGCAACGTAACCGCTGTGAAGCGTTACCGTATTTGAAATTGGAGCGAGGAGTCTACCACTTTTACTCGAGAGTAACTAAGTAAAATGTTATAGATAGTTTTTATAAAAGATGCTTCAAGTCTACGCCCCAATATTCTCAACTCCCGACACATATGATCAAAACGTCAAATCCTTCAACTTTCCGTAGAGTTCAACAGTTTTAACATAAGCTCAATGGGGCTGGTATTTTAATTCAAAAAACCAACGTTCCCTTAACTTCGGTATGATTGAGTAACATGTGTTTAAATTTTTGAGCGTACACGAGGATGTTCTACAACTTCTATCCAACCAACGTTTCGACGTCATCGTCTTCATCAGAGCCGATGATCCGACTTTTTCAACCACTTTTCATGTATTTTCCAACTGTGGGCCATCGACTCGGATAATCGACCTTGATGATAATGAATACGTCGAAACACTAGCCGAATAAAAGTTGTATAGCAACCTTGGGTTGTTATTTCGTTAAAAACATTGGCAGAAATTCAGAATCAACAACTACTTTTCTGTTAAGTCAAACCAATCGAAAGAGCCGCACAATTTGATGGTACCGCTTTCCTCGAAATATCATCAGACGAGTTTCCGCATCTAACATCAGAAAAAGACGAAGTGGTTGAATTGAAATTCAAAACAAAGGAACCTAACGGAGTAAGATCTTTGACTCTTAGGAAACAATAGGGCATTTAAGAAAATATGTGTATAGAACACCGAGGACTCTATGAACACTGTTTTTAGGTGCTCTTTTGGCAAGGACAACAACCTGGAACATCGGTTGTTGGCGAAGATTACTTCTCGGTTGGATTACATGATGGACTTCTTCATTTCTCGTCGGTGCAATTTTATAAAGAAACGTTCCCAAAAAGGAAAAAAAGCAAGATAATAAGATTTTCAGTTACGAGCTAGGTGGTGGAGCTGCTCACATGGTATCTGACCAAAGAGTGGATGACGACAAAATGCACTATATACGACTAGAAAGGTCCTACAATTTACAGGCTCTTTTTCATCTTTTCACTTCATTTAAAACTAATTAGCGTGCATGTAATGCAGTGCATAGATTGGCTCTGCAAACACATGTGGTCATCGGTTTGATTCTACAGAAAGGGCTAGCCATGCCGGCATTTTTCTGGAGTAGACAAACTGGTATCAAGTTTTTCTGGGAGAATAGGATCACTAAGTTGGCACATTGCTAGGTCACTAAAAGTCATTGGAAAGGCCAACGATGTATTCTCTTCTCGCCTGTACGAATCTTTCTTTAGCCATAACGGACACACGCCGTTTAGCGCGTCTTTCCGAATGGTATATAAGCACTACGAGAACATGAGAAAAAAAATTTTCTCGATAGATAGAGTACTTTAGCGAAAGTGAGTAGGAGAGAACTGTAGAAGAAACTTAGCTCCATCGTTACATGGATATTATGGAGATCAATGAATGAGGTATTTGCTACTATTTACTGTGTGTTACCATGGTCCATTGTGCATATCCATTGTTATCAGCACTTAGAAGTAGTTTGCACCCCATGACGAGTCTATTTTGATGTTTTTGTATCCACAAATTTTATACAGTGATCGCAATGATTAAAATTAAATAACAGTTAATAACTATTCAAATTACCGATCAACGAACTTTTGGAAAAAAAAGTCTTTTTAAATCCTTAAGGGTAGAGGATGGTTTTTCTGGTATCAGCTCTATAATTCTAAAACGCATTCGATTAGCTTTCGAAAGAGTGTGCATGGCGGAGTAAAAAATTTCGGAACGCAGTAATCAAGAAATGGACACTGTAGTATCTATAGAGCGCATTATGGGTTAATCAAGTCGAATGGATGCAGCCTCCCTCAGTAATTGATCAATAGTCAAACCACTAGCTTAATTACCCAAGTTTAAAGCTCTGAGAAAGGCGAAATCGCCGAAACATCAGCCATCGACCAACAAAGACAACAGCAACAACAAGAACAACGACAACGACAACTTGTAGTAATCTCACATTACCTCAACAAGATCGATCCATAAGAGCAGATAAACAAACATAAAATTTAAGTGTGCCTATAAATCATGCCTACATTTGCATTATGCAGGCAGGGTCGCCGAGGAATTTTAAAAATAGACAATAAGGATGAGAAACGCGGATTAAGCAGCGGTATCCTTGCAATGTTAAACGCAGATGGAAATGTATTCATAGGTAAGTGCTAGACTACCATATTTGTCAGTGCGGACAGATGATAATATTGTTCATGCAATTTTTTCTCTAAGGAATCGATTCAGGAGGTGTGCCTGACGTCCAAAGAGCTACGGGCGGCCTACATCACAAAAATTTTGTGGGATGTGTAGCAGATGTGGCGCTAAATGGTGAAATCCTTGATCTTATGGGAAACGCCATAGATGGAAAGAATGTCAAACCATGCGATGGTTGGATTGCTCCCAGAAAGCTTTTCAAAAGGCGAAGGTAATAAATATTGCAAAGGAAGCATGCCTAGTTCGAGTAATAAACCGCCACAAGTATTCGTATTTCTTACGAGTTTCTCTTGAGTGACATTCTACCCAGGTCTTACATTGTCAATCAGACACTTTATAACCATTTAAAATTTTATAGCGTGCTAATCAAAATTCACTGACTAGTAAACTCATACAACTAGTTTCTTTTAAAGAAGAGGTTTTTTTAAACAGCAGTAAAAACATAGTGGTTATTTACTTTTCCACTTCCTTATCCCGGACTGTTCGCCTTATCGGTTTCAATTCTTGAGTAAGGGATAGGTAGATCTACGCGTTAAAAATTTTTTTAAAAATGAAAAGGATGAGTTTAATGTCCTAAATAAGCCATAAGAATCCACTCTTCGTTAACATTTACGTTATAGCACGTTTTTAAAAAGGAAAACAAAATAAATTCCAACATTATAGAAATAACCGAATTTGGACGAATCTATGAACTGCCAACGCTAAGATATGAGCCCGATGCTTCCCCTCTGTTCATGCTGCCAGTCAAGATCTTATTTATAGTTTTTCAATTGCCTGTTTTATCGAGTATAATACTTCATTTTGTAACACTTACATTTCACAGATAATTCAGTGTCATCCACTTATTCACTGCTCAAATCAGATCATTTGGTGTCGAGTGATCCAGATCGAAAAACTCCTCGTTGTCCCGCTCATCATGAAAAAATCTTACTGTCAGCATGTAGTTTGAAAACACAGGTTTCTGAAATTCGATAGTCTTCAACAACATGCAAATTTCCGGCATCACGAGAATTATAATGTTGCAATAAATATTCTAAAATCCATGTCGTTTGCAGATTAACAGAAGAGCTGTTTACAACGGTCCTTGTAAAATCACAGTAGAAATTACCGTTCTTTGGCCAAAATAAAAGAGGATAGATAAGAAGCGAAAGACAAAGAAAAAAGGAAGGACGAAAACTTTTCTCATTTAAAGATTTACAGTATAATGTTGAAATAAAAGGTCTAGCACATTTGCTTACCTGGATTCTTTAATGGTTAGGTGACCGTATCAGTCATATACGACTTGTAAACGGAGGAGATCTCAAAACGGATCGCATGAGTAGCACCTAACTAACCTTAAAGTTGTTCCTCTTTCTGAACAAACTCCTTTCAGCTATATCTTTCCTAACAGATCGATGCGTAAAATTGTTAGCCCTTTTTCTATGAAAATGCTATTCCCGGTTTGATTCAAGAAAGCTGTTTTGTAGGCTTCATAGTTTGCAAAAAACCATATTTCGGTGTTTTTTCATCTCGCGAGGAGAATTTTGCTAATGACTGACGTACTACGATATCTCCGCTTTACTTGCACATCAACATTCTGACAACATTCTGAAACGTGCTCACAGTGATTTTTATTAGGATGCCTTCTCAAAGAATGTCTTTGTAAACATTCCAGGCTTTCAAGAATTTTTTTTCAAAACTGTTATAAAAAACGCTCTGCAATATCTTTACATAATTTAAAGGAGGGTAGGTAGAGTGGCGGTTGTGACGTCAACCATTTCGTGGACGGTGTAGGTTCGAGTCCGCCCTGGATTCACCAATCGTCTCATCATTTCGGGGTCTCGGATTTGATACCAAACTTGTCTTGGATTAACTCACTTCTAATCTACTTGGGAACGCTACCGCACTGCTATCTCCGAATTCCAGAGAGAATCGAACACACCAATATTGAACGACATTCGTAGCTGTGAAGATTTTCAAGCAACAGGCGAACCCACGCATAAAAGTTGGAATACCTTCATGGTGGATGGATGCGAGGAAATTAATCGAGTAGAAGAAGTGCTGAAATTCGCACGGAACATGTAAAGACTGGTTATCTAAAATAAGAAAAGCTTTTGCTCTTCAAAACTCTCACCAATTGCAATTCACTCTTTTATAGCACAGTACTGAAACATTCCAAAAATAGCTACTCCCCTCATTGACTGCATCTAGTGCTGACCCGTTTGGTACCATGGTAGCAGATTTTAAGACTTGAAATCATGTTAGTTTCTTAAAACCGTCGACATACTGTCTCTTTTCCCTTGGTATTCAACCGTTCCCTTCAGAATATGGTAGGTTGAGCCCGTAGGAGAAAATATTCGTGCTAACTGTTCTGATACAGAGATTGTTTGACGCCACGTGGGTGTCACTGTCTAGAAAGAAACTTCCCTGGTTGTAGAACTCGAAGAATTGTAGCCATGCGGCAATGGGTGCTTCATTTCTGGTGGAAATATTATTTCTATAATGTGTGTTTTACCCTTAGCTTCCCACTACTCGTGCTGGGCCAAGAATTGTCTTCCCTGAGACTTCTACTGGTTGATCCGCCTGGAGATTCTTTTCATGCTCTTCCTATACGTGCCGGTCAAGTCTCTTTTTATCTTAACAACGCTCTGTCATCAAA
This sequence comes from Angiostrongylus costaricensis, assembly GCA_900624975.1. Classification (NCBI taxonomy): domain Eukaryota; kingdom Metazoa; phylum Nematoda; class Chromadorea; order Rhabditida; family Metastrongylidae; genus Angiostrongylus; species Angiostrongylus costaricensis. Next base: position 147,805 of record UYYA01003847.1, read on the forward strand.
AAACTTCTCTATAAAGATGTATTCCTCAGTCCAGAGCTCTCCCTTGAGCTTCATTGCTATCTAGTCCGTCATTTCAACTTATGTGCAGGTCTTCTCCATCAATATTCTTTTGAGGCACAATTTGATAACCTTTATTCGAGTATGTGCGTTTAATATGGAATCTATTAGAATAGGACAACTTTTGCTATAAACTACACTAAGGGACATCAAACAAATGCTCTTACTGGGTTTACGGACCCTTGTAAAATTTATCAATAATTTAAGAAAATGAACTAATCAGGTACAACTTGTCTTGTCCATTATAAATTGCATTGTACCACAAATGGAAGTGAGTCCATAACTTGTTAGATGACGTTGCTGAACTCTGGAAAAGCTGCAGTATCCCCTTATACTACCCGTGCAAAAATTCCGGTCTCAAACAGAATGCGACGATTTTTTCTCTTTTTAACAACTGTCAGCTCCAACATCATTATCGACGATCTAGGGGTCATGAAGTACTGAACTGTTTGAGTACCTACCGCTAATCTCACCCCTCGCAACAAACTGTCTACGAGTCCCATAATATGAGTTTTATGCTTTTGTAAAGAAAAGGAGAAGAAGAAGCAATAATTTGATAGAAAAGATATAATAAACTCGCTACCAACGCCAAAATCGAATTAACAAAAGCGAGGACAATTGGATCCAAAATGAAGTATACATCCAACATTGGAGAGAAATGATGAAGACAAATGAAGAAAAAGAGCTCATGGGAGATCCAAAGAAATCCTATTTCACACAACCGGATTCAGAGATACTCTTCAAACAACTTTTTAAAAAGTTTCATGCTTTTGGTTCTCGAAAAGAAAATCGGAAATGGTTCTAAGCCTTGTAAGTGTTCCCGAAAATACAGCATTTTCACAAAATCTTATTTGCAGTCATTTCCTTACTCTCCATTAGTTTATACGGCAAAAATAAAGACTTTTGTAGATGAGTTAGCATACAGTTGTGATGAAATTAAATAACCACAGATTGGTAGTCTCCAACTAACGAAGTTATGAGGACGTAAAAAAAAAGTTTGAGGAAATATGAGAATTCTTTGCACGCCAGAACGGTTTACAACGGGACCCAGCAGTTCTTTATTATCGAGCCTCTACTTGCTCAGAAAGCTATGTCATACTCCTGAAGGATAGAGCGCACGGTGTCGATCAGTCTCTGGGATGAGCCATGCGTCGTAGACATTACTGAAGTGGCCTGGCCTATACAATGACGCGCGGTGACCTGCCGATGTATGCAGCCGGTGCTGCTATCCTCCCAGACAGATCTGGTAACAATTTTCTGACTCCGGAAGCATGAAAGGCTTGGCGAACTTGGAGCGTGGAATAGAACCAGCGATCACTCTAACCATTGCAATGCTTGTACCCTTACCACAACCCCTTACTTACGATCGGTTACATATGATGAAGCCTTGTAAAGGAAAGAAACAGTCGAGGCGACATGTTTAACCGAATGGACATTTCCAAGAAATGGGTGCGTTTTCGTGGAAGCGGGACGAGTGCTAACTCACATCGTGGCGCGTCAATTTGCTTTGAAATATGTTAGGTGTGCAATCATTCACAGAAATCCAGCAAATCTATGAGATGGATTTTTTCAATCGGAAGTAGGGTTTTTATGAGCTACTTAGGCGCGTGTGGCGCAGTGGTCGGAGGCGCGCCCATGGCCCACCAAGCTTTCCATTACTCCGTGGTCGGCAAATTGGGACTAAACTTGTCTGGGAGGGTAGCTGCACTGATTACATAGATCGGTAGGCAATCTCGAGTCATTGTAAAGGCCAGAGATTCAATCATCTTTAACGATGCCTAATGAAGTCGAATGCATGGTGCATCCCTCAAGGATTGATCAACGCCGGGCTCAAACCCCGTATTTGGAAATAAGGGCGATTTAACAAGTGGAAATCCATCCTTTAGATTTGCAGCCATCCTTTTCCGTTGGAAGTTTTAGAACTTTAAATTACTTCCTTAAGTTTTTGAAAACTTTAATTCTAAACATTTTTAAAGGTAAATGCACAAAACGTAAAAACTATTCATGTGATTAAGGCAATATACCAAAGTCTCCGTTATAAAACGTTGTGGCTTACTTCACAAATACTCAAATAATCGAAAAACGACTGCCTTTTGACTAAAACTCCAACTACAGCGCTCCAATGCAGATCCTCGTCTCACGGCCAATAGTGCGCATAATGCGCGAGCAGTCTCCACGCCGCCGACGACGTCGATCCCGCTCGCGCTCACATTTGCTAGGTTTCCTTGGCGTTCTGGTCCAGTACCAAGACCACTGGATCACTATTTCTGAGCACGTGTGGATTTTGTTGGGCGTTAAACCTACTGCTCTTTCTCTTGAACGATCCGATCTCTCTGGTTGAGCTGAACACTGCTTCCATCAGGGCATTCACATGAGATTGTCTGTTTCGTTCATTTCTGTAGATGTTCGCGTAGAATTCGTTTTAGGTGGACCTATAGACAAGAGATTCTGGACTTCTGCAATGGGCGACAGATGGAACCATCAACATAACCGAGGACATCCGTACAATGGTGGGTAGCTTAAGGTTGTATTTATGTGTTTACTGTGCGTTTACTTTTTTTTCCTTTTGTTACTGTTCACTACTCCATGCTAGTAGTATGTTGCTACTACTACGAAGTTCTTTCATTACCTCTTTTCTGAAGATATATCTTCTCAAAACGTAATCATGCGTTGGTCTTCGTTCTACCTCGGCAACAGCTCTTAAAAAGAACAGAGGAGCTGATGCTAGAAGGGTTATGACAACCATAAAACTGAAGATGACTTCGATTTCTCTTGAGCTGTGGGTTGTTTCCTCATTGTTCAATGAAAGGAGAAGACAGTCGAGCACATCTAAAGCTTATTCCTGTTCTTTTTTTGATTATTTGGTCCAAATTTTGACTCATATAATGACCTTCTGAAGGGTTACAGGTATGGTTAGGGGTTTAAGGTAAGTTTTAAGGATTTTAGAGCTAGGGAGGGTTTCTAAGGTTCTTGTGGTTCTACCACTTTACATTCCTATCGAAGTTAAGAACTGAATTCATTTTTAAAATCGTTCTTTAAATGTTACTTTGGCATTAAGTGTATCATGCTGTCCTACTGTAACCTAGTTACTCGTTCTGAAGCGTTTGTAGGGATGATTGAGGTTTGATGTACAGAATTTTCTTTTTCGATGCGGACGTCAATTACAGATAATGCTGTACCAGATCTTATGTCATTCTAGAAACGCGAGCTACCGCTTGGTGTAATCGCATCTTGCAGTTGCAAAGATCAAGCTTCTTTTGGCCAATAGGTTATATCGAAACACGATTAACTGTGAAGAGTAGTTGTCTAAGTATCTAATTAGTAAAGTAAGCATGACAGTAGCTCAATATTGGTCATTCTAGATCTTGATTACCTTAGAGTTTTTTGGAGTACCCCTAAGGCCACAGATCGGTATAACTTACTTGGATACTTTGATGGTCGTACTAACCGGTTGCGCCGGCCCCAGCAAAATTTCCTATTTCTTCGGGATCTTGCTAGTTTAGCCATTGTGGTTTCCTGGAATCCCGAGGTTAGCCTAGCCAAAGTTTGCCTCAGGTCATCACCACCACAGGCAATCGTTGCCCCTGTGGATCAGAAGGAGATTTACCACCATGCAATTTTGATACCACGATGGTGGTAGATCCTGGTATTGCTTTATTCTTAGCTAGGCTTTATGATGGAAACGCCAGACTCCTCAGCTTGGAGACACTGTCAGGAGATGAATCTCCCGCTGTACATCGCAGCCTCACACCCAGGAGCACCACCCAGCCACGATGAGGCGGTAAATCGTTGGGACGACAGATCTGTAGCACATGTTTTATTGACAGAACTGTCTTAATTAATATCACAATTCACTGGGAACAAGTCGCTTTAAAAACAAATTCCAGGAGAAGAACAGATAAAGAAAGGTACAAGAAGACATGCAACTAAATTTACGGCCAACAGAGCACCTGGAACTTATGAAGAAGCTGAACAGATGATTGTGATATGCAAAGAAAGAGGAGCGTTTAACCACGAACCCGTCGACGTGAAAGTAGCGCTGACTCTGTTGTTTATGTTTATTGATGGTATAGAGAAGGGCAATCAATTCATGATCGATTTCATCAAAAACTTCAACCAGAATGTGTCATTCGTCCCATAATGCAATCAGCACTTAGCAGCAAAACCTGCTCGTGGATGGTAGCCGTAACTCCTGATGTCGTCAGTGAGGTCCAGAATATTCTAATGGCTTTGTTTGTGAAGCACTGCAAATGTGCTTGGTTGAAGAAGTTCTCATGAAGTATTCATGGCCTTTTCATCACAGGATTGTGTGATCAAGTCGTACATATCGTTAAATTTGTCTTTTCGTTGGTTCTGAAGTATTTAAAAATGGTAATTTGCTTGCAGATTGGACGTACGATGGGTATCAGCAACAGTTCCTAGCTCGTGATTATCCTACTCACAACAACTTCAGCCTTCCGTCACACTTTCCAAACAGAGGGCACCAATCGACAAGTCATTCTAGTATGTATATTTGTGATTTTACCATCAGAATATGCCTTTTAAATAAAATGTAGACATTTTGGATCGCACAACTCACTACGTTTCCACACAACAACAACCTGGGTCAGCAGCAAGTTTCACTCTCAATCCAAATGCGGCCGCATTTATACCCAGAGGATACAACCAGATAAATGTGGGTGTTCATCCAGTTGGATTTTCTCACAGTTTCATACTTCTGTTTTGTTCTTGACAAACACCAAGTAGAATGAAGTTATCGAACTAGCAGCTTTCAAACAGCTTTGTTTCTAGGGGTTTATATGATTGTAGCGTTCTTTTTTATATTTAATTTTTTTGTTGGAGCGGATAATTGAACATAACTTTGCTATGAGTCAATAACACGGTTGACAGAAAGGCGAAACGAAGGACTCGCACGTTGTGGTGGTGAACGCGTTAGCTCCCTCAAAGGGTAATAATGTTTTCGTACCCCACCGTAGACACCTGCGGTCCCGAGTTTTGCAAATATCTCAGCATCGTTTTGGATCCTATTAATGAAAATGTCTGTAGATTGGTAGAAGTCATATAGAAGTCGTTAGCAGAATGGAAGTATTGCACTGATACTCATATAGGTACTTTGCCTATGATGCCGAAGACTTTTTCACGATGGAATTTCATTCACTTATGTTTTTACACCTGTAAATAGCTTTGGAAACCAGCTCACACGCAAGAGATTTGTTTTAGCAAATAAGAATTGTTGGATTCTTGTCACCAGAAACACAAACTTACGAAAATGAATTGTTGTAGAACGTGATAGTGGTTTAGAGTTTATAAAGTTTGGGAAGAATGAAGAAAAACAATGTGAAATATATGGAGAAGTAACAAATTAGACACTACGTTTGGAATAATGAACAAGAACCATACAAAACACGACTAAGGAAGAGGCAGAATGGACGAGATGAAGCACTGGGACCAGCTGACCGTCTCGCCTACGTTGTCAAAACATCTATTGACATGTTCCCACGAGTTTAATAAGGTTGCATATTTTTCAGCTGAGCACGTCGGTGTCCGTAACATCGTCACATCGTTCTGCTCATATAGTGGTTGACCTTAACGAGATGTAACAACTTACATTTAAATGAGAATATATTAATTTGTTATATGAATGTTAGGGCGCGTAGCAGTGATCGGAGGCGCTCTGCAATGCACATGGGATCGTTTCCGGCGCCAAGGGTCACCAAGCCATCCATCCTTTCGGGGTGGAAAAATTGGTACCATACTTCTCTGGGCGGATAGCAGCACTAGCTCGAAACATCGGTAGGCCACTGCAAGTCATTGTAAAGACCAGACTTAATGAAATCGAATGCATGGCGTATCTCACAGGAATGGTCAATTCCGAGAGCTTTAACCTTTATTTTTTTTTATAAGAATGTCAGTTTGTCTATTTAGACAAGCTGTACTGCTTCAAAGTTTCTTTGGAAGGAAACCAGCAGATTTGCAGGTAATGTTGAGAAAAAACCTCATGTAGCGATGGTCACGAATTCATTATGTAACGCATTGTCACATTAGCTTTTTCTGAATCGTTTGCGATGTTCCTTTTCGATTCCTCCAATTGTTAACAGATTGAACAGCGTTCGTTTAAATATTGAAATTAAACTCGTATGAAATGCTGAGATATTTGCAAAACTCCGGACCGCAGATGTATGCAGTGGGGAAAGAACACGCGCTGTAGTCCTTACCGGGGAGCAGCGCACTTCACCACCACACCATCCGGGTCCTTCGTCTTACCTGTCTCTCAGCTAGTTCTATTGATCTTTTTGCCATCAGCCATCAGGACCCGGATGGTGTGGTGGTGAAGTGCGCTGCTCTCCGGCAAGGACAACAGCGCGTGTTCGTTCCTCACTGCATACACCCGCGGTCCGGAGTTTTGCAAATATCTCAGCATTTCATACGAGTTATATTTCGCAACATGCCCTGCCATTAAGAAGAAAAGGCAGTAAATAAAAGGGTTAAGATTGAAATTAAAGTTGACATTTTTCTTTTATGTTGGCAAAGGTTCCGTCATGTTTTCTTTCTTTAATCAGTGAGTTCTAAGAGAACAGTTCCTTTTTGTAAGTAACCGAAGCTTTCAGTACCATTGATTTCTTTCTGTTGTTAAGGTTTTACCGTACATTTTCGATTTGGTTTTTTATGTAGACGGTGCTAGAGGTATTCTCTAGGTTCACGTTAAAGTCATCTGTTGATGGAAGTGGACGAGACTTGAACTCCATTAAACTTGGGTACTCGGATACTTGAATAACCCGTCTTCACTGGTTGTGCGGGTCCCAGCGTAATTTCTATCGTCCGGAGTTTCTCCTGGTTTAAGCTGCGGTTCCCTAGAGTCCCGGCGTCGGCCTAACTAAAGTCTGCACTAGGTCGTCACCACCACAGGCAATGGCCGTCTTTGTGAATCAGAGGGAGGTTTGCCACTATGCGACTAGTTTGATATCAGGACGATTGTGGGTCCTTGTGTTAGTTTACCCTTAGCTGGGTTTCCTAATGGCAGCGCCGGACTCCTCAGCTTGGGAGATCCTGCGGAATGAATCCTCCCGCTGTAAATCGCAGTTCGACAAGAACAGGACTCAGCAATATCCCCCAGCGACGATGAAGTGCTAAGTCGTTGGGAACTTTATTATGATTGAACTAAATGTAGCTTAATCACGTAGTTGACTTCGTGAGAGTTGTTTTAATTGAAAAAGAATTCCTTATCTCGCGAAGGATTTAAAGTAGTGTGGTTACTATTCCCATCTCTATTATCCGACTATTTTAAGTAGGGATTTCGGGTACACTGTGCTTGAAATAAAGTACAGGTGGTTACAAATTGATTGTGTGCGCCTCAACTGATTTGTAAACAGAGAATTGTTTATTTGGATTCAGCTATATTATCGCATATTCAGTAGCCCTCTAAGTTCGGTTTCTATCTATAAAGGCGTGATCTGTAGCATTCCATCAATTTGGAACAGTTTTGTCCATAGTAAATAAATTCATGGCTAAATTACAATACCTACAATTGAGCTTTACTGGGCGGAAGTAGATATTTCCCGCAGCAATGGTGATATTAACATGGGCGCGTGTAGAGCAGTGATCGGAGGCGCTCTACAATACAGATGAGATCGTTCCGGCCGCTTAAGGCTCACCGAGCCTTCAGTCCTTCTGCGGTCAGCGACTTCGTACCATACTTGTCTGGGAGGAGAGCAGCAATGGCTGGATACATCGGTAGGCTACCGCGAGTCATTGTAAAGGCGAGGTATGCATTCAGTCACCTCCAAACGATGCCTAACGAAGTCGAATGCATGGAATTCTCAGGAATTAATGGACGCCGAGAGTTTTATCCTTGAGTTGTTTTTATACGGTGGTACTGAAGTAATATAGAATAGCACTACTTAACTATGCGTATGGCATAGAAAGTGCATCTAATTACCATAAATGTTGATGCAAGAACAGTGAAGGATTCTGGAACTCGATTCAAGCAAATTCATTAGTTAAGGTAAAAGCCGTTAAAATTCTTACATTTTACCACCAGTACTCGAATTTATTTTGTTAGCAGCAACATTTAAAGATAAATTCTGACGTTCAGGAAGGAACAGTTTCTTCTAAGGCGTTTCCAGCAATTGGTTTGGTTGAAGATGTTCTCAGTTGGTAGTTGTTGAGAGGCTTGAAAATGTAATCGATTGGTCCTGTGAGCATGTTGGCTGGACCAAACTTCTAAAACATTGTGAAACTCCGGGTCAAACGTACTCGTACTAAGAACTCACAGTATCTCTCCGATGTAATCGTTTTGTCGAGATTCAGAATGTTCTTGTGGGTAAGACCGTTTGCAGATCATCAAGTAGTCAGCATTACCTTTTTGATGATTACCTCTTTAAGATTGGTATACGATCTTTATATCGGTCGAGACAATGCGCTGAATGTTTTCAACTGTCGTTCAGGATATTCTTTCCACCATAAGTCACAACTCAATCGAGAAATGTTCCGCATATTTGTGGTGCTAGAACTCACTGTTAGTTTTTCTTGGATCTTCTATGGGTAGCACGGCTGTTTCGATGCGGCACATTCCTCAGAGCTTGTTTACTTAGTTTCATGGATCAGTTTTCTTCCATCTCCCTTCTCTATGTTGATTCGAGAGCCTTAGCGACATCACGAGAGTTTATGTAATCACTACACGATCTTGTTTGTAGAGCGCCGCGTTTCGACGATCGTCACCGAACTCGCTACAATCGATCGCCATGGATTGAGACCTGCCCGATCGTAAATATTCTCATTCCGCTGCACTCGTTCGGCCTCGTTCATAACTCCGAACTATTTCCCACGGATCATCTTTTTAGACCACGCTCTCTCTCTATGTTAGGCCACCTTAGCAGTAGAAAAACCAAGACCTCAAAATAGCTGGTAGATTTACCACAAATGTCTACATAGAATTATCAAATTATTCTAAAGATCTGTCTTGCCCGTTGTGCGTGGAAATGCTATTATAGTGGTTCATAAGTTTTATGTTTTTCAGAATTTTTGGTGGAAAAAATATGTTTACCATAAGGCAACGCCACTAGGGTAAGAGAAGGTTAAAAGTCTAAGAGCTTTTCTATACGAGCAGCTCACTAACCTCATACTAATTCTCTTTGTCAGAAATCATAGAAAGTTCCTATTCATTCTGTCTGATGCACTTTCAATAACAAATATTCATGGGCGCAATGGCTAGTACATCCAATTTTTATTATTCTTCTTAATACGAGGTTTTATAGACAGGTTTTCGATACGAAAGAATTTACAGATTTTTGCACTTTACATTTTATTTTTTGTTTTTCTTTACAATGAGCACTATTGCAGCAATCCGGGCCCACGATGCCACATTATCAGAACGACGAAGCTGATGTCCGTGCATACGAGGCCATGTACAATCAGTTTTCGAATGGAACCGTGTCAGAAGAGTGGGTTTTTCGTCACGAGATTGTAATGCGTCAATCTGATCTTATCACTTAAATGCTTAGGTACATCCCTTCGCATGATCTTCACCAAGACATGGTTCATAGTGATAATCTGGTCTCTCTTCAAGAAGTATATTTTTACTTTTGTATCATTGTGTATTTCCCTTATTCTGTCTTTTGTGCACTTTTCAGATACAAGTTGGATTGGAGCAAATTTTAAGCGATACCGACGATTTCGATTCCTGGGCTGGGGCAATTCGTGACAGGATGACCGAAAAGCGCATGTCATCGCCTACGAGGGTGGTAGCTGTGCATATGATTTTCGAGATGGTAAATTTTGTTTGATGTTTCATTGGTTTATTCTTATTATTCCCCTTTGTATCAGGCTGTGACTGTTGCTCCTCGCCCATTCTCAGGAAATAATCCTCAGCACGCGCTGGCGCGGCTTTTATTTTATCTGACTTCAGAAGTAAGTTATCTCTTTGCAGAGGTGTCATACCTTCGTTCAGAAACGGTTGAAAGTAAAAAAAAAAGCCACATATGTGTTTTAGATTCCATCGTTGATACGTGATGCCGTGCTTAAACTGCTTTCTGATTTTCATGGTAAACGTCATACGTTCAATCCTGATCTCAGAGTAAACTTGTCTATATTCTTCGCTGAAATCTATGAAAAGATCGAGACGGTATTTATGTTTTCCTAGCAGCTCAAATACTAGTCGTATACCTTTTTAAAAATGTTAGAAGAACGGAAGTAAATCTAGCAAAGATTTCACTGTGTCCTTAAAATTTCGTTTTTTTTCTAAATTGTTTTAATACCATTATAAAAATGAGTAGTGCTACATGAGCTAAGGACCGTAATTTTATTATGTTAAGGAAACACAAAATAATTTCATATGATTGTTTCAGATGTAGTTATCATTTGAGTGAGAATGAGAAGATTATTAGGTTGATTCAAAAATTTTGGCGGATTTTGAACAGAAAGTTCTATGACATGGTTCATACACTAATTACTGACTTACTTGGATATTTGGATGGCCCGTCCTCACTGGTTCTGCTCTCCCAGCGTATTCTCCACTTTTCGGAGTTTAACTGGTTTACCCATAGTGTTTTCCTGGAGTACCTAAGTCAGCTTGGACAAAGTCTGCTCCAGCTCGCCACCACCACTGGCCGTTGCCGCCCTTGTGGATCAGAGCGAGATTTTCCACCAGGCGACTAATTTGATATCAGTACGGTGGTGGATGCGTACACTGATTTGTCAATTAAAGTAAGAACTGCAAGAATTCACCCCTTGTTTTCTAAGGAGGTATAACTTTCTTTATTCCAAATGCACCGAAGTAATTTTCGATGTACTTGAGAGAGTGATGGTTCGCAAGAGGTGCGGTGAGAGTGGGTGAAACATGTATTTCTTCAACTCTGTTCAACTTCTGCAGCGCTAGTAGTGCATCGTCTCAAGCGTTGTAATCCACTAAGCTTGGATTTTTTTTTGACAATTACTTTGTGCATAAGCTGCAGTTCTTAAAGGGTTCGATCGATTTTGCAATACTGACATTATGGTTTCACTTGAATTTAGGATATTGTAGTAGAATAGTCCGGCTGTGTGCCGTCAAATAGTCGCTATTTTTTCCATTTGACGCAGATTCGGATTTCAGTCCTGCTTAAAGGCCTCGTTTCGGTCTTATTTCTGCAGTGAAAATCGTTGGTTGAGCCATAGGATCCACTTTCCGAACATCGAGGTGCGGGCGATGACACAGTTTGTTCGTAGCGCGAACGAAGCGCCGGACTCCTGTTTATTTATTTCATGTGGGGCCCATTTGTCGAACTGTAGAACACGTTCTTATTGTGTTCTGTTGAAGTTATTCACTTACTTGGATATTTGGATGGCCTGTCTTCACTTCTTGTTCGGGCCCTTAGCATAATTTCCATTTTTCGGAGTTTTGCTGGTTTAACCGCTATAGTTTTCTGCACTCCCGAGGTCAGCCTAGGCAAAGTCTGCCCCAGGTTCACCTCCACGGGCACTTGCTGCCGATGCGGATCAGAGGGAGATTTGCCACCACGCGACTAGTTTGATACCAGGAGTGATAGGTATTGCTTTACCCCTAGGTGCTTTACCCTTTACCCTTATAGGAGACACCGGACCCCTTCTCAGCTTGGGAGGTCATACTCGTGGGATGAATGTTCCTGCTGTACATCGCAGCCCGACACCTCAGGTATTGAATAGTTAGCTTCGAGTTTTTCTGAAACTTGTCCGCTTTGTTTGGACAGTCAGCATTAATCATCGCCTTCAGGTCGTTAAACTGTCGATGGACGCCTACCACCTTCGTCATCGAAACTTTTATCCCATAGCCTCCACAAAACGCGAACCATTTTCGTACTTTATGTTGAGTAGCACTCCCGTGGCTCCATGCTTTCACAATATATCGAGTTGCTTTCGCACCAGTATGACCAAGTTGAGTTCATGAGACGAAGTGGTGGCAATCATTTGGGTGCATTATTCAAGTGTTCCGGGTTTGTTGTTAATTAATTCTACACTGGGCTTCTACGCACTGTGTATTCATTCGATATCTAATCAAAAGCATATCAACGTAGGAGGAATGAAAGGAGAAAAGGCATTCAATAGATTTGAAGATTTGCCAATGAGCTTTTTTTCGGGCAACTTCATTGATCGATAGTTTGGCTAACAACTAAGTGTCATTTCATTTTCTTCGCTACACCTCATTGTGTGGAATGCGCGGGTATAAAGAGTAGAAAAGTAGACAACACAAGCTACCCTATTCTTCCAAATGATGACAGCAGTATATTTCCATGATGGGCCGTGGTAATACATAGTAAATAGTTATGCATGCAAGAAAATAGACGTCATTGCGAATGGGTTGATTACTAGAAAATTACATGGCAAAGCACTGAGCATTAAGTAAACTTTAGAGCAATGTGTACCATGCAGCAACGCAAGTGTAATTTTTTGTTCCAAAGCCTTACTATGGACTCTACAACGACTCAGGCCACCATTATTTTTGTGTCATTATTTTTCAAACTGTTATTGCAGTTCTCTTTCATTTGTGAATTTTATACTGCAGGACAGCGGAGGACGTATAGACAAGGTTGGAGAGGCATTGCTGGAGCAGCTTGATGACCTGCTTAAATTAGAAATGAACGATCAACTTATGAAAACCATCGTCCAACTTGTAAAGGTAAGTAGTAGTTTTCATCACTATTGACGACTTCCAACATTTTTTTTTTTTGTTAGCTCTGTGGGCGCAGTCTCGATGCATCTGAAGCCACGGAACCTTCTGTCAGTCAACTACTTACAAAATTAGTCGCGTTTGCAAAGGGTCATCCTCAACTAAGCGAGTTAGTCCCTTTTTTCTATTTATGCTGTATTTGGGAAAGGTGCTGCATGTTTTGCAGGTCGGTGAAGACTCAAATAATGAGTGTAGTTGAATTGCGTAAAAACGGATGGGGTGTGACTCCGCGAGTAAGTGGAGCTGCATCCGATGCTGTTCCGTCTTCTTCTTCATTATCTGTACCGTCCAACGAAGCTGATGTTATTGTTGGTGAAGATGGCGTCGCGTTGGAATTGAATGAAGAAGAACGATCGTTCCTGGAATCACAGTTTAACGCAATAGATGGTCCATTTTCTCTCAGTTATAAAACGGCCGAGCATTGGGAAAGATTTGTACGTTATATGTTCAGGCCTCGATGATCCTGAACAAGATCAGTCATTCGACGAACAGGAGGTCTTAAAGGATTTCGGTGCTTTCGTTAAAGAAGAGGAGGTGCTTTTACTCATTAATATTATTTAATTGGAAAGCTTTTCGATATCTATGCTACTGGTGATAGACCGTTTTGTATTTGATAGTCTCCCGTAATCTTATCATCAATCACATTAGGTAATAAGCTTTGCGTGGCTGACTATTTCCACAGGTTACTACTTTTTCCTCGTTGTTAGCTTTGAAGCTGTGAATGCAATTCATCACCGTTGAATAAGCAATTGCCTGCCGTTTTATCTGCGTAATATTCAGAATCAGTGAGAAATTATGTTTGATAGTGTGCTCCTATAGTGTGCAATCCTTTTGTGAAGGATGAAAAAGAGATCTCTCGGCGTTGATCAATCTCTGAAGGATGCGTCATGCATTCGACTTCATTAAGGTGGTTGAATGCATATCTGGCCTTTACAATGACTTGCGGTAGACTACCGATGTATTGAGCGAGTGCTGCTATCCTTCCAGACAAATCTGGTACCAATTTGCCGACCTAGAAGGATGGTAGGGTTTGTGAACCTTGGGGGCCGGGATCGATCCTGTTTATTTTGCAGGGCCTCTCCGACTACTCCTCCACACGCTCCCGTGTGAAGGAGATAGTGTAGTAATTGAAGTTTTCTTGTTGAAAAATTTCGTACTTTATGTTTCCATAACATTTTTTACTTGTTTTCATTCAGGATCGTAAGACAACGTCTATGTTGGAAAAACTAGAAGTGTGTGATCGAGATAACTAAAACTAAACGAACGGACCACTACCTCGCTTCTATCTCCAAAGGTAGTTATATGCGCAAGTGATTCTTAATGATTCTAATAGACTTCTTCGTCCTCTGTTAATAATGTCAACTGTTGTATTCTATCTTAAACATCATTTCTCCTCTTATAATCTGGATCCACATCACTCGATATATACTGGACGTGTAAGCAAATGATCTTGAGGTCGTAATTATATATGTATACTATGTTGAATGTAATGTGTTTCATCACGAGTCACTCTTTTAGTCGTGTACATCATTGGTTTTAACGTTGTTGAAATTTCGACTTTAGAATCAACTGTAATATCAGTTTTCCTCAATTTGTAACTTCAGCAATCGAGACTTTAGTTTGGTCGTCTCTTAATCAAAGGTTTACAATTTCATACATAAATCTGAATTTGTCAGCACTTAAATATGCTTTTGGTGACGCTTTTACGTTACGTAAGAATTTATTGCTGTTCTAAATTAACCTTTGCGTTACTTAAATTGGGTATTAGAGTGCAAGGTACAACGGAAGGTTCAATTCTCATTTTGGCTTATCACGATCGTTCTACATTCGGGAGTTCGATACCCATCCGGAAGGATAAACCTTCGAAAAACCCGTCGTGGATATCACCATTCTCAAAAAGTCGTGATCACAAAGTGGCAGTAGTCCATTAACCTTCAAAGAGTGACCGTTACCACTAAAATGATGCACGTAGGAATGTCGATTAATGCTTGGAAATCCGTATACACCTACAGAGATTTAGAGGCATGCTATTAAATAGATACGTCGAATACAAGAAACCTTTTGAGATCATCAGGAGCAATGCCTTCTTGTAATTGTTCTTTACGTAAGTAGTAGATCCGCTTCAGAACCTTAGTTAGTTCTGTCGCAATTATAGCACAGCAACGCAGCTTTCCCATCGCCTACCTAATTTCCCATTGGAAAACGAGATTAACAGGCGACATCTCGTCAAAATAATCTTGTTTGGCTGTGAAAAAAAGTATAAACATTGCTGATGAACGCTTATCAAACCTTTGTTTTGCTGACGATATACCCTTTGGTCACACCATCTTTGTGTTGGTTCTAGATCAGAGTACATGTGAAATGTTTCGTCATATCCGAAAAACTTGGAGAGTGTCTGCGGTGAAAACTTGGGTACGCTTTTTCAGTGCTATTCCGGAATTCCACTGAGGATCATGTTTAGAAGATTTGAACAACATGCACGGAAAGGAGAATACGTTGCACGTTGCAGCGCAATCGTCATGCATATCTAAATGTAACCATTGATGAAGGGGCACAACAAAGCGGCGCTGCTGGGGATTGCACAATACGTTAGAACGGGTTTAAATAAAAAGCAATTGCGGTCTGTTAATTGGCTTCCCAATTAAAACAAAGTTAACCTTCCTGATGTGTACACAGTTTTTGATCTTTGAGATCGACATGAAATAGGAGCAGTTAGAGCGAGGATGATAGTTTTATTTGGCCGCAGTTTCAGGCCTTCGTCTTCTTCAGGGTGATATTGGTCCGAATCGATTGTCCTCAGATGTCCCTCATCCTGATGTTTCTTTGCGATCGCATCGAGTCGAGTACAGTGGAGCAGTGCCCGAATGATGTACCCTTGATCACTAGTGCTCTTTTATACAGGACGGTTGTTGATACCCATCGTCCGTTGATAATCATATGTTTCACATTAGACAATCCACCTTGCATCTATCATTATCAACTAGCGCGAAGCTTAACAATAGTTCAAAAACTGGCTTTCCTTCAACTATGGTTACATTATTCACCTACATCACGACAACGACCAGCTGTGGACAATCGAGTCAAGTCAATCCGAATCTGAAGATCCGAATGCCTCGAAAAGTTAACCGAATAGAATTTCTGTCAAGCTCATGTTGTCTTTTCAATCAAAGAATACATTTTGATTAGTCATGCAGACGTTAAAGGAAAGTCGGTTTTTGAAATAATATAGGATCCCGTTGACGGGTGTTTGCTGATGGCACTGCTAGATAGGAAACTAGCTGAGAGAGAGGAGAAAGGAAAGACCGGCATGGTGTGGTGGTGAAGGCGATAGCTCGCGGAAGGGGTAATATTGCGTCCGCTCACCACCGCAGACATGTGCCGTCCAGAGTTTTGCAAATATCTCAGAATCACTGTAAAATAGGAGAGTTGGAGCAGTCGTTGTAATTTAGTGAAGGAATGACTGGCAGAGTAGAAGTGCAAGTTGGCCGTAGATAAGTGTCACTTTCTTGAGAGATCATGTTGAAAATTTGTAGAACTTGTTGTTTTCAAAATGGTGCTATTGTATTCCTTCATTGATACACAAGGTTGATAAAAAAGAACCTTGTTCGGCTGACGTTTCAACGTCTGTTTATTTCTCAGAGCCGATAATCAAAATGTTAGCTTATCAGTGAAAGAATACACGTTAATTAGTCATACCAAAGTTAAAGGGAAATAGGTTCTTCGAATACTAGTCCTATTGCTTGAGTGAACAGCTTCCTTCCAATAGATTATAGGTTGAAGAAGTGGTTTCAATCAATTTGCTCCGTTTAGAATCAAACGTAAACTTCTTGTTTCATTAACAAAACTAGTAGTTAGTATAGTAGTAACTAGAAGTAAAAACTAGTAGTGACTAAGTAATGGTGGAGTTCCTCTTTGCTTAGTCATTAACATTTAAGACAAGCTTTTATTTCTTCGTATCCCGTGTTGCGTCCGCATTTAACCAACGCATAATTCTTGGTCGTATGTGCTGAGCACAATTCATGGCGGGCAGTCCAACTTCCTCGAATAAATGCCCTTTTCCCATTGTTTTACCAGTACTTCCAACAATTTTCATATCGTATTATCCTCTTAGTGTACCTTGAGCGTTCAATCAACATGGAGAATAACTTGTAGGAAGAACGAGACAAAAGGAGAGCAGAATGGGTCGCATTCGGGCCTCTTAAAGAAGCCACCGACAAACTAGCGTACTCAGAACTCCGCGCTCACATTTTCGGTTCCACAGCTCACCCAGTGCGCTGTTGTGCAGTAGAAATGAGGGCTGATACTTCGACCATGTGAAGAAATCTGCGCATCACCCAGAAAGCCCCTCAGCGATGTTCCCTAAAATTCATTCGGCACTCACAGCTTCTTGCCCGAATTCGTACCTCAGATCTTCGAAACTTATCCTATCTAAGGAATCCAGGAGAATATATATCGATAGCGAACCACAGATGGGCCGGTCACTTAGTAAGAAGAACAGATGAGAGAAGGACGAGAAGAACAGTTGAATGGACTACAAGAGAATGCGAGCGTTCTCTTGGAAAACCAGCCAAACGATGAGCGGGCGTGTTCATGGCTAACGTCAACGATTTGTATTCAGATATGGAAGCGATTTGAGAAATTCGGAACGTTCATCGCGAACTTTACCATGTTCCAGGGAGACCACCGCTAGAAATAAGTGGAATTCTGTGGCTCGCACCACCGGTGAAGACGAGCCATCCAAGTATCTAAATAAATATTGTCCTCTAAGTCACTCTATAATATCAATTATTGAACGATTACATCTTTTGCTGGTAACGAAGAAGAAACTGTGCTGCCATGCCACTACGATGCTTTCAGCATTTGGTCTTTGGTACACATTCCTCTATCCGTCTTTCGCATGCTATAATTGTGATAAACCGTGGAGATTGGGAAAAACATAACAACCAATGATATTAATTGTCAGGAGAAGGAATGAGAGGGCGGAGATCTTTTAAAATGGTTTCGAGAATCGTTTTAATGTTGAATACATTTGAAAGCATTTGAATATACATTTGAATATGAAGTAGAGCCTAAGTGTATATTGGTGAGGATCCTCCAGAAAAGAAGGTATTGCTGGAAAAATGGTGACGTAACCCATGAACGATTTTTTCGTTTGAGGAAGGCAGCCGTCCAACGAAGTAGGAGTTGGTCTACGACCTATGACGTGGTGACAGAGCAGAGAACTGCGTGCGCCGCAGGCATTCCGCTTATTATAGAAGACATACTTTACGAAGGTGTTAAGGTTATAGTGAAAAACCGAGACTGAGTCTGATTTGTGCTTTCTAGGGAAATTAGCAAATGTTAACAATAGCAAAAATAGCAGTGTCATTTTTTGATCATAGGTTTGTCCTTAACCGACCTCACATACATACTCTGAATTTTTCCGGGCCGATGACTTTCCACCTATCGTAGGAAGTGTGTCGTAGTAAAATGCATTATCGGCAATGTGGCTCATCGATTTTTTCGTTTTCTAACTCCTTACTGCGGTTTTTTTCTTGGTAGAATGTTGTAGATGTTAGGCTTCGTCCATAGAACAACACTAATTCCAATACAATCACAAGATTGCTGAGATATTTGCCGAACTCCAGACCGCAAGTGTCTACGGTGTGGAACGAACATTCTATTTTCCTTTCCGGGGAGGAGTAACGCGTTCACAACCACACCATGCGGTCTAGTTTTCATTAACTGTCCATTGTTTCTTTCTGGAAAGGTATTATGTGCAATATAACCACAATGATGCTGACGTACTTGCTAAACCTTGACACCAGGCAAGTATCGTGCCAGGAGTGCTCCTTCAGGGCGCTCACGTACTATCCGCTGCACCACTCAGGCCTTTGTTTTGCCTTTCTCTCAGCGAGCTTTATACCTAACGGTACTATCAGCAACCATCCATCAACGGGAGTAATCAGGTGAGCACAAATTGGCAATGAACCCATTTAAACTGAAGCTGTAGTCGCTGCTGATGACGCTGTTAGGGTAAGAATAAGCTACAAAGGGAATGACAGAACGATTGGCTTAGTGGTGTACTTGATAACAGTGGGCGCTCGGCAAGGGTAATCAGGGGCTCAAATCTGGCTTGGAGTCTGAGTTTTGCAAATACCTCAGGATCGTTAGAATATGGTCCCATTTTGCGTTTTGTATATTTCCCACTACTTATTCAAACTGCATTTCAAATTCACTGTTACAGATCAGTTATTTTAAATTTTCACTTGAAATCCATCTTTGTTTACTTCTTCAGGATGTTCCTTGTTGACCTCGTTGATATCACGTTCTAGACTGAGCATATACCGTTTGCAGCCGACGACGAAACCTGTGATTCTCCAAAGAACACAACTCATGCTTCGATAATGTGATGTAGAAAGGAAACGATCCTTCCGTAAAATAGATGAGCACGGCGATTTGAATTCGTCTTGTGATTTGTTGTCTCGTTATGTCGCAAACCGATCCATGCTGCTCTCTGCTTTTATCACATTTAGTTTCTTGCTTATACTAATTGAATATCTCCCTCCTGTTCTAATCAGTGATACCTTCATCAGTTCAATAGCTAGCAATTTGTCTTTACACTGTCTTTCCTATGAGAGCCAAACTTTCGTAGAAATAATTAACGAATCGTTTTCATTAGTCTGTTAACTGCTCAGACATCGTCACTGGTTTCATGATGGCTTCTTTTTTTTGGAGAAAAAACGAAATAGCTGATAAAGTGAGTATAAGAATCCTTGAATAGCACGTATGTCTATTCAAATCCACATTTAGATATGCATGATCTATTGTACAACGAGCAACTTTGACAGTTTAATCTTTTGTCTTTATGTAATCGTGGTGCAAAGGATTCAATCTCTCTCTCATCTCAAGAGCACCATCTCTCGTTGTTTATGAATTCTGACCGGCCGTGTCTATCCATGCGTTTATGGTTTAGTGCCAAGAATGGACGTTCTCACAAAAAGAGTGCCGAAGACGATAGAACTGCATGTGAAAGGTGTCCAAAACAAACCGTGCTGCGGGCTTAAGTAAACCCGACAACGGGCGTTAAGAATGGGGTTCTACAAGAAATGGAGAGCACTGCAGTATATCTTCTAGCCCACTAGTTCGACTAGTTCGTAAAGACAAAAATGAGAGCGATATTAAGCGAACAGAATGGGCATATGATCGCAGACTGCTTAACTAATGATAGAATAGGCCATTCTGCCACAAAAACAGGTGTCAGGATGGAAATAATTATAGACCCTTATATTTTTCCTGAAATCAGAAACCATAAATAAAGGATATAAAGAATAAAACTCTCTCCGCAATCCCTGAGAGATGCGCCATGCATTCGACTTCATTAAGTATCGTTGAAGGTGATTGAATGCTTATCTGGTTTTTACAATGACTCACGGCGGCCTACCGATGTATCGAGTCAGTGCTGCTATCCTCCAAGACAAGTCTGGTACCAATTTGCCGACCCCGAGGGCATTGAAGGCTTGATGGGCCATGGGCGCGCGGATCGATTCTACGCGTGTGTCACAGTGGCGCCTCCAACCACTGCGGCACACGCACTGCTTTTATCAAGCAGTCTGCGATCATATGCCCATTCTGAAACCATAGGTGAAACAATTTCGTCGAATTTGGTCCAACATTAATCAACATCTAATGGATATTAAATAAGAAAGGAACTAAGAAACGGTACATACAGTTGCTAACTTTTAATACTAAACTAAGCAAATGAAACCCTAACAGAAGAACGGACTTATTCAAGCAAGCACATGTGTCTGCACAAAGTTACAACATATCCTGTGAACCTCTAGACATTCTTCGTGCATGTGAATAGCTGTAGGTGTGGTGATTTACTGTAGAAGAATCGCAATAGGCGAGCTAATGAAACCGTAGAATGTTTCTGATGAATTACGACCGCATGGACTAACTCTCCATTAATAATGAGAACATGAGTTCACCCAAAATTCTGCAATTGTTTGTGTCAGCTTCTACCATTATTATGCATTTCTTTGTTCATTCTTTGTTTTATATACTCTACTGACTACAGATGGAATCCATATATTCCTCTTCCACTGTTCTTGCTCAATATCTTCTCATTAAAGCTGCACCAAGAAATGCATTCGTGGGTTTATGTTGTTCTTTCTCGATATTTATGGTTATATTCCTAATAAATAGTGAGTGTGATGTAATGCTCAAACAGCCCTGCAATATAAGCTCGTTAGCTCGATGACGTCCTGCCTGGGTTGAAAAGGCTATCATATTTGCGGGTCCGGTGAATTCTCACAAGACTTTCTGGAAGGATAAAAACACTTACCTGATGCATCTGTAAGCCACGGAAAGCATGGGCCAAATATGCCTTCAATAGCCTCTATATGAAGTCATGGACAGAACGTGTCCTTAGAAAATTGGTCAACGAAACACTAATATGTAGCTGCTTTGTTCTTAATAAGAGAAGTAAAGCTCTTTTATCGGAATGCTGAAACCAAAGATAATTTGAACAAATTTTTTAATATATTAAGAATTCGACAAGAGATGAATGTTGTGACATTGGAATCACACAAAATAAAGCAGTTGAGGGACGTATGTGGCACAGTGGTTATAGAGGTCATGCAATACACACGGGATCGTTCTGAGGGAGCAGCCCCACCATGCCTCCTATATCTCTGGGGTCCGGGGTCGACAAACTGGTACCAGAGCTGTCTAGAAAAGATGGCGGTACTGACCCGGTATATCGCTGGGCCACCACGAGTCATTGTAAAGGCCAGATAGGTGGTATTCAATCATCTTCACGGTGCTAAATGAAATCGATTCCAAGGCACACCCACCATCACTGATCAACGGCGAGAGCCTCATCCTTTTTTACCACAGTTCATAAAGATTTATCATCAATTTACGCACAGATACAGACCATAAACTATCGAACAAATGAGCGCAACGCTTAGCGACAGCACCCTATCCTACGCGGGCAATAGCGACTAGCGCTAACACATCAGTGGTGCGAATAAAGTAGAGGTTCGCTAAATTTTTAACTGGTAAGGTTTCGTACGGTCTGCTGGAATACTTAGTTGATTGGAAACTTGGATGACCCATCTTCCCTGGTGGTGTGGGTCCTAGCATAATTTCAATCGCTTCTATCTTGCGCAATCTTCATGGTCTGCTTCGAACATGGTAGCGCGCGCGAGGCTCATTCCGAATTCCTAAAAAAGTCTTCATCTGCGAATACAGGTAGTTGAAATTCGTGACGAATACGTCATTTCAGCTTTTGCATGGTCTTCCAAAAAAGGCCTTGCATTCTTTTTTGGACGCCATTTTACCGTTCTTCTCTTCTGTCTGCCATATGTTCTTCCTACTGTGTGACCAGCTCATTTGTGTTTCGCTATTAGTTCGTTTTTCCGGATCTTGAAGATGGCACTGGTTTTAAAGATCTGATCTACGCTTTTTGGTTGTTCGACGCAGTGACTGCCGGTAAATTTCAGGAGGTATCGTTCAAGCGCTCTATGGATGGTGCACAGATTCCTGGACGTAGCTGAAGTATCAAACCACATCTCCGGTGTACAACAGAGTGCTGGGTGGACTGTTAAATCGAAAAGGAGTGCATGGAGTTTTGGGTATTTTTGCAAATCGGTCACTTTTTTGGCAAGTCTAAATGCGGCCCAAGCGACTCTCCTTCTTCTCTTGTACAAGTAATCAGAGTACTATCAAGTTCGATTTGTTCGCTTTCGTACCACGGATCCTTTACGAACTTATCATAATCGCATATGGTTGATGACTCTAATCAGCGGTTCCTCTTCAGTGGAAGACACGCTAAAAACAGCTCTGAAGAAGGCGATTCTGCTGCAACGTCAGCTACTGTTGTGCTGTATGTATGTTTTTGTATGGACGCAAACGTGTGCTGCATAACGACCTCGTGATTGCTGAATAAGAAAACGACGCATTTGTAGTCCCATCTCAGCTCATCAGGGCAGATAAAGAAACATTATAGTCACAACTATCCAGGCGGCGCTTCTTCAGACTGTGTCGTTTTTTAGCTCCTTCCAATAACTTTCTCACTCTACTGGTGTAAACGCTCCTTCAAAAATTTTCTATCGGAGGTAAACTGCGTTCAACCACATTCCTAAACTTCAAGAGGAGTTTTATTTCAAAAAAGCACCCTTCACTTTTTTATTTAATGAGAGTTCAGAGGGGTCTCATTAAAAGTACAATTAGTTGAGGTCTTTATCTCATCAGAATTAACAAGTTTCCAAAGATTTTAGGAATGCAAAAACCTGAGGGCAAGATCGTTCATGAACGTCAAGGCTAAGGTGAGATCAATTAGCCTTTTGATCATCACTAGGTGATTCTCAGTGAATATATGAGGAGACAGGAAAATTCAGTAAAATCTAGATTGGGCCTAAATCGGTGAAAATAGCCTGGATTAACCTATAATGGCGGTCATGCATTGAATACAATGAGTTACAGGCTCAGTTGTCTTCAATGCGGTACATCGCTTCTGTTAAACCTTATGAATTGAAATAATGATTAGTACAAAGCTTCTCTACTTAACAGTAGCAAAATCCCAGCTTTTCAAGCTTAGGAGTAACGTTTTTTTCGTTCTTCTTCACTGAGGAACGTATCTTGAACACCGAAGCGGTAAATTTAACAGAACAGAACACTGCGGTGTCCTCCAACTCACCATCGCTGTTTGCAGCCGTCACTCTTCTCTTGGAAATTTGGAATATTTAAATGGCATTCACTGTACTTCGAAACCCTTATTCTGGAACAAATTTAAAGTAACAACTGTATTTTGTAAGAATTACTTATCAAGTATAGCCTGTAGAACAAAGTCTCTTCCATAAATCACAAACTTTCAACTCCTCAAATATGCTACTGGGAAAAGCTATGGCCAGTTGTCGAGGACCCGGCTTCGGACGACGTGATTTAAGAGACGACTCGATGATTAGGAAAAATCCACCGAACTGGAGTACAACCATCAAGGGCGGCGTGAGGAACTGGCTTCAGAGTAGTTGAGCATCGGCCGGAATTTGCGATGTAAGCAATGCGAAGGCATGACCACAGCCGCTGGCTTCACCTTGAATTTCGTATCTCCCGCTTCCTTGATCCTTGTTGCTTAACATTTTCCAATTTCCATCAAGTTTCTGACCAGTCTGGGCTGGAATTTGTTGATGTTTTATAACGATAAATGCCGAATTTTGCCTACTTACAGAGAAATGCAGTTGCTTATATGCTGAAATTATGGGAGTTTCAAGGTCATGCTTTGGTGTGTAATGTGGAACAGTAGCACACGTCATTTCTTAACTGGAGAACAGTAGTTTTCAGGAAACAATTACAAGTCGTTCAAGCTTTTTTTTAAAGAGGACAACAGAAAAAATTTCGCTTATTTACTCGAGTTGCTTTTATTTTCTTTGGAAATTCATGCCGTCTTTGAATGGGCATGAAAGCGGAGACAGCTGTTTGCTTTGCAGAATTTCAGAAAGAGTTCAGCCTAGTATTCCTCCGCAGCGTTTTTCCAAAGCGCCAAACAAAAAAGCGAGATATCTAAACACTTCTCTATTTTCTTTCGTATAAATCAAGAATCGAACAGGATACCCCATCAAGCTACTTTACAGAGTTTTTCAGAGGGATCACAAGTACTCATCCTGCTTCTGGTCCGGTCTTACATTGCTGCTCGAGGAAGTGAATAAATAACATAACAAACCGACCACAAAAATTGCAGTCGAGTTCTATGATTACAAGAACTTAATAAAACTGTGATTCATTTAATTTTTTAGATTCTGTTTTTCACTGTTTAAAATAAGCTGGCCACTATGCTATTGAATTTAATATATTGAGTTTTTTCGGCTTCGGTCATGAAAGTGTTTGGCTGAGTAGACTGTGGGTCAACTTGACCTCTTCAGACTCTGAGGATGTCAAAATGTCCAGAATGTCAACAATTGTGAATAAACAGTGCAACAACAACCTCGCACTTGCATAGCGAGACAAATCATGAATTATTTGATATCTGACTGTTCCGTTATACAGCAGATACTTCGACTGACGCTCCATTCACGTCGAGAATTCTGCAACTCACCTGAATAGAGCTTGTCGATCTTCGTCTAATCAGCATTCACTTGTAGCCGGAATGCACTGCTCAGGTCTTCGGAACCGTTCCAATCTCTAAGATCCAGGAGAACAAACATTGACAGCGAAATACAGATGGGCCGGTCAAATAACAAAAAAAACTGGCAGATGGACGATAGTGGATTGCAGTCCCAGAGTATGCAAGTATTTCATCGAGCAGCCATCTACACCAGGAGCTGATGTATTCATGTCTAACGTCAGTCATCAGCATTTCCAGATAGAAATGACTTTAGGATCGTGGAATGAGCCACGTGGGCGTCACCATGTTCGAAACAGACCACCACTATGGAGGGCGAACGTATGAGGAAGAAAGAGTAGGAGATACACTGTTTCCCGCACTGCTTGTGAAGGATTTCCATCCAAGTATCAGTTGGATTACCATTATCGTCGGTATTTAGATGTTAGAATAAGGGCGTTTTGATGAAACGCTGTTTTGAAACATAAATGTCGCTCAGAGTTGAAGATTGTTAAGCACTGGCACACACGCTGGCGAAAACAGTTTTGTAAGCCACCTTAGTTGTTCATTGATATCAAGTCTAGAACAGTATTCCTGAAGATAGCGGTACACACCCATGCCTGTGTCTTACCAAGCCTTACATCCCTCCGAGGTCAGTAAATTGGTACCAGACCTGCTTGGGAGGATAGCAGCACTAGCTCGATACATCGACAAGCCGCCGCGAGTCATTGTAAATTCCAGATATGCATTCAATAACCACCAACGATACTAAATGAAGTCGAATGCGTGGCCCATCTTTCTCGGGTTGATCGACACCAATGGCCTTATTTTCTGTCATTTTAACAACAACCAACGAGCTTGCTTCTGTTCCTATTGATTTACAGAGCTCACTGAGCAGGTAACGTAATGTCTTTATGTGATTCTCGCCTGTAGATCTAGACCATGTTTAATGCAGCCATCTTTGGATGAAATTCGAGCAGCTCGTTTTTTCTCGATTACCATTTTATTCCTCATTAATAGTCGCGAATGTAGTTCAGCCCGAAAAATATACGAAGACAACTAAATCGCTGCAGTTTTGCCACACGAGAGCACGGAAAAAAAAATCCGGCTCTACAGTTGGAGCGATTTTTCATTGCTTTATCCAGCTCGATCCATCGCTAAACTTGGATATTTCTTCCAACCACTGAATTTTCTACTTAGGCATTACCAGCTATGCGTTACTCAAGTATTTTTCAAAGACAAATATCTCAGCAACGTTGTGGTTATATTTCACTTAATATCCTACCATTAAAAAATTGCACGCAGTAAATAAAAAAGTGACTACATAATAGTTACCAGGATCGACTTTCTATTAACCTCGGCATTGGAATATGAATGCGTCGTTTTCTTGTTCAGCAATCGCAAAGTTGTTAAACAGCATACATTTGCTTCCATAGAAAAACACAATACAATACAACGCTAGCTGACGTTTCGGCAGTATCGCCTTCTTCAGAGCCTGGAAGGGTACGCTGATATACAATCTACTAGGCCAAACGCTTCAATAACACTTACAAAAAGACGAAAAACTCTCTGGTAATTGCATTATCAACAACCTCTCGAAAAAACCCACCGCTTTTTCGTGACTTCCAATGAGGAAGTTTAGAACAGCTGATTATAGTCGCATGTGGTTGACGACTGCACCATCCCACATCAAAAATCGATGCGAACGTACGGGATCAGGTCGCGTATGACCTCCGGGCATTCATCCCTGCTATTCATTGTAGGGTTTTTGGCATTGATCCAAAAAGCCTCTAGGAGTTTTCGCGCTGGTGTTTTGGACTCCTGTGCAAGGATATTGACTTTTACTTCAAAATCGTCTCCGCTATGCTTTTGTTGATAAAATTGGGTTGATAATGCACCAAGAAAACCTAGGGTCACCGTGATTGGGGCATAACAATACCTGAGAATGCGCGCTCGCTATTAGAATTGGGCCCAAGTTTTGCACCATCACAGCCCATTTCTAAAACGACCCTGCGTAGGATAGCATGCAACCCTTATGAGCTTCAAGAACGACTCCGCTATCAGACCAAGCAAGAAACATCAAATAGAGATAAAAATCAAGAAGCGGCGACATTACCACCATCTTCTTTCCCAAAAACGTTCTTTAGACAGCAGGACCCTAACGATGGAGTTGACATAAAATTCCGTTTCTGGACGGCGTTCTCAAGACCCTTGACCACTACCGCGATAGAAAGTTTATCTCTAACCTTACATCCTCACAAAAAATGTGGCATGCGGGAAATTAGAGAATTAATAAACTCGAAAACAATAAGATTCCCAAGTCAGACTTTCTATTAACCTCGGCATTGATTGAATATATCTTTCTACTTCTGTTCAGCAAGCACGAGATGCTATTTTATTTCTGTATTTACGCACAAGCTGACGTTTCGGCGGATTTCGCCTTCCTCAGAGCCTGGAAGGGTCAAGTTGACAGCAATCCACTCGGCCAAACACCTCCATAACCAAACAGAGAAAACTCTAAACCAAGAGATTTTGTTCGTATTTTTGTTGAGCAAACGCGACTCTAAACCAAGATTTCAATCACATTTAGCATAGCTCTGCACACTCACCGCTTTCTATGAGTCTTCCACTGAGTATGTCGCGTAAAGACCGACCGCACAGAATTCACATGGAAGCGTAATGTGCCCCTCCCATCATAATAACAGGTTTATATACTGTCCAACATCACGCGTGATAACGAGGCATTCCTCAATGCGGTTCATTTTCGGATTCTTGGAATTTATCCAGAATGCCTCTAGAGTTTTGCGCGCTTGTGTTCTCGATTCTTGCGCGAGGATCGTAACCCTTACTTCAAAATCTTCTCCGTTATGTTTCTGCGTGCTATGAGTGGAGTACTTAGCTTACGTTTGCCGGCTAGGTGTTCTTTTATGCGTACGCAGAGTGGTCTACCGTACGCAGGTAAAGAAGATACTCAGTGCACTCGAACTGAGGAGTCGCAGGAGCAAGTTATAAACTGTGAAAAGTATCTCGAAATTTAAATATAACTACCACTACAGATGAGAAAGCTACAAAAGTGTGACACTAGGTGACAACAATACAATATTGTGAAGAGTTTTGGTTATGAATAATCCGTCCGTCTACTTTTTTTTTGATTGACACAGGACAGACTCAATAGGAATACAACCACTATGATGCTATTCATTGCGAAAAGCGTAGCGAAGTAGTTTTCTGTGCCAAAATATAGCATCAGAAAGAAAATGATCTCGATGGGAGCCGTACCAGCCGCAATACCCGTTACTAATGACTCCTGTGGAGATCGCATCATCACGAATGCGCTAGTGCGATGGTATTTCGTCACTCTTAATACTCATGACTCTCTACTTATTTCTAGTGTATTTTCTAATGGCGAGCATACATAATTATTTATCGACACAGAGCAATGCAGAGAGGATCAAGGAAATGTAAAGACCCAAGAAAATGATGACGTGGTGACAGAGCAGAGAACTGCGTGCGCCGCAGGCATTCCGCTTATTATAGAAGACATACTTTACGAAGGTGTTAAGGTTATAGTGAAAAACCGAGACTGAGTCTGATTTGTGCTTTCTAGGGAAATTAGCAAATGTTAACAATAGCAAAAATAGCAGTGTCATTTTTTGATCATAGGTTTGTCCTTAACCGACCTCACATACATACTCTGAATTTTTCCGGGCCGATGACTTTCCACCTATCGTAGGAAGTGTGTCGTAGTAAAATGCATTATCGGCAATGTGGCTCATCGATTTTTTCGTTTTCTAACTCCTTACTGCGGTTTTTTTCTTGGTAGAATGTTGTAGATGTTAGGCTTCGTCCATAGAACAACACTAATTCCAATACAATCACAAGATTGCTGAGATATTTGCCGAACTCCAGACCGCAAGTGTCTGCGGTGTGGAACGAACATTCTATTTTCCTTTCCGGGGAGGAGTAACGCGTTCACAACCACACCATGCGGGCCTTTCGTTTCGCCTGTCTCAGCTAGTTCCCGCGATCTGTGCCGTCAGCAATCACCCGCCAACAGGTGATTGATCTGGGGAGCCCACATCGGCATTGAACCCAGTTATGCTGAGGCTGTAGCTGAATTCACAATGTTTGCTTCTTATTACAATAAAATGGTCCGGAGTTTTGCAAATATTTCAGCAATCTTGTGGTTGTATTTCGCTTAATACCCTACCATAAAAATAATAGAAGACAGAAAATATAAAGTAAACATTGTGAATTCAACTAATTTTCATGTTAATTTTTTCTTTACTACCTATTATTATTTTTCACGGCAGAGTATGATGTGGAACGCAACCACTATGGTGCTCAGATATTTGCAAAACTAAGATCCTAGACCAGATCGGACCGAAATTACCCCTTGCGGGAATTCATGTGTTACGCACTGTACCACCGAACCCCTCGTTCTGCTTTTCTCTCAGTCAATTTTATACTGAGCGCTGCTATCGGCAAACACTCCTCAAGGGATTGATTAATTTCAATGCTGTTTCCTCTCTCTTGTTTTACCAGAAACAACGAGTGAAAAAGAAAAACAGCGACGTCCCACGTCGCTTCCACCTTATTATGTTCTATTCTTTTATTCCTTTTTTCATTCTATTCTATTCTATTCTTCTTCAATTTCTGGTTCCATTTCTTGCATAGAAATGACAATATCTCATCGTATTTTTTAGCTCACGTGAGGTGGTCACGTATTTTTTGTGGTAATTCTCCTTGTAATCTTGAGATAATCGTGCTAGTCCGTTGGTGCTAGGTCTTCAGCGCAGGTTCGTTTCCATATCTGCGTTTTCGTTTATATGCTACTTGATGATTCTTGTTTCCATTATACATGTTGAATGTTGGTCTAGTAGATTTGCCCCAAAGTCTTTAGAGAGCCTTGGTGGAGAATTTCAAGGCCTTCATCACATACAGTCGCTAGCAATTGTGAATTTGGAGGGAGTAATTCGATCCCGTCTCCATCCGCTTCCTAATTTCTGACCTCGGAGGGATGAATGGTTTGGTTGACTCGCTGCCAGATCGACCCAGAGTCTTACCACTGTTGAGCGGCATCAACACTAGCATAGCTCTACTCGTAAGCCAAACTTAGTATTACAAAAGAATACTGGTTGTAAATGCAGAGGTCTCGTGATAGTTGCTGTCAAATTTGGATATCACTGCAGTTGCTTCCTCTACTACTTTCCTGCGATCGAAACAGCTAAAATGAAAAAACATCGTTTTTTGGTTATCTAATCGTGCTGTTGAATTGATTTTCAATCAGTTTCAAATGGATTAACATTGTATTTTTATGAAATGCTGAGATATTTGCAAAACACCGGACCGCAGGTGTATGCATTGGGGAACGAACACGCGCTATTGTCCTTACCGGGGAGCAGCGCACTTCACCACTACATCATCCGGGTTTTTTTTTTGACCACCCGGTAAGGACAACAGCGCGTGTTCGTTCCCAATGCATACACCTGCGGTCCGGTGTTTTGCCAATATCTCAGCATTTCATGCGAGTTATATTTCGCAACATACCCTGCCATTAAGAAGAAAAAGGCAGTAAAAAGGTTAAGATTGTATTTTTATTTTTCTCACTAATTTGTGGTCAAGTTTTGGATCAAACTCCCCTTTTACTATTGCCAAGCGATCTTTTCTTATTTTCTTGACAATAATCTCTTATGCAAAATGCAAGACATTTTTGTAGATTTGTCCAGTTCTTCGTAGATCTCATAAATGTTGTCGGCGTTGGACATTTAGCTCGGAAGTTTTCTCTATACTCTTCCTAGCAGTAGCGGCTGAGTCTGCTATATTTTAGCAGCTATCATCTCAGTGAAAAAGAAGGTAAACATGAAAGGCTTCGTGCGAAGTACGATGCACTTTGTGTTTCTCGTCCGAGCAGAGCTCACTAGCCTTTCCATGTGCTATGAGGAAGGAGTCAGTCGTTATGGTGGCTGATCGTTTGAATCACTCCGCAGCTCATGGAATTACAAATGGCGGACCGCATACGAAGCCAACAACTTTACCGAAAACCAAAAAATTAGGAGGTGCAGAAACTGCCGTTCTAATCAAACTGTTTAGGAAGCAGAGACCTCACAGCAGATGATGCAATTCTCTTCAGTTCCATCGAACAGCTGAGAATCTCATTTTGTTAGAATTGTTAACATGATATCTACTATGGTATTCTTTCATTATTAGTCAAAGCTGAATATAAGGAAAGAGCACGGAGATCAAAGGCACAAGATGAAACTCCATCCAGTAGTAGTATAAGGTCACACAAAAGGAAATATCGAAGTACGTAAGCATAAACGGCTGTTCAAAATTGCACGGTTCCTGTGTTAACATGCACTCCGTCTATACCCACGAACACATCTTTCCGTTATCAAAGAACATTGCCACTCTAAGGCCGTTCTTTTGGTACATCTGCATTCATATTGCTCCAAAAGGTTTATTTTCAGCCTTTTTTTATTCAATTACTGTTGACTGACTTCGTATCCATCCCGATAGCCAGCGAGTAACTCAACTGCGCTCAAGTAAAACTCCGTTTCTTCTTGTTACATCCAGTGGTCACGACGAAACACCAAGTCGGTCACATTTGATAGGGATTCGCTCCTTAAAATTATTTCTCGAGAGGCAGCAAAAAAAGCTGGTCAGACATTGAATTTACTCATTGCTCGGTATGATATGGAAATTTTGAACTACTCTTCACCTGAGGAGACCTTCTCGGCGATGAACTCTGGCTTCGGATAGCTGGTCGGCAAAAAAGAGGGAAAGTGCAATAGTCATAAAGTGACAAGAAGCGAAGGCGAACAGTGTTAATCAGCTTCTTAGAGACGATTATTTGACCCATACAATAACTTGCACAGGCTAGTGTTGTGCAACAGAAGCGTTTCTATACTCTCGTAGAAACCTGGCAGGAAAATGCAGACAAATAGAGCGAGTTTGTTTTGCACAGAACCTATTATCGAACCAGTGACCACGTGTGTACCTACAGGGCGTTTCTAACTACCTCCTAAAAGCGTCCAGCGCTATAAAAAGGAAAAAGTTCTCAGCGCTGACCTCCATGAGGAATTAGCCATGCATTCGACTTCATTAAGCACCGTTTGGAGGTGACTGAACGTATACCTGGCCTATACAGTAGCTTGCGGTGGCCTACCGCTGTATCGAACCAGTGCTGCTATCCTCCTAAACAAGTCTGGTACCATTATGCCGATCCCAAGGAGATTGAAGGTTTGGTGTGCCAGGAGCACAGGGAGCGATCCCATGTATATTACAATGCGACTCCGACCACTGCGTCAGACACGCCCCGTTCACTACTATAGTCATACATTATCTACCAGCGCATCATTTAGTACCACCTGTATCGCCTGCAGTCTCGTTGATCGTCGAATGACTCGAGCTGGCGCCAGTAAATCTTCCATTTTTTCCTGTCGCGTGAAGGAGTCGCCCAGTGGATTCTGCTCGCTCTAGGGACTCGTCGAGCATCATATCTTTCTTCTAGGCTCTTTATGAAGAACTTTGACCATCGGGTCGGTGGTCTTCCTGCAGTACATTTGACATCCCGAGGAGTCCAGTCACTAACGGCTCTTGCCCATCGGTTGTTATTCATGCGCACTACGTGTCCGGCTCAGCTTCAACTGATTGGCGTGCAGAACGGCATCTTTGATTTTTGATCGTTGACGCAGGTCGGAGCTTCGGATCCCTTCCTTTACTTGTGTGAAACGGGATACTCTTAGCATCGTCCTTTCGACTGCGTGTTCAATAACGCTGAGTGATTTTCCATCCTGTTTACGCAGCGACTAGGTCTCTGACGCATACGTTAGGGCAGGAAGTGCCGTAGAGTCGGAAAGGTGGGCGCGGACTCGGATGTTCTTTGCCCTCTTCACTACATCCGCGATGCTCTTGAAAGCTTCCCAAACCACTCGTTTCATTCTGCTCAGCTCTGGAGCTAACTCGCTCAACATGCTGATTTCTCGACCTAGTTCCGTTGAGCGTGAATGGGGCATGCGAAACCAATCTCTTCTTCATGAACATCGTTTTTGTGAGATTTCGTCGAAGATCAACCTTTCCACAGACTATATCAAAGTTGTCGAGCATACGTTCCGCTTGGCTAATATTTGGTGTTATAAGGACGATGTCATCAGCAAAGCGAAGATGATGTAACTGCCGACAATCGATTTTCACTCCCATATCATCCCATTCCAATGTTCGCATGACGTTCTGGAGGGGAGGTAAATAATTTTGGCGAGATGGTATCGCCTTGTCTAACTCCTCTATTGAAGTCAACGTTAATATCGTTGTACAATGGTGATATCTTGGTTGTGAAATTTTTGTGCAACTCGCGTAGAATCCTTACGTAATGAATAGGGATTCCTTGACTATCAAGGGCTTCCATGGCTGCTACTATCTCAATTGTATCAAAGGCCTTTTGTATATCGATGTAAGTGAGACAGAGCGGTCCTTTGTACTCTCGCGATACTTCAGTGTGCCTTGTTATCGTGCGGATGCAGTCCATCGTACTAAATCCTTTTCAAAGCACTACTTGCTCACATGGCCGTCCTTTGTCTAGCGTTCTACTAATTCTGTTTAAGATGACTAGAGTGAAAAGTTTGTAGACGACAGACAGCAAGCAGATTGGGCGAGAGTTGCCGATATCGTGTAGGTCACCTTTATTGAAAAATAACACAGTTTTTCTGGTATTCCATTGAGTAAGTGACCTTGCATTCGGACAGATAACGTATGAAGAGCCGAGCCAGTGTGTTTACGGGGACTGGCGGAAGGTTCTTCAAATGTTCTGGTCTTAGCCTCTCCGGACCTGGTGCTGATCGATTTTTCACCCACGAAATGGCATGTCGGATTTCGGGAGGGAGAACCGGTGGTACAACATATCCATCCTCCTTTATTTCATATGATGGAAGGTGGACGTGGCTATCGAAGAGACCCGAGTAGTATTCGTGAATGATTTTCTCCGTTGTCTTTCTGAACGCTTTCACTGTTCCGTCTGGGCGCCGGAGAGCAATGATTTTGGTCTTGTAATTGGCGAAGCTTCGGTTGGCTTTGCGAATGCTTTTCCCAGCCTCTGCAGCTTCGGCCATTACTGCCGCTCGTCTCTCTCTAAGATTTTTTTTTATCGCCTCTCTGCATTGTTTTCAAGTTCGGACGTTAGTTCGCGGTTGCTTGTAGCTCGTGCTATTCCACGCTGGCGTATCAGCTCGAGTGTTCCTGAAGTCAGACGCCTTTTGGTGACTTTCTAACTCTCAGTTTTCACAGCGCTAGTTTGAATATGTTGAATGAGCCGATCGTTTCATCGTCGATGTTATCGACAAGGGAATCTTCCCAACAGCCAATTAATGTATTGAATAAGTCCCAGTTTACGGTGATTCTGGGACTTCGGTTTTTGAATTTAGCGTCTTTTTCTCCTTTCCGCAAGAAATAGAATCTTTCATGAAGGAGACGTGGTCTGATCCCGTGTAGAATTTTGGGACAACAGCGACATCGGTTAGGCAAAACTTCTTTTACCATGGTGTGGTCTACCTCGTTATGGTACTTTCCATTGGGAGACTCCTACGTCCAGCGTTAAGGGTGGGACTTCTGGAATTGCGAGTTACCATGGATTGTCTTGGTCGCCATGATAAGCTCAGACAGCCACTCACCTTGTTCGTTCCATTCTAATTCGTGTGTTCCAATGTGACGTTCTTCAGACGATCGTCTTGGTCCAATCTTGGCGTTGAAATCTCCAATAATGACCTTGAAGAATTTTTCGTCTTCTCTGTAGAACTTCTCCGAGTCCATATAGAACTGTTCGAATTCTTCTTCGTCATAGTTTGATGTCGGACGAAGATTGTCAGAGCCGGTATTGATCCACATTTTCTTAATCGGACACGTGCGATTCGGGTTGTAAGTTGTTCGAATGAATCGATGCTCATGGACAAGCTCGTGTTGACGGGAATGCCGACGCCGCCGACTCCTCTACTGTCGCATTTTCCGAGGAACAGTTCTTCTCCGGTGTCATAGGCGGCGTTGAATGGGAGGTAGCTTGTCGTCTCGGCCGGCCGCCGATGACGGCCTACCTTATCCTTTTTGCCTGCATGATCAAGCCTTCTATCACGGATTCAGATGCAAGTGTACGTCCCTTGTAAGTACAGATCGTCGCCTTAGTTCTACGTGATCCAGGCAGCTTCCATTGGCCGTGAGGTTTTAGCAACCTCTCCGTACTCATCCTACCCAACGCTTTGAAATTGGGGGTTCTTTCAAGGTCAGGAGAATGAGGCCCGTTTATTTTACTGTTTTTAGCTGTTTAATATCCACGTATAGCTTGATGGACTCTGAACGTGGGGGCTGGGCTTACAGCTTGCTTGTCAAACTCTCCCATGGTGGACATGGAGCTTATTTGTTGGAGACGACGGCATAAGCGAGAACGCAGCCACACACGCACGCATGAATACGCGTAGCAAATGCAGAAAGTATGTGCCAGATCAGCGCAGCAGAAGCGGGGAGCCCATCCTCTGGATCCACCTGCGTCTCAGGGAAGGAAAGGTCGCTTTTGTTCCGCGATTAATCCCCTGTCCGCCAGCCGGTGACGAGCCACGTAGCCCCACGACTAACCTGCTCGAAATTCCTCATATGAAGGAGATCATTTGGCACCGGGCTGTTAAGGGTTTCAGGCCCGACGGCTTTAGTCACACTATAAAACTTTTTTTCCGTAATCGATGTCAGACATCCTGGTCATCATTTGTGTCGTGCTTGTTAGGGAGTCAACATCGTTCGTTTTGTATTTCATGCCACTATTTTCTCAGCTAGGCGAATTTTGCCGAATGTAGTTGAAACTTGTGTACAACACACAAAGAGCGTTCCACTCATCCACTCTTTGCTTTTTTAGTTCTGTTTTTTTTTAAAAAAAATTGAGGTTCTTTTTGAGATAGATGTGGTCAGTTAACCTCATTCACATAATTTCCTACGCTTTTTAAATTTGCGAAGCACTGCACCCCACTCCATTTCAGTTATTTAAACGGTTCCATTGCTTCCAATTGAAACTAAGGCTGGTTAACTTTTTTATTTACTGCCTATTACAATTTTTCACGGCAGAGTGTTATATGTGGTGTTATATGCGTTAGCACCCAGAAAGGGTAATAGCGCATTCGTTTCCCACCGCAGGCACCTAAGGTCTGGAGTTTTGCAAATATCTCAACATCATTGTGGGTGCATCATTAAGCCTAGTGTTAAGCTTAGAAGTGATAAGTGAAATTTCGCTAATTACTAAGTTTATGGCTGTTGATATTAATCTGATTGCATCGGAAACTCGAAGTTTTTTCCGTAAAGTTCAATCACATAGAAAGGAATCTGCTTTCCTTCAAAAGGAAAAGCGATGACAAGCTAACCGTGTCCACAACTTTTTATAAATATCACAATAACAGAATTCCATAATTCAGTTGTTAAAATTAAGCTTGCTTTCGATCAAGCAGTTGTGTTATGGAACTGTTAATCACTCTAGAATTAGTAATCTCACATCAGCTTGGTAAGAAGTTTGATTAGGCTGAAGTTTCGGCGTCTTCATGTTCTTCAGAGCCCAAATGATTGGCGTCGATTTTGCACAGTCGGTCGAATTCCATGTGGGGCACAGCTCAAATGAAGGAACCACATTTGGCGGTACTCTTTTATGCAGGTTGGTTGACCTCCTGCCATCCAGTTTTATCGGATGCTCTGCTTTCATGGTAATAGAGCATCTTGCAGAAGTCGGTGCTACATTAGCTGGCACATTGCGTAACGTCGCGGAGACGACCGTCTGTTGACAATCGACTCGAATCAATGAGGCACTCAAGAAGCCGAAGGCCTTGGTAGCGTTAACCGAATAAAACTTCTTGTAAACTTCGTGTCAGCTTAATACTTCAAAAACCACTAGTTATTTGCACGTAGGTTAAATGACAGTGGTATGGAAGTGTTGAACACTATTTCCTTCCAGTGGCTTACCGCCCCATCGTGGCTGGGAGGTGTTCCTGGGTGTCGGAGTACGATGTACGGCGGTGGATTCATCCTCTGGCAGCGTCTCCCAAGCTCCGCCGTTTCCATCAGGAAGCTTAGCTAAGAGTAAACCAATACCAGGATCCACCACCGTCCTGGTATCAAGGTCGCATGGTGGCAATTCTCCCTCTGATCCACAAGAGCTGCGACTGCCTGTGGTGGTGAAGACCTGGGGTAGACTTTGGCCAGACTAAACTCGCGATTCCAAGAAACCACAATGGATTAACCAACGGATCTCCGAAGGATGGTGATAATGCTGGGATCCGCACAACCAGTGAGGATGGGCCATTCGAGTATCAAGTAGGAACACTCTTTTAATCGGTAGTCATTCTTGTGCAAGAACCAGAACCTTCCGTTCAGACCATCACGAATCTTTCCATCCGACATCCAGTTGGTTTTGAAGGTCGTTAACGAGTACGGTGACCTCTTCTGTATCTTATCCTGTTTCCATATTTTTTCAAACATCCTTGGTTCACTCCAACCAATGTCTGCGACGACGTTAGCCCCGTTTACTTGTTGTAAGTATTTAAGTTAGTTGGTTAGGAAAGAGCAGTCCTCGCCCATGTATTACATTATATGCAGCCGCTCAGAGTAATACATCGGCGAGGACTGTTCTTTCCTAACCAGCCAACTTAAATACTTACAACAAGTATATTGAAGAAGAACACGGAATCAGTTTCGTCCAGGTGGACAAGGGGGACTTTCAAATATATCCTTGTATCCTTAATGTTTGCAACTGCTGCTCTTCTGTTGGAAAATTTAATATCATGTAAAATTTGAATCTTATCTTCGTCGTCATCATTTCTCATTATTCATTTGAGAAAGCTTTGATCCCAAAGATGTTTTAGTTTTAGAAAGTACTGTGTGAAAATTTATCTATTCGGTCACAGCAGTAAGCAAAACTCTATTCTATAGGCTTGTAAAGTTACCAACTCCTCAGATATTCTAATAATAGTGAAACCATTGGCAGTTGTCGAAAAACCACCTTTAGGCTTCTGGTCATGTGTTAATTAGGCAGTCTGTCCCTTGTTTCTGTTCAATTCGGCCTTATTAAGTTATTCCGAACCCCATCAGGAAAAAGCGATGATAACTCGCAGCAGTCGAGTCCTAAAAAATTGTAGAAATTCGTATACTGTCGAGTAAGTGCGTTTCGAAAGTTCGCACCGGTTCACCGTTCAACGAAGTCATGTTCGTCGTTCTGATAACAAAGCAAAACAAGTGGGAAAACTCCCAGTCACTGGGATAAAGATGGTCTTAGATTTCTTACGCAAAAGTTGCTAACTTCGTTACTGAAAACCAGTAAATTAGCTCAAGCCTTGAGCATGGTACTTACAGTTTCTATTGAACTGTTGTTATTCACAATGGAGTTCTTTTAAACGACGATGTGAACTTATTAGTGAAGTGCTTGATTCCATATCATCACCTTACAAATCTGTTCATCCAAAGGCTTGCTTCACAATCTTGGATTGCCTCCAGTGAAGTCCAATAAAGTGAATAGGTTGTCGTTGGAGACGTGTCCAATGTGAACAATACTGCTTGGCGATGTTGCCCAAAGGCTCACTTGATCATGCACGTGCTCACTTGACTATCGCTGTTTGCTTGGAGATCTTGGTCTGCGTAAGGTCCGGTGTACTTTTGCAGCTCTTAACAGTGGTACTCTTACTATGACTACCACTGATTTACGATTCCGTTCTGGTACTTCCGTAACAACATGACGCACAATGGTCTGTTTCTAACCTTTCTCTCTTACTATGCATGTTCGCAGTTGTTCATGGCATTCAAGACAATTTATAGCGTTTTTGTTTCATAAGTTTGTAAAGGGCGAAAAGCACACCTCCGATTTTCCTATCCTTGAATAACCATGATATCTCACGAGTATGGATATTGTAATAGTGCAGAGGAGAGTTTTCATGGAAATGGTGAGTCGTGGGCATGAACTCTCACAATGACGTTTGTTCTCCACCAAAGTGAATTTCCCTATGACATAGTCTCCTTTTTTATTGCTGATAACTTGCTTACATTGTTATTAGGAGGTGCCCAACTGCTTGTCATGAGATTCACAACCACATTAGCCACACTTTAGTTATGAAGAAGTCAGAAATTTCGCTCAGAACTGAAGTAATACTCTTATCGAATATCATATTGCCTCTAGATTACAGACCACTGAGGTGTATTATCAAGAAATGTAGTATAATGTTAAGAGAATGTAGTGTCTTGAGGACAGCAGATTTATTCTTTAGAGTAGACATCCATATGAATTCTTTAAGCAAAACTTATAGTTATAATGCGCTTCCGAGGTCGATCAGTGATTGGCAAGCCTAATTCGCAGAACACCTTGCTTTTTTCATTAGGAACCCTGGAAGCCTTTTTCGACAGTGTAGGTTACATTACACTCATACTGCGCTTTACTCTATAATATTACCCATATTTGTGACTTTATTTATCCAATTTGTTTTAATGGACGCGTAAAGCGCAGTGACTCAGAGACGTTGTGCAACACGCATGTTGGCCGACTGACCCTACTCTTCACGATATATCCCAGCCCAATCCCTCACTCCGTCCTGAATCGTTTCAAATCAGAAAAAAATATGATTTTTTTTATTCTGTGGCTTTGTTGGGCATTCAATACTAACATTTTTCAAAATAACACCTTCTCTTTAATCATGTACTTTGTGTGAGATATTTCGTTGAACTTGTCGCTGACTCGGCCAAATTGAACGTAAGCACAAATTATTTCTACAAGACAATAAATAGTAAAATGTATTAGTGCTGAGATGAGAAAGTTCAAAATATCTCCAGGCACTTCTTTTGCACTTTATTACACTTAGTTAGGTTCATGCTGGAAATCGATTATTTTAATTTTCACTTTAATTTGGGAAAGTCTTGGCCGGGCTCTCTCCAGGGCTGCAAGCAGATCGACTCAAAGAGCATACTACGGCGTTCATAAAGTAGGCCAAATCCTCAAACGGCAGCTGAAACAACACGCAAAATGTTCGAAGGCCACTGTGATCCTTGAATGCGAGGAAAAAGAATCGAAGTGCTGAAAACGCATAGGCCACGGGGATAAATTTAGGACAAATTAGATTAGGACAAATTTGAATTATCTTTTCACAATTTAATAAAGTTTGTAAAGTGTC
Source organism: Angiostrongylus costaricensis (assembly GCA_900624975.1). NCBI lineage: Eukaryota > Metazoa > Nematoda > Chromadorea > Rhabditida > Metastrongylidae > Angiostrongylus > Angiostrongylus costaricensis. Next base: position 187,790 of record UYYA01003847.1, read on the forward strand.
TTTATAGAATCAGTTGTGTGTGACATTAGAGAGTTCATGCTGTGCCATCTTTTTACCGGCTTTTCCCCATTTAATGTTCAGTGACTTTACTGCTCTTAATACCAGTTCTGGCTACTGTCGGTTTTATGACAGTCTTCCTTACTTCGTAGGTTCAAATTTCTCATTGTTCACTCTCTGGACCTTTTTGGGCAGTGCTCATCATTCTGTCCACAGCGTTCTAGCCGTTATTTTGATATTCTACGTCATATCCTCAATTTTGGCTCCAATCTAGCCATGGAACATCACAAGCCCACGATCATATGGCTGATGTCGAGATGAGATGTGAAGAACGAAAAAAAAGGAAACGTCAATTTCAAAGTGAAAGGTTTGATCGGCGTTTCCTCAACCAGCGTTAAAAAGTCAAAGTAAAAATATACCAACAGAAGCAAGTTAAAGAAAAAAAACCAGTATCTCAGATCTAGTCCTTACATGTGGTCGCTTTTGGCCCGCATTTACTAATTGGGATGTATCATATGAACTCGTTAGTAGCCGAATCCAGATCTCTCATATGGAGGAGATTTATGGATTAGGACTGCAGTGATTCGAAAAGAAACAACGACTATGTAGCCCAAAATCTTCCTAAGTAGTTAAAAAAGTAAATCGGTCATTAGTAATAAGGCAATTCTCTATATCTCTCATGTAAGCGGTCCATTTAAAACTGAACCCATTTTCTTGTAATAGCAAATATTAGATACTCTGTCTTCTTCTACTAGCGTGCTCACAGGGTATCAATGAGTAGAACAGTTTCGAGTATGTTTTGACGCCTTACTGACCACCTCTTGGTGAAAGATGGTTCCGTCACAGAATGGTGTGCACATAGCATTTATTTTGTTTTAGAACTACTTAGAATTACTCAAGGTCTTATGCCAATATCTGATTTTGCAATACAGTGGTGTTCCGGAGGTAGACAGAGTCGCAGGGTTATTAAAATTGCGGTTCAGAAAACCTCTCTCCGATCTGCAAGCCCAAGTTACTGAACATGATAAAGACTTGTTAGCGCTACAGCTCGTCGAAGTTGGGACTGCAGGACAACGATACTCGGTGACGGCTTTAAAATTTTGGTGAGAAGAAAGGACGACAAATCCTGAAATTAACAAACGCGGTCATTGGATGACTTCTACAAAGCAATTAATCCGAATGAAAAAAAGCGTGTGTTCCCCATGAAGATAGAGCAACCAAACATCTAACTAAGTTCATGTTATTCGTAACAGCACGGCTCTGAGGAAGGCGAAATCGCCGAAACGCCAGCCATCGACCAGCAACACCAACACCAGCAACAACAACGGCAAGAAGTTTATGCCATTTTAAAGCTAAACTTTTCTCCTTCCATATCCTGCAATAGTCCATCCAATTTTAAATACCCAGTAAGGTGTTTTTTTTTACTTTTCAGCGAGGGTCCTTGTGGTACTGTGATAATAGTACTATGTTCCTTGGATCGAAAAGTGGATATTGTGCAACGGTAGCTTTTGGGTGGACGACTAATGCTGAGCGTCGATCGCTTACAAGCCACCGATTTGTTATTAGCTCAAAAAATTGGTAACTAAGAGGGGAAACGCTCCCAAATTCTTGCTCTGTATTTTATGTTTCTTCTATATTGGAAAGACTTCGCTGATTGCAATAAGTCTTGCTCTAATAAATATGGTTAAAAATTAAAAAAAAAGACTTAATGATTCATTTTGTTCCTTGATGAGTAAGCACGAGGTTGCCATCTTAATCCTTACAGACAGAAATTTATATTTCATTCATTTCTACCAAATTCTATAGGCCGACCCTTTTTACGATGCCTCTTATAGCTGCATTTAATTCGTTAGGAATAAAAGACAGCCTGAACGGGTCTTTATTTTCGCTAGAGGTATTGTTTGGGGACGAGCTTTGCCTCTCCACCTATTCCGAGGACTGCATCTTCGTAAAGTTGGAGTAATTTTGCCCTCTAAGACGCCGGTTGGTTCGTAACGGCCTGTACGACCGTCTATGCACAATGCAGAATTCCGTAATAATACGCCCTAACGGCAGAGATGGTGATTGGATGAGATCCGGTACGATTTATCTGATCTCGTGTAAAGCGTCCAAGAGCGAATACATTGGCGAAACGGGTAGGCAACTAAGCATCCGTCCAAAGGAACGCCTAGTCGGTAAACTTGAAGTCAAACCACGTATTCCACTAGGCGTGCATAGGACACAGAACTAACAAGCATTTTGAAGTAGAAGTAACCGTTCTAGCACTGAAATCAGAAGTCAAAACTTCAGCGCGCAAAACACTAGAGGAATTCTGAACGAATTTCAGGAATTCAAAAATGAACCCCAGGGAGGGATACCTCGTCATCACGCGTGACCACGTGCAATATTTCCACATTTTAATGTGAGAAAGGCATATTGCCAATCCCATCCGTGTGCTGTTGGTCCTCATGTAGAATATTCAATAAAAGACTAATAGGAAGTGGTGAGTGTGCGGAGAAGCTACTTTGTTTTCAATGCAGATGAAATCTTGTTTTCGTGTTTTGCCTGTTTTGGTTATGGAGGTATTTGGATGGATTACAGGTAGGTTGACCTTTCCAAACCCTGAAGAGGGCGAAATCCGCCGAAATGCCAGTTTTTATAAATAAAAAGTAAAATAACAACCTCACGTTTGCTCCTCAACAGAATAATGAATTATTTCATAATCCTGAGGTTTATAGAAAGTCCACCTTGAGAATCAAAGGTATGATATTTTAAACTTTCCGCTCGAAATGGAAAGTTTATACCAAAACAGCACATGCACAACATTTCGAAGATCCCGCAGTTCTCCGTGAATTAATAGTGATCGCTCTTCATCCGGGCGTCAAGCCTCTGATCGTTAAGTGTTAGCAAAAGTCAACCTTCTGTGATGCGTGAACTAGAGGCTGTGTAAAGCAATAAAAATGCATCTAAGCTCTTACGTATGCGAAAACCTTTTCCTTGCATTACATTAACAAGACTTTTAAGAGGTAACTCAACACTGTTCAAGGTTCTCCTAAAATAGCGTTTGAAAGCGTCGAGACTAAAGCAATCCAATCAGAGCTAGTTGGCCAAGGAGTGAATCCGTTTTATATAAGGACTCTAGCTGACTGCTATCGCAGTTGAAGTCCTATCACCACTCCTTCCCACTCCCTCTACTATTTCGTAGAAAGATAGCAGCTGCACTGAAGTGGAAAATGAAGTTCTTCGACTGGAACCAGACGATCATAAACACTAGTAGCAAGTTCATGTTAAATCTTTGTTTTGTTGACGTCATCCTCATATTTTCGATGTTGCCTGTGAAGGAGAAACAATATTCAATGAGCTCAGCGATGCGAGGAAAAAGAAAAAAATGAGTCGTAAGGAATCCGAGCTTATGAAAAAACATGTGACGCAAAGGTAAGAAAATCTATTTAGGACGCTTCTTTAACTACAGACACCGCGTCACACGTGTTTTATGGGTGTTAAATAAACATGGAGAAAATTATGAATAAGGAAATGGGCAAAGAAAGGAGATTAGCATGCTTCCAGGCCTCTGAGTGAAACCGAGGACCATCTAACGAGCGTGAAGCTCGGCGATCACCTCTTCCACCCTGCTGTCCTTCCTGCGCTCCATTATGTACACGTAAGTGCGCAGGTACTCCAAGAACGGCAAGAGTTTTGCGCAGCGTACCTCAGATTTTGAAAACTTCTGCTGTTTTCCTGATCCAGATATCATCCATATATAGAGAAGCACAGGCGTGGCTCATCGAGGATTGGGGACAGATAGCAGATGGACGAAAAGAGCACTGGAGTGGTTTCTAAGAGGGCGCAAACATCCCTTTGAGCGACGATCTAAAAGAGTTCATGAAGTGTTCATGGTTTGCGTCAACCATCTGGATTGGCAGATTGAGAGCTGGTCATTACCATTGCCATTGAACCCAGAAAAGTGCAAGATGTGCTAGAGCCTCCGTTGCAGCTGAAAACAAGCCTAAGTATCTAAGCAAATAAGTAATAAAGTTGTTCGAGTTTTTAGTTGTACCGTCTTGAACTTTGCGTTGCAACGTTGAAAATTCAAACTATTAGAATGAGTCAACATCTTAAGTCAGTTTTACTTTAATATCTAGTTTTATCTCTGCAGATGAACTCCCGACTAATGCAGAGCACAGTGCCCGCCCAAAGCAACTCATATTGGAAGCGGGAATTGGTTGACACCGTCCTATATAAAAGGATAAAGCTGAGTGAAGTTCCCCGTTCGAGTGGCGACCTCTACACTACACGATTCGATGTGACAACGAACACTCACATCGCGACAATGACCACCCGTGTAAGCCACCGACTGGGATAAACGCGTCTGGTGAAGTCAAATACGCAGAAACGTTAGCTAAAGAAAACTTTTATACCAACTCCGTGTTAACTGATTCATGTAAAAATTGTTAAAATGAGACACTTTATTGTATTTTGACAACACGCACTACTTGATAGGATAATAGGGTTTAGCAGCAACGTTGAGAACAGCTGACCTATAGAATATCACATTTATCTGATCGTATTATGCCGTAACGTCCTCCTGGGGATGAAATCGAAACATTTCCCATAGCCTCCATATTCGCAATATTGCCACCCTTCACTTTACTAGAAAACTGTGAATTTGCTGACACATAACTTAGATTTGCTTGAGAACACACCGAATACAGTATGCTCTAAAGTAACATGGTGTACATTCTGAGAGTGATACGCACTTTCATTTCTTCAACAACATCATATCAGTTCTAAGATTGTTTCGATCCAGCTCCATCTCTTACTGTCGTTTACAGAAGGCACTATATAAATTCATAATGCTGTAACTTTAACGTTTCCACCGACTGCAATTTGGGTGTTCACGTCATTACGGGATAAAGGAGTGAAGCGCTGGACATTGATCAATCCTTCAGGGAGTAACCGTACCTCCATCGCGCTACACGTGTCCTTTCATATCACTGCAAAGTACGAAGCCGAAACCGGGTGTCGTCTTACATCCTACTCAGCTTCAATCCTATTTATGAATGCTTCAGGCAACATTACGAATATGGAATGTTATCTTCCAGCATTAGATCTGTTGTATAGATGAGTTCAGCTTCCTCCCACTGAGCGTTGTGAAATTCCATTAGCAATAATTTTCTCTCCCCATTTGATTTGTTCAATGGCGTGTCGTCGTATATGCGTTTTTCATCAAGTGATGAACTAATGACAAAAGAGTGAAAGTAATAATAAGGCAGTACTACAACGTTGCTTTTAAGGAATCGTCAGGTCACAATGAATTTTTTCTCAAGTGTTAGTTTTATTGAGCCCAAATTACTGAACTGGAAGATTATTTTTGCGATAGTCTTCAAGGAACCTTAAAAAATAATTGTAAGCGTTCATAATGCCGACGGAATAATGCGAAGTAGAAACTAGACAGAAGAAGAAGAAGAGCAGCTCGAGCTGTATTTCAGTCTCTCAAATAAGTTATTTTTAAGGCTGTTATGTGGTATTTTATTATTATGTATGTTCTATATGAGTACTGAGTACTATAACGTAAGACGATTATGAGCTGTTTCTTCGCGAATCTGTTGAATCGATAGCAAGAATCCAACCAACAACTGTGCAGAGCCTATTGGTCTGCCTACATTTGCACATTCTCAAGAGATTCTTTTTTCTCGCTGCCTACTTAATGAATAGAGTTTCTAAAAGCTAACCAACGTCATCATGTTTCGAAGAATTTCAACTTTGCGCATGCTGCATTCAATCTTACAAACACTCAGGATTTTTTCATTTCCATAGTTCTTTGTCCAGGTGAGTGGGGCAAAGAAGTACTGTAGCCTCAAATATGCGATCTTCTAATAGCATGCATTTTTCATTTGTCCTAACTGAAATGAAGGTGGTAGGGAAATTTGTTACGAGGCAGGGAACTTGGCGCGATAAAATTTCCTCTGTGCTTTTTCACCAACTCTTCACCACTCTTTTTATTACTATTTTTTTATTTTACTGTCCAAACTTCCTTAAACCATATTACTGCCCATAGTAATGCCTTCATATTTTAAGGGATATTAAAGCATTCTATTTACAGCAGTTGTTTTTGAACATTTTCTCTTAATAAATTTATGAAACATAAAGCATACGATATTACTTCACAGAATGCGGTGTTCGCTCTTGTCATGAAAAAGTTGAAGCTAAACCGTTTTAACACGGGTCAGCATTATGGCCTACAAATTTGAATTCAATGGTTTTTTGTCTAACACTTAAGCCTTGTCAGTTATTCTGATGATTTGCAAAATATATGATGTACATGCCACTTACTCAATTTACTTTAGATAGCAATGGTTTTTGTTACTCCACGTTTCCCTCTTCGAAAACCGGCAAAAAATATGTTTCTCATTAGACCTCTGTAGGGTTAATGTCTGTCCAATACTATTTTCAACCATTTGATAAATAAAAGGATAAAGCTCTCGGCGTCGATCAATCCATGAGGGATGCATTCGACATCATTAAGAATCGTTGAAGGTGATTGAATGCATATCTGGCCCTTATAATAACTCACGGTAGCCTGCCAATGTATCGAGCCCGTACTGCTATCCTCCCAGCAAAGTCTGGTACCAATTTGCCGACCCCGGAGGGATGGAAAGCTCGGTGAGCCACGGGCGCGAATCGATCCCATGTGTGTGTCGTAGGGCGCCTTCGACAACCGCTCTACACGCTCCAATTTTTTTGTGGGTATTTAGATATTCTCGTCATTTGTACTCGTGGTTATTACGGTCATTAATAGTAGCATTAATTAAAGATTTTTAATCGATTACATGAGACTTTCTCGAAGGCGCGTGTTTTTTAATTTCTTCATTAGATCGTTTTCTCTTCGCGGATTTTCTAGCTAATCATCTAAAGCTTTATCTGATGGCGAATTCACACACCTCTGTACATCTTCGTATTCGTGTGATTTCAATTTCTGTGAAGAATTCTGCCTTTTTTCCTCTCAACCCTACGTTTGCACTTAACGCTTTCCCCTTGGCCTTGCCTTTGCAAAAAACAAAAACACGCTCTTCTTTTTTGCTACCACAAAAACGTATGCATTTCGATTAACTGCCATTCACTAGTATAACGTTTTTCCCAAGAGCATTCGTAAAGTTTCTACTCGTCCTCGTCGTGTACCAGAGCTATTCGGCGAGCTTTGTTCATTCATTCGAGAGACATTTAAATTACCATATTTTTCCTATAAGACCACCGTTAATTTTTATTTCACAATGTAGACGTGATGACCATTTATTGGAGGTCACCTGGAGCCGTTCGACTTTATTCCTACTAGGTTAGTTCAAGTTTTATGGCAAATCCACGTTTAGGACACAATTCGCACAAGTAGATGTGCATGCACAGCATGAACATTTATACAAGGTATAACTAAATCAGACACAACATGTATAACAGTTTTTCTCAGCCGACCTGGACATCAGAATAAGTACAAGGCCACTGTTGGTCTGCAACTAATCTAATGGTTCACCAAAAATAAGCAGAATAACCGAGTGAGATAAGACCCATGAGTGAGATAAATAGAATGCGCCACCATGGCCTTCTTAAAACAGCAATAATTCAGGACGAGTGTTAACAGCACTAATTTTTTGGGATGTGGATCTTCCTAGTCGCATCGGCTCGAATCCAGTAGAGTAAAATATCCAACGAACAATGTCACCTCACCAGGCAGTTAACTGTGAGCAGGCACTAACGAAGACCGGTAACTATTTGCGATATCACGGGTATTTCTGCTAATATCAAGTTATTATGTCCAACACTTTCGTTTTGTAGAACACAGACCTTAATCAATTTTCTAATCATAATTTTCTTTTATACGAATGCAATCCATTCTGCAGTTGTGGGAACTATATTAAATGGTTACCATATAGAGAGGCTGTATGTCTAAAAGTGGCTATTGTTCAATTTAGGCTTGAATATTCAATATCTTGATTTATCTATGAACCTAAGCGGTGTTCGTGCGACTTGCTTACTGCGGGTTAGATTTCGGCACGATCGTCTTGATCACAGCAGCTGTGATTCTCGTCGAAAGCCGACAGCAGGACATTCTTTCCACGTTGTTAGTCTCAGTAGTCGGGTTGAGTCGAATCAAATAGAGTAGAAATGTTTCCTTATTCGGTACTGTTTTGTAAATTACGAAACATGAACGCGTCTCTAACAAGGCCCGTCTTGTGTACTCGCTACTTACTCAGTTCATTTAATAAAATGTCAAACGACTAACTTAAGCTACGTTCCAAATTCGTTACCTCTTTGCAAAGTGGCACGGGCTCAAGTCATCCATATGGTTTCGCTAAGCGAAGCATTCCGTGGATACCCTTACTTCGTGGACTCCGTCAGTGCAGTGCAACATCTTGATTGAACACGACCTTTGAACTCAACTTATCAAAACGAGGCCCTTAATCCACGAATCCATCCATATCTCACTTAAAATACACGTTTATTTTGGTCCCTACCTATAGCATATGAAGCTAAGGCACTTGTCACGTTTCCTTGCAACCAACTTGGAAAACTAAGCGAGGTCTATGGGTAAACTCACTTCGCTGTATTTACGCAGCATCGCTCACGATCGCAATTTTAACGTGCTCGTGAAGCCTCGTCTTTCAGTATTATTAGATTTTTCATTGAGATTATTTCTTCAAGAAATTCTCCATGCTTTTTAAGTATTATCTTCAACAGGCCTCTTGTGGTAAAGTTTTATTGATTTTTCTTATAGGGAGATTAGTAGTGTTCGAAGTTATCGATTTTATTTTTCACAATAGAATAATGATTTCGTCTGTTATATTGTTTTGAGTAGCAGAAGAATATCTGATTGTTGTTCTTATTGAGCAAACGTAAGGTTGTTATTATAGGATTTATTCATTCGCAATAGTTGACATTTAGGCGACTTCAACTTCTTCAAAGCATGAAAGGATAAAATTAACACGCAGCCTACTCAGCCAAACACTTCTGCAACCCTATAATGTAAGACTAATATATAAATTTTTTTGTCACGTAGAAAATTTTCGCATTCTGGCGTGTATTTTTAAACTACACAAGAAATTTTGTGTCAAGTCTTCGCTGCTGTGGTTATGAAGGTGTTTGGCTGGATGGCTAGCGGGTCAATTTGACCCTTCCGGTTCTGAAGAAGGCTAAACCGCCAAACCGTCGGCTACACTGGATTAATAAATGCTTTAATAACAACCTCGTACTTGCTCGTTGAAGAAAAACAGTGAATTGCCGAGGCGAGAAGAAATGGATCCTCGGACGTACTACAAGAAGAATATCTTCCTGGAATTTGCTACAAGAAGAACATCTATCTTATTTAGCGATCTAACAACATAATCTAAGAATTTTAAATGTTTTTTTATGTAACTGTGATAAAAAAACCTTTTCCTATTAATGATCATCTATAACGATAAGAAATTTTCTTCAAAAGAAAGCACTTTCCCTATCACCTCGCATCCTCCCTAACGAGAGTTAGAACATTGATTTGTGTCCTAGCTTCTTGACCTCATTTTGTATAAAAGACAAACTTGCGAAAAATATAGCTACAGTCTTAGCTCCCAGTAAGCTGCTTTCTATATCGAACCACTTACGAATATCGAATGGCTGTTACGAACAAGACGAAGACATCAAGGCCAGTGTGGAGATAATTGCTTAAGGGAATTCAGCTATGAGTGATTAGCTGGAGACCGCTTGTCGCAATATCTCGGAGTCGATGACATTGAGCCATTCTTGCTTGCGTGAGCGCTCATATTACCTCTACACTTTTGTTCTAATAACCCTCTGCTTAGCACTCTATTCTTGTGCTTCATAAAGGACTATCTCGATAATATGAATGCGTTGTTTTCTTGTTCAACAATCACGAGGTTGTTAAACAGCATACATATACTTCCATAGGGAAACACAATACGATACAACAGTAGTTGACGTTTCGGCAGTATCGCCTTCTTCAGAGCCGCTTTTAACGCGACTTCCAATGAGAGGAAAGAAGAAAAAAATTGAAAAGAAATTCTAACAATACACAACTGCTAAGGGGCTGTGAATACTCTACGTGTGCAAAACATAACTAAGTAAAAGATGACCGTATATTTCTCAAATATGTTTGAAAGAAACGTCAGCTAGCGTTGTATTGTATTGTGTTTTTCTATGGAAGTAAATGTATGCTGTTTAACAACCTCGCGATTGCTGAACAGGAAAACGACGCATTCATATTCCAATGCTGAGGTTAATAGAAAGTCGATCCTAGGAACTGTAACTCGGTAATTTTCAAACGTAGCAAACGAGTCCCTGTAACTGGAAGTGTAGAAGCGGCTGTCGGACCAAGTATTTTCAACAGAATATGCGAATATGATTTTTCTCGCCTGAAGGTTCCATAGGGATTAGCACCCTTTTATTGAACTTGGGTGAAATATTTTCATTCTTGAAAACTCATGTTATTGGGCAAAGGCTATGTTTTAACGAAAACCGTATTTCTGCTCCTAAACTGGTAACCGACTATATCGACTTTGTGAAAACTTTCGCTGTTTTCCGCTTGTTTGTCAGAACGTTGGGTTTTTTGCGAGCTTATGACCTTAGTCATAAGCTCTTAATGGGAAAAGAGAACATCAAATAGCTTCTTTCCAGTTATCGAATTAAGTTATGCAGCATTTAATACTTTAGTACAAAGACCTTGTGTTATTGGAGACAAAGGTTGGCATGCGGAACGTTTCCGCTGTTTTCGTGTCAGAGGCAAAAATACGTGGAAGAATGAAGTGGTTCTTCATACATTGATTGGCTATCCACTTTCGGGAAGAATCATCGTGGTAGATACTCTGTTTATTGATTCATGGTGGTCAAACCAACTTTTCAAGTTAGTTGATAAGTAGCTTCGTTGTTTCTCTTCCTTTTTTTCTCTCTTTAGTACCACTGAGTGAGCTGTTCTTTCTTGGCGTTAAGCGTCAACATGGGATTAGGATTTTGGCTGATACCCACCATATGACGTTATACAAATGGCGGATTTACTTAACATGGCCAAACAAGTGAAGGCCTTCATTTGGTTAGATTCTGAAATCAGAACGTTCACTCTAGATATTTTCCTTTTATGAGTCTACATAATTTGTGCGAATCTCACCACTTCTTGCATTCGGTTGGTTTCTTCTCATCCATCGTTGGTGGAGATCTTTGAATTTGAAAATGGGTTCAGCTGCAGCTTGAAAATTTTTTGGTTCTCGTTATGAATGTGGTTGGAAAATGGTCAAGCAGGTTCTCCTTGGATTTCCGTGATAGCCGTGCTTTTGTGTGTGTGTGTGTGTGTGTGCGTGTTGTATGTGTTTGTGTGTATGTATGTATATGTGTGTACGTGTATCTATGTCTCGTAGCTCGTAAGAGCTTTTCAGAAAAGTTGGGAACCAATTCCCCGACGTAGAAGGAATGTGAGGCTCGGTTGGCCTAGCAAGGTTGATATAAGGCTTTGTGCACATCGAACCACTGCACTTTCCTCGCCTACTACCATGAACAATACAAGTTCAAAAATGTCAACTAGGGTGTGAAAGTTGTACGAATGGATAATCATGTGTTGTTAACAGCAAACTTCTGGCGATGGACTACAAATAAGGGATCCGCTGTATGTCAGTTTTGTCTCAAAATTAAGAAGATGATCACTGTGGCAAAATGGCTGGATATCGGTAACTTACAGCACGAAAAATGACAATGAGAAACAGCAGAGGTAGCTAGATTTAAAACCTTAGTATGCTCTAAGCTTACTATGCTCTACTTTTCACACTGACGCGAGTTATTGGCCAGTTCTGAAACAGCAGTGTCACATACAATCGGCAACGAAACGAGAGGAAACTAAGCGTTTCATTTAGTATTTCCCAGAGACCGACATTTGCCAACTAAACAACAGGGCTGTTGTCATTTGCGACGAAAAAGTCACGTCATGAAATGTGGGACGCATAGGCTTCCTTGTTCACTCGTCCATTGTCTATCTCGTTGAATCGTGCGAGATCCTTCGCATGGCCGCCCTCCGTCTTCAATTGTCGCATCATAAGAAGATCACTCTCATCAACTGTTACTCACCGACCTACGCAGCTGATGAGTGCGAATTAGATGCGTTCTATTATCAGTTGGAGGAATTCATCCGCAATGAGAAAGCATATCATAAATTTGTTGTTGGAGACTTCAAAGCCAGAATAGGAAAGGCCATCGAGAGCGAATGCAGGATCGGAAATTTTGGATCAAGAGAAAGAAATGAGAATGGAAACCATTTCGCAGAACTCCTGTCAGCAGCACGTCTCTTCCATAGAAACTCGTTTTTCCAGAAGAAAGAAAGCCGCAGCTGGGCATGGGAGTCTCCCAACGACTTGACTTATGCCGACACCGACCACCTTCTAACAAACAGAAGGTGGTGCCTATTTGACACACGAACATTCGATCCAGCTGTAAACTGGAAAAGAATTCACGTCATAGACCAGAAGGAAAATGTCTAGCTGTATACTACAATAACATTCTGAGCAAGATCTTATTCAAACGTGACTGGCAGTTTAAAGAGCAGAGGACTATGAGCTGCTTCTCGAAGGATTAAAAAGCTGCGTCGAATTCGTTTCAGTTCCTCATGCAAGAACATCGGATGACATCTTCATTACTACTATGTACTTGCTCAAAAAGTGGCAAAAAGTGAAGCATGACCTTACTGCAACAAATCTGACACGGCTAGTAATAAAAGCTAGCTACAGAAGAGCTTTGGACAAAGATCACATCGGTACAGGCATAAGAAACTACTGGAAGCAGCAGAGAAAAGTAGTTTCAAAAAATGCCGTAGGGACTTGTGTGATTATAACGCTCCGTTGTCATACCTGATGAACATAAATAGGATCACAATTTAACGTATTATTTACTGCCTATTCTTTTTAACGGTAGGGTATACTTTGCGAAATATAACTTCAATGATGCTAAGATATTTGCAAAACTCCGGGCCGCAGGTGTATGCGGTGGGGAACGAACATGCGCTGTTGTCCTTCGTCGATAGAACTGGATAGAATTCGATAGAACTAGCTGAGAGACAGCCAAAACGAAGGACCCGGATGGTGTGGTGGTGAAGTGCTCTGCTCCCCGGTAAGGACAACAGTGCGTGTTTGTTCCCCACCGCATACACCTGCGGTCAGGAGTTTTGCAAATATCTCAGCATCATTGAAAATGGAATCGTCAAGACTTCCCACTATGACATGGAATTAATAACGGAAACGCTTTACACTAACCTTTTCGGTTCCAAAATCTCCGTTCCAGATCCTAAAATCTCCAGTGAAGAAAGAACACCTGGAATTTTTCCGTCCGACGTCCGAGTTTCAATAGAAGCCATAAAAAGAGACAGAGCTCCAGGGCCCGGTGATATAGCCGCCGACTTCCTTAGCGCTGGAAGCCACAATTTACACGTACTTTGCGAAAACCATATAACGGCCTGTATTCAAAAGGAAAAAATCCTCAACCAGTGGAGGACGTCACGCACGGTGATCAAACAAAAGAAAGATGACAGAAAGGAATCTCGTAACTCCGATATGCTTTCTGAGTGCACTCTACAAGCATTTGATGAAGATTATCCTGTCGTGCATTCCAAACTCATTGGATGAGGAGCGACCAATTGAGAAAGCAGAATTCCGACAGAAATTTTGTTGCATGGACCACATCCTTACTGTGTCCAGGGTCATCGAAGGTTGTCGGGAACACCACTTGCCTTTAGTCCCAACCTTTGTCGACTACGAGAAAGCGTTTGACAGTGTCGAAACGAATGCAATCATATCAGTGGTCGTCTATCAAGGAGTGGACTCTTCCTACATAAGAACTTCATCTGAATGTTATCGGAACTGCACCACGAAAATACAGTTTTCTATCGACCTCTTGCCATACCCATAGGAAAAGAGGTTCGACAGGGCGACGCAATATCGCCAAAGTGGTTTAGTGCCGCACTGCATTGGATAATGAACTCACTCGATTGGCAAGAGAAGGGCATACGTATTGATGGAAAATTTTTATCAAACCTTCATTTCGCCGATGACCTCGTCATCTTCTCAAAGAGTACCGGCGAAGCAGAGACGGTGATCAATGAGTTCAACGAAATAGCAAAAAGGTGGAACTACGCGTAAGTTGGAAGAAGACTCAGTTCATGAAAAACCTATGGTACGAAGATGAAAAAATTGAACTGGATAGTTCTCTAATTGCAGAGACCACCTCGTACGTATACCTTGGTTAATCAATGAAAATAGAAAACAGCATGGAGGAGGAGTTAGATAGAAGAAGGAGACCGGATTGGGCCGCATTCGGGTCTCTCGGAGAAGCCATCGACCAACTAAACAACCTGCAAATCCGCGCTCACCTTTTCGATTCAGTGGTCCTCCCACGGCTGTGTTATATTGCGGAGCAGTGGGATGTTACTTCAACCATGTCAGAGGTAATGTGCGCCACTCACAGACTGCTTGAACTATGACTTATGAAATATAACTGGCACACACAATAACTAACCAGAATGTGAAACTCTGATATTCGAGACCTCTCCCGTCTTCAGGATCTATGACAATTTACATCGATAGAGAAACATAGATGAGCCAGTTACACAATGAGAAAAACAGGCGACAGATGGGCAAAAGGAATTGCACAATAGACTCTACGAGAATGCAAGCATCCTCTAGGACGGTCACCTACACGCTGGGCGGACGTTTTCGTAACCGAACTCAATCAGCTGTACTCGCAGCTGCAGTTATTGCACAGATCACGGTATGAGACTCGCACCTGCCGCCATTCTGGAATGAAACAACCACCATTGATGACGATTACGAGAGAACAAATTGGAAATATGCTGGAATCCGCACAAGTCGTGAAGAGGGGCCGTCCAAGTTCCCAAGTTATTTCCGAAAATCACCTCCTGTAACTCTTGGCATTTATAAAAAATCCACTGTTTTCTTGATGAGCAGACACGTCGAGGTTGTCACTACACTATTCATTCGCATTAGCGGACATCTCGGAGGATTTCGGTTCCTTCAGAGCCTGAGGAAGTTTGCTACCATCTACTCTTTGCGTTTGCTTAACTTTCTAGTATTTAGTATTATTTAAGCGTTTCATTGTTTAGTATAGTAGCATAGTAAGTTTCTCTCTACGCACTCCATTTTAAGTGGCCTCTAATGTTCCAACTAAGCGGTTAAACAGCTTGGTCGGCCACATATTTCATTCACGGCAACGCTTTTGCAAATAGAGGGAAGTGTTTTTCCGTCGGCATTCAGCTTCAGTCTGACAAAGAACGAACGAAAACTATCGTAATTTGTGCCCAAGTGTGCGTCTCACCTCTAAAGGCCGCATAATTAGATATGCTAGCATTAACGCTGCCAGTGTGCCCAGCTACTGCGGCACTCCGACTCTCTTCTCGTTTTCCTGTTTTGTTTCTAAAACACTTTGCCATTAATAATCGTTTATAAAATTGCCATGAACTTGCTTATGGTAGCGAGATCCATCTCTGTCAACACGAACACCTTTTCTTCTTTCTTGAAAGATTTTATTTACAGAAAGCTTTCTGCTAAGAAAAAGTGCGCTGCTAGCTTGACCATTCTTTATCTTGAATAGCTGCCACGCACGTATGTCATTACGTTTTCAAGAGTCGGTCAGATTCAGACGTTGAAATTTTGCTTTATAGCATTTCTGTAGTAAAGAAAAACTACCCTATATTTAACATATAATCCACATAAGAGGAAATCCTAGGACCGCTCCCTATTCTACGTACGAGGAAAAGAGAGCTCCCTAGGCTGGATCTGGCTCGTTGTTACGGCACGTCGAATGCTCCCAACTGGTGATTGAAGATTAAACGATGGCCCACCTAATGATCCTGAGCTTTAGGTGGTGGATTTACAAGTTTAATCCGTGTTTCTGTCTCCCACTTTCTTTGCCCGGGTAGAGTGACTTAAACATACAGCAACTTCTAAGCTTATTGGCCACGGTGAATTTCATGTGTGTGAATTGTACTACGCTTCCAGCATTTCGAGACAGCTATTGTCTGAAATAAGACGAACAGTGCGTGAGAAGCATTTAAGTTTTTCTTCAATGAAGAACTGTTTCTCTGTATTTGAAATGCCAGTGAACGCTTGGCGCAATTTAGTGGCAAACTACCAACGAATGTACCCATGCCAATCATCTCCCAATAGGCTTCACGCTGACTGCTTTACGAGAAGAGTATGTTGATTCTAGTACCGATCGTGAGAGAGTAGCTGGGCAATTGTAGTATATAAAAGTGGACGAATGGAAGTGCTGTTGGTTTCTCATGCTGCCACCCAGAGACAGTGAATTTAGACGCGATATAGATGACATGTATCCAGCGTTTAGAAACAAATAACAGAGGCTTAACGTATATGAAGAATCGGTTTTGACAATGGAATCATTTTGTAGTAATAATGGATGAGAATCACTGACTAACAATGGCAAATAGCGCTGGGCCAAAATCAACCTCAACAACGAGCAGTTGAATCTCTCGCAACGATTCAACTGACGACGACAATTTTGCTTCACCCAAGTCACCATTATCGTCATCCCAAGTGACCGGCATGAAGCAAATAGAAGGAGCAAAAACGTAGACGGAAGCGAAACGAGAAGTTATTTTTGTTGGCACTTCACTCAGCAATTCCCAAGACCGACATTCTATTAACCTTGGCATTGATTAATAATTCAATGCTTTTCTTCAATAAGCAGACACGAGATTGTTATTGCAGAATTTATTAGGATTCAATAGCAGCCGTTTCGGTGGTTTCGTCTTCTTCAGGGCCTGGAAAGAAGAAGTTGAGATGCGACCTGCTCAGCGAAACACTTTGATAACCCCAGCAAATAAAGCTTAACAAATAAATTTGCATTCGTACAGGAAACAGCTTTATTTAAACACCTAGCGTTTATTTGTTGTAAGTGTTTAAGTTAGTTGGTGGATAGCAGCCGCACAGAGTAATACATCGGCGAGGATTCATTACAGTAGTACATTCGCAAAAACCAGCTTCAATTAAATAAAGCAAAATCTTGACCTTTTCATTCACTGCCGCTTCTTTTTACGGCAGGATATTTTGCGAATATAACTACTATAAATGAAAGACCCGCATGGTGTGGTGGTGAACGCGTTGCTCCCCGGAAAAGACAATAGCGCGTTCGTTCCTCTCCGCAGACACCTGCGGTTCGGAGTTTTGCAAATATCTCAGCATTATAGTAGTTATATTTCGCAAAAACAGAAAGTTCTCATTAGACAGTCCGGTAGTAGTGACATCCGGCCGGAAATAACGTCGGAGCGGCGAAAACAGCGTTTTTTCGGGCTACGACGAACAGCACATCGTGCGGATAACTCGTCCGCGGAGGCGGTATTTCATCCGGCGGCTGTAGGCGTCACTAACCAGCTGGCAGCCGGCCGGAAATAACGTCAAAGCGGCGAAAATCACGTTTTTTGGATTATCGGCGGATGACTCGTCCGCGAATGCAGTATCTGGCGCGGGTTTTCGCAGGTGCGTATGACTAGCTGACAGCCGGCTGCGAATAACGTTCCAAAAGCGCGTACATTATGGAGTTCCTCGACCTTACCGCCCTTTACACTAATGTGTCGAACGACTCCACAATGCAAGCCACCCGCCAGGTTCTTGAGCAACACGAAGGAGCAATTAACATGTTTTCGATTCAGCAGCTTATGGTTCTCTTAAAGGTCTGCTTAAACTGCTCAATCTTTAGATGGTTCGGGAAATATTACGCACAAATTAGAGAGTTGGCAATGGGACAGCGACTGGCACCAGCTCTAGGCGTTACCCTTATGTCTAAAGTCGAAGCGCTAGTAATCGATCTCAGGCCATTACTCTACTGTAGGTATACAGATGATTGCTTTATCATCTGCTCCACACAAGAGGAGATATGCAAATGCTTTGACTTATTGAACGAGCAGTCGAGTCCATAAAGTTCACAAGTGAGAAGCCGAAAAAAAACCGGCTTCGATTTCTAAACGTTTAAATCAACCTATCCGAAAACGGCTACATCACAAAATGGTATCGAAAGCCAAGCAGTAAGAATATAGTCGTTCATTACCTCTCCTCTCATCCCTCACACACTAAAAGGACATTTCCAAGAAATATGTTTCGAACCGCTACCAACGTATGCAGAGGTAGAGAGCATAGGGAAGAATCCTCGAAACTGGCGCGCCAAATAGCCATTTCAAATGGTTACGAAACTGTAGCTTCTCGGCATAGGCATAGAGAAAAAAACCGCGCCCGAGAGCAATAATTCTTGCGAAAACGAGGTTCCGTTCCCCTTGCCATTTATTTCAAACGAAATGAGTGCAGCTATGAAACGTTGCTGAACAAGGGCCGGTCGAGAGAATTCCGTTAGAGTGATAGAAATACCATCGGACACTCTAAAACGCCAGCTAGTTTTCAACCGCCTCTATGACCGTCTATGTACAACGAAAAACCGCATAATTTGCCCTAACGGTAGAGACGGTTATTGCATGAGTTCGGGTACAGTCTATCTGATCTCTTGTAAAGCGTGCGGGGACGAATACGTTGGCGAAACGAGTAGACTGCCCTGCGTCCGCATAGAAGAACACCTAGTCGGTAAATCTAAATTAAAACCAAACACTCCACAAGGCGCGCATAAGATGCAGGAACACAACAGAGAAGATTTTGAAGTAGGAGTCACTATCTTCACGCACGAAGCGAAAATATCAGCGCGTAAAACTCTTGAAGCGTTTTGGATCAACTCCTAAAATTCAAAAATGAACCGTAAGGAGTGTCTTGTCATCACGCGTGACCTGGCGCCGTACCTCAGGCTAATCCAATGACCTGACACAGGCACAGTCATCGCCCATGTATTACTCTGTCCGGCTGCTATCCATCAACTAACTTAGATACTTAAAACAAATAAACGGTAGGTGTTTGAATGAAGCTGTTTCTTATGCGAATGCAAATCGATTTGTCAAGTTTTATCTGCTGGGCTTATGAAAGTGTTTGGCTGGGTAGATCGCATCTCAATTTGACCTTTCCAGGCACTGAAGAAGGCGAAAGCGCCGAAACGTCAGCTATTGTATCCTAATAAATTCAATAATAACAACCTCGCGCCTGCTTATTGAAGAAAAACATCGAGTTATTTTTGTTATTGTTATTACGCTGTTTTTTTGTGGCTCTGTTGTCATTTTCACCATTTTTTTGTCTTCATCTTTCATTTTTGTTCCAAAAATTTCATCTTTGCTTCCTTTCACTTTCCTTCTCGAACGAACACATCACAGTGCTCTCCTACGCGCTCCGTCAGGACCTTCCGAAATCATTTAGCACTTCGTTGTTTTCGTTGTGGCAACCATAACTTCTAGCTGTGGTGAATCTAATTTCTCGTTTTTCAAGCTGTTATCCACCGATCTCGTTAGTCTGCATTTGCACACTTCTGTCTTTCTGCTATTCTACAATGGTATCCAGGATATCGCGGTCCTTTTCATATACCGACCTCGAAATCTTTAGTAATCTTTAGTAATATCATAGGAGCGATAGTAGATATCTTAAAAGGGGGCGAAGAACTAAGGAAGCAAGAACGTATGAAAAGAAAGAGATTTCTATTTAAAAACTTTGCACATGTTTTTTTGAAAAAGTCAATAGCGAGTCTTGTTCGCATAACTTGCTCCAGTTATTACTGTCGGAGATCTCACTAACTTCTACATCGTTCAAGATATAAAGTGGTACTTACCTGTAGAATGGTAACCTCAACACAAATGCTGTTGTCGTTGGCATTACCATGCACTTGCTCGTTAGCATTCACTCTGACTCGGAAAAAACCTATCATTTCGTCTAGACGGTAATTTCTCCATTATCTAAGTGCAAACAAAGTAAGCTTTACCAGCTAATCGTCAACATGTGCATCTGATGCTGGAGAATGTTTACCCTCTATTGGAAGAATTAAAAAGGTAGAGCCTCCGGCATTGATCAATCTCTGAAGCATGCGCCGTGCATTCGACTTCATCACGCATAGTTAGAGATGACCGATTCTATATCTGGCCTAAAATATGGCTTGTGGTGGCCGACGATACATCAAATAAGTATCTTCCCATACAAGTCTAGTATCAAACTGTCAACCCCGGAAGCCTGGAGAATTTGGTGGATCTTTGACTCTGGTTCGAGCCAACGACCACATGTCTAC
Organism: Angiostrongylus costaricensis; assembly: GCA_900624975.1. Classification (NCBI taxonomy): domain Eukaryota; kingdom Metazoa; phylum Nematoda; class Chromadorea; order Rhabditida; family Metastrongylidae; genus Angiostrongylus; species Angiostrongylus costaricensis. The sequence goes on from UYYA01003847.1 coordinate 207,953, forward strand.
TTCAAGGCAATTCTAGGCACAGTGTGAGCTAAACACAGTCCACGTTCTGTGATAAACTGAAGGAAATGGCCGGTAACGAAGTCTCGTACATTTTCTCAAACATGGAATCAGAAACGTTATCGCCAAAATTAAAGGGAAACCAGTGAGAATGAATATAGGATTGGAAAATATAAAATTGTAGACGAAAATAAGTGTGGAAACGGTTTTGTCGCGCTGTCAATGGCCCGTCTCTTACATGCAAATTCATAGCGCAAATAATAAAAATATTTAATAGAGGCATTGCGGTGTCGAATATAAATCAAATAATATAACAGGAATAAACATTCTACTATAATGCTGAGATATTTGCAGAACTCCGGACCGCAGATGTTTGCGGTGGAGAACGAACGCGCTATCGTCTTTTCCGGGAAATAACGCGTTCACCACCACACCATCCGGGTCCTTCGTTTCGCCTGTCTCTCAGCTAGTTCTATCGATCTTTTGCCATCATCAATCACCCTTCAACGGGATTGATCTGGGGAGTCCAAATCGGCATTGAACCCAGTTAAGCTGAGGCTGTAGTTATAATCACAATCTTAACCTTTTTTATTTACTGCCTATTTTTTTTAACGGCAGGGTAGCCGGAGTTTTGCAAATATCTCAGCATTATAGTAGTTATATTTCGCAAAATACCTTTCCGTTAAAAAGAATAGGCAGTAAATAAGAAAGGTTAAGATAAAAATTATAACTCGTATGAAATGCTGAGATGTTTGCAAAACTCCGGACCACATGTGTATGCAATGGAGAACGAACAGCGCGTTTTCGTTCTCCACTGCATACACCTGTGGTCCGGAGTTTTGCAAATATCTCAGCATTTCATACGAGTTATATTTCGCAACATAACCTGCCATTAAGAAGAAAAAGGCAGTAAATAAAAGAGTTAAGATAAAAATTATAGTTTAAAAATGAGTCCATATAGTTCACGATAATCCGGATGCTTACGAGTTATTATAATTGCGAAAATAAGTATATCGCCATTAGATGCTAATTCACTCATTCTTTTGAAGAAAGTATCTAACAACTTAGATAATTAAATTTCTCTCGTTCGCATGCCGTGCGGCTACAAATACCTCCAATCTCCCCTCTCGCTGCGGTCATTGATTAGGCTCCGTTTGTAGTTCGACTGCTTCGTGAGGATCTGCTGTGTTCTCCCTTTAAGAATAGAAATCTGTGCTAAGACATTGTGTATATCACAGATACTTTCTGATGTCGCAGGCTGCAGACACGCATGGCCCGGAAGGAGGCGTTCCACTTTGCGGCTCAAGTTGTTCCACAACAACAGCGATCTTCGCTACTACTCTTCCGACCGGTAAAGACGTTGTAGAACTTTAAATTACCTATTTAATTCAACCTACCCTTTCTAACGTATTATTTACTGCCTATTCGCTCTAATGGCAGGGTATGCTGGCTCCCGGAAAGGATAATAGCTCATTCGTTCCCAACCGCAGACACCTGCGGTCCAGAGTTTTGCGAATATCTCAGCATCATTGAAGTTAATCTTTTTGTTTAAAATTTCTGCTTTTATATGACTTCGATCATTGTCAATCTAAAAAAATGCAAAACTGTAGCAAAATAAGGCTAGTCCAGCACGTTCTGATAAACACAAAGCTAGCAATTTTCAGAGAGAAAATGGTATTAAATCCAGTTTTTACTGTATTGAATTATCCAAAGCAAGAAAAAAGCTTCACAGTTGAACACTTTTATCGTTAACTCTCCTTCTTAGCAACTCTCCTCAATACCCTGACATGAAGTTGTTTACATGCCTTTTTCAGTTCTCTATGGCTAATGCGTATGCCTTTGCAGTACAACGTTTTAAGGCAACTTGTAGTATGCAGAAAGTTGTTGTTTCGATTCTATACCTGTCTAGCCAAGCTCCACAAACCTAATTTCGCTCAGAAACAGGCTCCTTTTGCGATGCTTAGTGAAACCGAAAAGAGACCACCTTTCATTCCTCATACTTAAGTCTATTCATACAGAATGGAAACATAATACCCTATATGAATTATATGCAGATGGTTCTATTCCCTTAAAAGTGGTCAATAGAAAGGCGACTCTGCACTACATGAAATCGGCAACAGCTTAGCCACTGGGAACTAAAAAGCATGTCAACGATCTCGTTCCACCTCATTATGGGCGGTACTATGAAAGCCAAATTAACTTTTGCATTGATGTCAGAGCTGATTCAAAGTCTTCGGCAGTGTTTTTTCCCATTGTCAGTTTCATTAAAGCATGTTCAAGATAACGATTGTCTCTCAATCTACTACGAATAGTAATTTAAACAAAGAAACGCTTTTGTCAACCTTCCTCGAAGAAGTTGCGCTAATAAGCGCTATGTTAGATGCCAATACGAGGCTCCTAGAAGAAAAAAAAAAGGTAGCACAACTTACTACTTTAGTTTCAACTCAAAATCTATGATTCAATATAGCCGGCAGGTAAATGTATTTCTGAGTGGGAGGGGCTCCCTTTGGAGCTCGCAAGTGTTATGCTGTTGATTAGGATCGAAGCGCAAGCGCTTCCATTTGTTGGTTCTCTTCCAAAAATATCTTGTCTTCCGACAATGTGTTTTGTGCCTCTCCTTATACTTCTTTTTTTCGAAAACTATTGATGGTTCTCCATTTCGACGGTTTTTCTCTTATTACAGTCTGATTTGGGAAATATTCCTGGCAACTGTTTTAATAGGATTTTACTCAAGAGTAGATTGCCGACATTCACATGAACCCAAGTACATGAGCATGTGCTGCTAGTGTTATATTACGTTATCTTATGAACTCTCTTTTTTGAGCCGGCACTATGGCTAATTCTTCATCGTACATGAACTAAGTACAGGTAATCTTACTCCTTAAAGACGAGAATAGCTCTGAAGAGGATGAAGTTGCCGAAACATGTTTAGAACCTCGTATTAGCCTAAAAAAGAAAAACTCGCAAGGCATTATAAAGCAATCAGTGCCTGACAGACTGACAAGCTGAGACTGACAAGCTACTCGTGACTGTACCCAGTTTTCTCGACGAGATCTCAGCAACTTATACTTATATTGGTATTAAATGATAAGTACAATAAAATAAGTGGACTTTATTTCCATAGCCATGAAACAGCTCCCCAACACGGCAGTGTTGAATAGAACGAGTATGGGAAGCCTGCTAAAACCTCACGGCCATTGTAGGCTGCCTAAATCGCAAAGGACTACGGCGGCGATGTGTGCCTATAATACGCGATCACTTGCATCTGAGTCCATAATAAAAGGCTTGATCATGCATCATGATCCGTCTATGACACCGGAGAAAAGCTGTTTCCCGGAACATGCGACAGTAGAGGTGTCGGCGGCGTCGGCGTTCTCGTCAACACGAGTTTATCCATGAACATCGATTCATTCGAACAGCTTACAACCGAAATCGAACGTTTACGATTAAAATGATAGGAATCAATACCGGTTTTGACAACCTTCTTCGTTTACGTGCCGACATCAAACTATGACAAAGAAGAAGTTGAAGCGTTCTACATGGACTTGGAGGAGTTCTACCGAGAAGGTCATGCATTCTTCAAGGTTCTTCATTATTGGGCATTTCAATGCTGAGATTGGACCAAGTAGAGCGTCTGAATAACGTCAAATTTAAACCCACGGATTAGAATGGAACGAAGAGAGTGAGCGGCTATCTGAGTTTACCATGGATACTGAGACCATTCACGGTAACTCGCAATTCCATAAGCCCCATCCCTAACGCTGGACATAGGAGTCACTTCTTCCGTGCAAAACTTTATTTCCTGCTAAAAGGAAAAAAGCCATGAAGTTTAAAAACAAAATCCTGCAACATGCATAAACTGGGATTTATTTAGGCCAAGAATCGGCTCGTGGGAAAGTACCGTTCCCGATAACATCAACGACTAGTACCTCCGGCTTGCTTAACACCATCACGTTGGCGCTATGAAACCAGAGAGTTTGGAAGTTCTAGTCGGACGTCTGCCTCCAGGAGCACTAGAACTAACATCTCAACGAAAAGAAAACCTTAAAGAAAGAAGAGCAGCAGTTGTGTCGAAGACGCAGAGTTGTGGAAAAGCATTCGCGAAGCCTACAGAAGTTCGCCAATTACAAAACCAAGATGATTGCACTCTGACGCCTAGAAGGAACAGTTACAGTTTTCGGAAAAGCAAAGGAGAAAATCATTCGCACCTGCACTCATATGAAACAGTGGAGGATGGATATATCGTCCCCAGTGGTTCTTCTTTTCGAAATCTGAAATGCTATTTCGCCGGTAAAGGATCGAACGACGCTTGATCTGGAATGAATGAGATATGAACACCTGAAGAAATTTCCGCCGAACTTCGTAAACACACTGGCTCAACTCTTTGCACGTTACCTATCCAAATTCAAAGTTTCGATTCAGCGGAGGACCAGCAAGACTATTATTGCTCAAGAAAGGTGAAATGATATCAACAACTGTCGCCCAATCTGCTTTCGGTCTGTCGAAACTCTTCACTCAATTCATCCTAAACAGGGTTGGTGCAACACTGAGAATAAAGAGAGTTGTGTGAGTGAGCAGCTTTCGTAACGGCTTCATTGCCACACACCAAATCCACACGATAACAAGTCTCACTGAAATATCGCGTGAGCGCAATAGACAGCTCGGTCCCAGTTTCACAAGCATAAAAAAAGTTTCCGATTTAGTTTCGATAGGAGGTCATGGCTTACACGGACGGTCAGAGCATCCCTACTCAGTATGTAAAGATTCTTCGTGAGTTGTGTAAAAATTTCACAATCAAAATATCACCGTTTAAAAGGATATTGTCTAGGTGAAAAGAGGAGTTAGCCAAAGCGATACAATCCCGCCAAATTCATTTAAATTCGAAATTCATTCACACTCCAGAGCATCATGCGAACATTGGCATGGGACAACACGATAGTGAATGCTAATGATCCACAATTACACCATCTTTGCCTTGCTGAAGGTATCATTGTTATGGCATCAATCATTAACCAGGAGGAAGGAAGACGGCCGACTTTGATTACGCTTGTAAAAAGATTGGTCTTCAAGTAGATCTCACAAAAACGATCTTCCTTAAAAACGAGTTTCATATGTCCCCGTTGACAATCAATGAATATTTTCGAATACTTCAGCTAACTCTGTCTAAGTTGGGAAGCCGACATGATGATCGGCTTAGCTACAGATTCAAGAAGAAAAAGTGAGCTGCTTCGTTAGCTCGAGGAAATAGTGAGGAGGACCAACAACATCCACTTCATGCCCACGTTTTCGACTCCACGATTCCGTGTCTTTAAGTGTGCGTCAGAAACAGAGTCGCTGATGAAAGATCACTCAACGTTATAGAAAGAGTAGGTGAAAAGACGGTGTTAGGAGAATGCCTTGTCACATATGTGGAAGAGAAAGTCCAAAGCTCTGACCCAAGTCAACGATCAAAATTGAAAGACACTGTTCAGCACGCCAAATGTAGAAGATCAGGTGGACTGGGCACGTAGTGGGCATGCACGGCAATCCATTGAAAAGAAACATTAGCTATTGGATTCCTCGGGAAGTCAAATATACTGTAGAAAGATCACCAACTCGGTGATCAGCATTCTTCACGAAAACTCTAGTAGAAAGTGATGACGCCCATGGAGTCTCTAGAGCGAGCAGAACCTCTGGGCTACTCTCGCACGCTACAAAAAAAATGGAAGATTCATTGGAGTCCGCTGAAGTCACTAGACGACTAAAGGGATGACAAGTGATACAGATATTCATATGACTCGAACCCACGTTTTGAGCATCGCGGCACTGCTTTCATTCGATGTCTTGCCTCGCACTCGTCATCAAGGCAGGTCCTCGTATTTGCGTGTGGGTTTGGCTCCTGCTTGAAGGATTTCTCTTCATTACGAATGTTATTGTACTCTAGTAGAGTCGATTTCCTCTAAATTGAGCTAGCTCTAAAGGAGCAATGGGACCTTGCTGGATGTGTCCTGGTCGAACTAGCGACAATGTGTGCATGCATTTCACGGTTTCTTGGTCACCGCATTTCCATAGCCGTAGAACTATAACTTTCTTCGTATTATGCCTACTAGAGGTATTATGGCATGGCGGTAGAAACACCGAAACATTGGATCTGCGCCAACTTCACGGTAAGTACATTATTGCTTTTAACCGGCAATGAAACGCTTGCCTACCATCTGAGGACTTGTTACTTACATACAAGTGACTGATTTGAGGTTGTTATCCCACAAAATATCTGTACTGTGATGCGGTTTTGCTCTTTTAAATTTTTTCGCGCTAAAATTTCAATCTGAAATAGAACCCAAGTGAAGAGATCGTAAATTACGGTTACCAGAAATCAATCGAATTAAACAAGCGCTAGAAACTACTTGACATGTGATGATGAACTGTTCATGTATCTACATAAAAAGGTAATTATAATTTTAAAAGTTTTAATACATTTCCAATAAAATTATTTTAAATATACGTTGAATAAGCACGGAAGAAAGACCATCCGTCGTTGATTAAATGCTAAGGGTTGCGACTTGCATTCAAATTTGCTAAGCCTCTAGTGAATTCGTGTTTGCCCTATACAATGACTTCAGAGGTCCACAGTTTTATCAGATTAACGTTCTTCATCGTTTATCCATGAAAATAAATACAGTACCAATTTGTCTACCGCTGAGACACTGAGGTGTTGGTTAGCCAGGGAGATGAGGTCGAACCAAAGACCATGGGCATCGAAAAGCTGCTCTAGCCATTGAGGTACCAGCGCTCAAAAAACACGTCTACAAGTTTATTACCGCTATAGCATAAAACTGTAAAACTATCATGTATTTTCATAAAAATGTTAAGAATGGTTTAAAATTTAAAAATGCTCGATCATCACTTTGTCGATGATAAACTAAGAAAGAAATTTTTTTTGTGGGTAGAAATAAAAACGACTAACGACAATTTAGGTTTTTTCTGCTGCTATTTAGCAAATCATTCTCAACTGGTTTCTGTAGCCATGCGAATTCAGGAAACCGACGGCCTCCGATCGCCCCGATGTGTGTGGGCGTTAGTTCCCTTGTACTCCTAATGAAAAACCGAGTAGAAGTCACTCCTTATCCAATAGCTACAATAAGATTTTTATGCTGAGAATGACCTTCACCTTGACTCCGATCTCTCTCCGTCTCTGAAACGTCCGTGTTTTTTCATGGATTCTTTTGCTGTCGGCAGTAGTTAACTGTCGTACATTAGATACTATTGAGTGGTGCAATTCATCGCCTCTATTTTACCAACAGAATCGAGATTAAACAATTCGAAAGACCGGCTTTCATTAGACGGCATTAATAACTAGCTCGTATCTTACGAACTGTTCTTGCTAGGCTAAATCGAGGTTGTTTTTACTTCTTCATCAAATCCACAGTCTGATATCGCTGAAACGTCTACCACCGTAAGAAGAAGAACTAGTAACAACTTTGCGCCACCTTATTAGAAAGGATGGCCTGAAACCAAATAATTGTTGGAGTTAAATATTTGGAATTCAAAAAGCTTCTACGCTTTTTCAACACCAGCTTTCCTTGAATCGATATCTTGGGTCACTGTTAAGTAAAAGGAAGGTTGTTTCAAAGCTTTTTGTACCTAACTTCTGACCGCTTTCTTTAGAACCGCAACGATTCGAGTGCACATAGTTTCTTTTTCTTCCATGTGAATCTTCCGCATTCATCACGAATTGTTTTCGCTCTGACATTAGCATTACTAAGCTGTACTAGATGAACTAAGTGAGTTCTACCATCAATGACAGGGAAGAGAAAAGTGCTAAAGTGTTGGAAAGCTTTAATAAACTACCGTCATATTGCCAAAATGATGCTGAAATATGAATAGAACTCGAAACCTCAGGTGGGCTTCGAATTCACGAATATTTCTGAGGCTCACGTGCTATCCACCGCACCAACCAAAGCCATTGTTTCGCTTTTCTTTTATCCACTTTCCTACTCCGTCGGTGCTAAAATCAGTTGCCCGTCAGCGGGAGAGTAAAACAGTTTGAAAAAAACCAAAGCAAATGAAGTAAAGTACCTGCAGAAGAAAAAGAAAGGGCAAAGAGCCTCGCTTGTTGTAGTCGACAGCACGTAAGCCTCCAGAAGGAGTAATAGAGGGTTCGGAACCCATTGAGGTTCCGAGTTTTGCTCGTATTTCAGCATCATTGTGGTTATATTTCACATCAAGCTCTGTCGTGAAAAACGAATAGCCGGTAAGTAAACGTTACAACAGATCATATTCCTTTCCAAAAAAAGCCAGTTTCCTGCTTCCTGATTATGTTGATAGGATATACTCAGTAAAATTCTTCTTGCTGCTAAAGTTTGGCGTTTACAGGTGAGATAGCGCAAGAGATTAATGATTTTCATAGTTTCCACGACGTTGCCATGGGAGCCCTAATCATTTGAGTGAGCGCCGATTGTTTGGTGGTAATAATAGAAATCATATTCAGCTAGATGGCTGGCAAACAGCTTCATTAAGCTTCATAATTACCAGATTATTTTGACACCCATTTATCTTTTAAACAGCTACCGTTCATGAAGACATTTTGCTTTGGTAGTGTATTATAGGGGCAGGGGAACTGAACTAGAAAGAGCGCAACACTTGTATCAAATGTTATCTCGCTAATGTCTTTGTGACTTGCAGGCCCACTACTGAAGTTTCCATTCGTTCCCTTCCTGTGCTAAACAGAAAGTTATGTCGTTGTCATTTGAAATTTTATACGGAAAGAGGCTTTTAGAAAAGCGCGGTAAACATTTCAGCAAGTACTGTGTTTTATCAACATAACTACACTGAACCAGTAGCATTAACGCACCCTTTCAACAAGCGTAGAAAAATTCCCGTTCGCTTCAATGAACTGTTTCTTTGTAGATGGCAATAGTTAAGTGGAAAGGCCAAAGTGTAGACGGCATTTGTGGCAAGCAATTATGTCGATTGTCATTGTTCTTAAGTGTCCGTCTTAAAAGTTCTACACATTCATTGGTCGCTCTGTCGGCTACACTCCATCCAAGGCCTTTCCAATGCGTGTAAATTTTCTTCAATAGTGATTTTGTGGCTTTGAAATGTGTTTAATGAGGCTTGAGCCAATATGGCACATTGTCGACGGCTGTTACTGCTGTCGTCCATATTTGTAATGCCAATCATCAGTATTCCTTGGCCAACACTTCATTCTTACAACCACAATGATGTTGAGATGTTTGCAAAACTCCGGTCCGCAGGTGCCTGTGGTGGGGAACAAATGCGCTATTACCCTTTCTGGGGGCCAACGCGTTCACCACTACACCATGCGGGTCCTTTGTTCCGCCTGTCTCTCAGCTACTTCACCTGTCACTTCATTCTTAATTTTGCTCAACAATTTAAACACTTAATTCCTATTTTAGGGTGTAGTGGACTTTACTACTAAAATGTACATAACTTCTTCATTTCATTCTTTCACTTTCCTCTCGTTATATTTCTCTGAGTACATTTGTTGCTAAAGCCTACGACGCAGCATCGCCTCTTTACTACGATTATGAACAACTCCTTACGTTCCATTTCATTAAGAGTAGTTCTTTCTCAAACTTCAGATTACCACCGGCTTTCTATTTGTTTCTAATATCCGATGTCTTTTTTTTCTGGAATTTACAAGTTCATCTATGTTAATAATCTTAGATCTTCGCCTTTCTGTTTTTCTTTCCCAATATCCCGATGGAAACCCGTTTTGCAAGTCGTCGCATGCCCTCCTTACTTCTGTCCAATAGAGGGATTTTTTGCCTTTTCAGGTTGTGTTTGATCCTGATCTTCGAAAGGAAAGGTGATCAGACCGCGAGCACAAGATGACGATATTTCAATGTTGACGACTCCTTAAAAGCGTTTTTAGTACTAACTGGTCGTAAGTTTCGTTTCAATTCTTTGGCACGGGAAAATATTTGGCGTGAGCCACTTAGATGAAAGGAATTGAACTGAGTGGTTACTTTACCTCGGTTAGGGCTGAGTATAGTTTTAACCGATGCGCTTATGTCATGCATATCATAGCTCTTTGAGGTTAGCGAAGGGTTTGAATGAAGAGTTTCGTTTACTGTTCTATTATTGTTGCTGAAGATATGGAGTACTACTTTAACAACTTATAACCCTGTTGTTCTATAAACAAACATTCATTTACAACTCTGCTATTGCTAGTTGAACCTGAATGTCATACTGCTAATTTCTAGAGTAATTGCTCTTCCTTTCTATTCTGTCCCAACTCTCCCAAAACTGAAGTACATCTCTTGTTCAGACGATCTTTAGCTTAAACGTTGCAAAGCATTGGAAATACTATATTATTTCTAAACAACTGCCATTCGTGAAAACATTTAGTTTCGGTTATGAATAATAGCATGGTGGGCTTGCACAGCACCATAAAAAATCTTTATCCTGGCCGTTGTTTCAGCGCTGTCGCCTCCTGCTGTGAAGTCGCACTGATTCGAGTCGATATCAACTTACAACAACCTTGTGTAAGCATATCAATAAACCAGGACATTAACCATCGAAGCTCAGGCTAAATGTAATTCGATATTAAAATAAAGCAGTATAATTTTGTTTGTAGAACTTCTTTGCTTTTTATTCACTCCATTTCTTATCTGGAGGAATGAAATTTGATACTTTCGAATTGAAAAATGTGCCGCTCCTTCAGGCAAATTTTTGCCTAGCAATGTTAGCTTCATCTTTCACGAGGCGAAACAAGCAAGTTCCTTCCTAGCAGTAATGTGCTTTGTAGAACATAGTTGTCTGCCTTTCTCATCTCGTGTTCGATGGGTGGCAGATTTTTTACTCAACACCCATGCGGCTTCTCCGCTGTTACAGTCACCATATGGTGCGTTGGTCAAGGAATTCTGAGGGCTGAAAAGTCCGAGAATTCAAGGTCTCTGAACAAAATCGGTCAGGAGTTTTTTGGAGTGCTCTGGGAACCAAACCATTTCTTAATGAACTAATGATGGCAGCTTGCTCATATCGGTTTTGCTAATAGTGTGCAATAGCTAATGTTTTAACCAATTTCTCCTTTATAAGAGCACAAAATAATCGTGTGAACAAGCGATTCACCCAGTTATTTTTACATTTTCACAAAACGAGCTTTTGAATCCAAGAAATTAAACTGTACTTTTCACTGTCTCATGCTAAAACGGAAGCCTTGTTGAAAAATCAAAAGAAACCTGATATATTGCTAGCTGTTAGCGAGAAAGAGAACAATACAACCACAGCGGTGCTGAGATATTTCCAGAACTCCGGACCGCAGGTGTCTACAGTGGGGAACGAACGCGCTATTACCCTTTCTGGGAGCTATCGCGTTCACCACCACACCATGCGGGTCCTTCGTTTCGCTTGTGACTCAGCTGGTTCTTTATTCTTTATTATTTTATTTATTTACATGTTATACATCTATTAATATCTTTTTCTTCTTTATAATGCATAATGCAGTACCTTTTACTAATGGAACCACACGAAGGTAAGATTTTTTTGGCTACCTCGCGATTGCTGTGAAAGAAAACGGCGAATTTATAGTCCAGTGGCCAGGTTAGTAGAAAGTTGATCCTGGGAACTGTAAGATTTTTGTTATGCGAGTTGTTTTTATCATTCAAGCAATTTTTGATCCTAAACGGTCTTTATTTTTAAATATTCATCGAATAATAACATTTATGACTGAATTTATCTACTTTCTACTTTCACTTTTTAGAATTCAAAAAAGAACGAAAATGACAGAGTGTCACCTTCAGAACGAATGCGAGGCAAATGCACTGCGTTTCCAATCATCGAAAACAATGGCGAAACAGACCGTGGGCGAGCACAACATCGTCCTACCAAGAATAGTAAGCCACTCAGAACATTTTTTTGGTTTCCGAAGAAGAAGGAACAAAGGTATAAGAGAATCAAGTGCGGAGCAAAACACTGTTACAGATTGTGGAGGTGCAGCTGGCGGCTATGAATGGTGGTTATTGGCGGAAATGGGGTGAGGGTGTAAGTGCGTGATGGTAGTCGAAGATGGTGGTAATCGGTATCGCCTACTTATTTATCTGCACTGATCACTTGTGAAGGGCGAAAGATGATCAGATGGTGTTCTGGTGTTCTGCACATCAATTAGCTCTCTTGTGACGCTGACGAATACTCTCAGTTCTTTCCGCTTAATTTGTCTCGCCGTTGATGACAATCTTCTCAGGCGCTGTCTGTTTTTGATTATCCATAAAACTGGACAAGCTGCTTTTTGAAGAGCTTATAAGAATGATGTCTTTTTGCAATGATGATCTCCAAAACAATTATTTAAGGTCTTTGGCACTGCCATCAATCAGTTCGGGTTTGACATGACAATGAAATGGTGGTGAACTCAATTAGAAGTGAAGAGTGTTCAGTCGACCAGGTCGCTGGAAAGTGATCGTCCATGTCTACCTCCTTCACGTAACTACGCAATGACGCCTTTGGAATGAATGCAGCTTCAAACGAATTGAATGAAATAGACAAATTCCTAGCTTGAAAGTGTTATTAATGGGGCGAGAGAGGGGGAAGCGGGAAAGGGAGAAATGTGGAAGAGAAGAAAAGGAGGAGAGAGGAAGTTTTGGGTGCTATTTTTTCCTTTGTGTTTACTCTGCCGTGAACTGATGGCGACTTTGAATCCAAACATGCCGAAGATCGCTGTGTGAGCAGCGTGTATCAGTAGTTTCTCCATATTTGCTTCATGTTATTTTATGTGCACCGTAGTTTCAGGAAAGACTTTTTTGTTTCCTTTCTTCTATACTAGCATTCGCTGAACTTAAAGGAAAAATAATACAAAAATTAAATATTCCACTTTTTTAGCCTGTGGATATCGATCCGTTTATAAAACAGTTAACCTGTTTTTCTCATTAATATTTCGAAAGAATAACTTACGTCGTAATCTTCGGAAGGATACATGGTCTACCCAATCAAATTTTTCCATAATCCCTTTATAGATTCTGTAACTAAACTCTGAACATACAGTAGACAGTTTTGCAATGAGAGAAAGTCGGAAAAGGTCATATTGAATAATTAACAAAGCACTCGTATTCGTCCCAACTGTTTACCGCTTCTTTATGGTTGAGAGGTGTTCGCGGGTGTCGGACTGCGAAGTACAGCGGGGGAGTTCACCACCTCACAGGGCCTTCCAAGTTGAGAAGGAGTTCGGCGTTTCCATAAGAAAGCCCAGCTAAGAGTAAAGCACTACCAGGACCAGCCACAGCCCTGGTATCAAAGTCGCATGGTGGCAAATCTTTCTTTCGTATTTCTAAAAAAAGCTCATTTTGTAGCTGTCTTCTGCTTATTTGCAAAACAAAAATCTTTATACTCAGAATGCACGTTATAGTTTCATCTGACACGCTCAGCATCTGGAAAGAAAAACGGTCCATAAAAAAACAAAACAAGACATGAGCAAAAAAAATTTTTCGCTTTCGATTTTTCGTTAAATTTAATGAAATGAACTGAAAAGTGGACGGATTGGTCGTACGCACCTCGAATTCCTTCGTCGCAAATCTCGATCCGCACCCGACTGTGGGCGGTGAACTTCTCGTCATTTGTTTGATTCTGCACGGCTGGTTTCCACCGCCCTCAGTTCAGACCGGCCAGCATCGATCTCTCCCGTGCTGTAGGCCGGCAAATTTTTCCTGGGCATTAACCAACTGGATCAAATATCTGTTGTTTTCAAGGAAAGGAGCTCAGCAATAATTTTTTCTTCATTTTTATTCGATTATATTGCTGTTTCAACATGGCCATTTCCAATCATTACCGTACATTAATTATTTTATGTTTTTAATTGTGATAGATTATTTTTTAACTGGAAATGAAACACATTAGACTATTTAGATGACTAGGTAATTGGGCCGCCTTATTTATTTGCACGGTATAGAAGGAAAAATGGTGGGCGTTTCCATCGTTGTTCACTTCTTGAGAGTTACCCAATTCATTCGACTTTGTGAAGCCTCGCAGAAATAACTAAATGCTTCTCAGGCTTATCAACCCTTTTGTTCTTCCGAACAGCTCTGCCAGTTTTTCCGACCACAGAGCGGTAGAAATTTTTTCGGCCCGGGCGGGCCAACGGCCACGTGTGTATTGCAGGTCACCTTTAATCACTTTACTACAAGCGATATATTTCTAAGCTGCATGTAGGTAACGCGAATATATTTTTATTTAAGTTAGCTGTGGGCATTCTTTTTCGATTCTTCACATCGTTTTTCCTTTTGCCGTTCTGCAGTTTTTCTATGCCACATTACTATACCATTTACGTACATTACTCGCATTTTCATCGCATCGGGTCGAATATCTCCACTAATAGGTTTTGCTCATGGACGCATAAAAGGTTTCTTGCAGCTCCATTATTGGGATATGAGGCAGATCGCCCAAAATTTTAACAATTTGTATGGGCGGGCTCACTAACTCCGCCCTCAGCACGACTCACTTTGCCGTTTGTAGTGCCGACCATCTACCTGTTTCCTCTTCCGTTCCAGTCAATGTCACTTCTTTGCTTAAATCGCCATTTAGGCTTTTTTGTTTTCCGTATGGACGTGGAGGTTGAATTAGTGTTGTTTCTTGTCAGTTATTAGTTTCTCACGTAAATCGTTACCAATTATTCCGTATGGGACTGTTTTGTTCTTCCATTTGAGAAAAGTTCTTTGTCTATTTGAAACCCTTTTCACAATATCTGATACCAACAAAGAAGTATTTAAATAAAAAAATTATATACAGCTCTATACTCTAGAGGTATAACTATAAAGAGTCGTATTGAATTCTAGCAGTACCGAATTCGGTGAAACTATCGTAGTCCAATTCCATTGCATCCAATAAGTCCTCTGTCGTTTCATTGCCAGACGGGTATCTTGTATTTCTCAATGCAGTGATAATCGACATCACCACTAAAATTAATTTCATTGCGTGATTAAGCTATATCAGCCGAAATAAATGTGAAATGCAAGGAAAGAATTGAGGTTGAGAGTGAAGATATGCTAATGTGTTGAATGTGAATTTAACACGACGCGCATCCATCACCATTGAATCCTCAAAAATTCTCGTTCTTAGCTCCTAAATGAGTTCGTGTTCGCGAAATGAGCACTTCTAGAACCTGATATCGATATGGGCTCAGAATCTTTCGTTTTCAATATACGAGTGTAGTGAATGTCTTCTGTGGCACCGACAGACCCATTGCATCGAGTGTAAGCCAGCATCTGCCACGGCTTCATGTAGACAGTCACTGTCATCACGGTTAAGCATGGAATTACCTCGACGAAGTTTACCATCCAAATCTGAATTACATGGTTTTCGACGAATAATACATTTAAAAAGTGTTAGATGTTGATTAATCTCACGGGTCTGCACCACCATTTGGATTTCATCAGACATTGCAAAAGTGGTTGCATATCTCACCAACACAATGATTTGTGGGGCTCTGAAGAACGGAAGAGTAGAGGAATTGGTGAGCATTGGGCACAGGATCTTCTAACCATTGCGCTATACGCGGCTATTCGAGAAGAGGTAGAAGTTTAATTAAACACCCATGTGGATTTTGAATTGGAAACCTATTTACTATGCTTTCAAACTGGTAACACCTCTTCAACGCTCTGAGAGACCCTAGATTTCACTAATTACATTACGTTCTTCGAACTGTTTTAGCTAGCTTTCCATTGAAGTCTACGTCGACATCATTATTACAGCGGTTTTGGTATTTTCCTTCTTTTTGTAAACCTAGACCGTTTCCAGTAAATCTTTCCGTTTTCTGTTCGATTTTGGAGCTATAGTCCAGTATTCTTCGCTAGAATGGCGTTTTGTCATCTGTTATCGGTGTCCCTAGTATTCCGTACCAAACAAACCCGATCGAGTAACCGATTTGCGTGACCGGTTCGAGCAATTCACTGCTCTGGTGAACATCGTGCACTCACGAATAGCGTCCGCTGACGTCAACATTTATGATATCCGAAAATTGCATAATTCCAATAATTCTGGGTGAGTTACCAATTCCGTGCCGAAGTTCCCACCTAATAAGCTCACCATTGTCGACATTCAGTCTGTCCATTCTTTTCTGATTCATTAATTGAGTGAATTGTCCACTGCACTGAGAAGTTCTCACCTCACACAGTCACTGTTCCGTTCTCTCCCGATTCTTCAATGTTACAGTAAGCTATTTCTCACAATCAATTCCTGTGAGAGAAGGATTTCTAACTTTATTGCTAGCACTATTCTCTATTTATAAGATCCATTTTGTTACAAAGTCGAAACCGAACCATTCGCCAAGCTCTCAGATTTAGACGGTAAATGTATACACAAACAAAAAGTTCCGCTGTATGTGCTCTTCGCATTTTTCTGAATCTAACAATCAGTCAATCATCAGTTTTTCTCATAGTATTGGAGTATTTATCTAGAATGAAGTTAATCAACTATTCTTTATATTCTTGTTTAGCAAACACAAAGTGTTATTTTATTTCTTTACTTACGAACAAGCTGATGTTTCGGTGGAGGTCGCCTTCCTCAGAGCCGCTTTGCCACAGTGATCCATAGATTGTTTAGTTTTCGGTATTGACTTTTGCTTTTCTTTTCAGACGATGGGCTATAAATGGTGGCATCACTAAGATGGTCCTCCGTTATCTCAGTGGAATTCGTACATATTCAGTGGAAGACTCATAGAAAGCGGGCCTGAGGAAGGCGAAATCCGCCGAAACGTCAGCTTGAAATGAAGAAATAAAATAACACCTCGTGTTTACTAAACAAAAAAATTAAGAATTGTTCGACCAATGCCGAAGTTAACTGACAGTCGGTCGTGGGTGTTAATTAACTTTAATTCCACTCTGAAGTGCCACTCAGTTGCGGTGTTTTCAACGTCTCATATTTATTCATTTCGCTATGAAATGCAGATTTCCGTCAGTTCATTGCTGTTTTTCACTCGATTCCGTCCACTGTTATTCATTCATGTAAAAGATGGAAAAAAGGATATAAATCCGTGCGCCATGCATTTAACTTCACGAAGAATTGTGGAAATGAATGCATACGTATATGGCCTATTCAATAACTTGTGGTCGCCCACCGACATGTCAAGACATCGTGTCACATAAGTCTGGTATCAATTGACGAAATCTAGAAGAGTGAAGGGCTTGGTGATCCACGTCTCTGGATCAAACCGACGAGCACGTGTGTAACAAGGCATCTTACTACCGTTTGCTTTACATGGTGAGGAAATTTCCGATGGAAATTTTCTGTTGGTGGTTTTGTAAAGATGGAAAGAAAGAAAAAGTAATGAAAGTCAAAACCAAACAACGAACTCTATAAGCACCGTCAAAACAACATTAACATTGCATCCTCCACAAGTCGAAAGTATTTGGCTGGTATGTCTTGTAATAGTTCCCAGGATCGACTTTCAATTAACCTCGGCATTGGAATATGAGTGCGTCGTTTTCTTGTTCAGCTATATGAGTTCAGAGTCGTCAACCATATGCTACTATAATCAGCTGTTCTAAACTTCCTCATTGGAAGTCACGAAAAAGCGGCTCTGAAGAAGGCGATACTGCCGAAACGTCAGCTAGTGTTGTATTGTATTTGTGTTTTCTACGGAAGTAAATGTATGCTGTTGATGTAAATACCTCGCGATTTCTGAACAAGAAAACGACGCATTAACATTGCACTCAAAGGACTCATTTGTAGTGTTTAGAAAAAGAGTAGAGAGCAGTAATGAGGTCCCAAAGCCGAAATTGCACTAAAAAAGGTTATGATGACTGTTTGGTGGCCTGCAGCGGGGTGATTCATCACAGCTTTTTCAATCCGAGCGATGCGATTACGGCAGAGAAGTGTTGTCAGCAAATCGACGAAATGCACCGTAAACTCCGATAACAACGACTGGCATAAGTCAACAGAAAGTGAACAATCCTTTCGCACGACAACGCCCAGCCTCACGTTGCCAAACCAGCGCTGCAGAAGTTGAACGATTGAGGTTACGAAACTTTGCGTCACCCACCATATTCATCAGGCCTCTCAGCTACCTGCTATCACTTCTTCGAGCACTTTGGCAACTTCCCGCGCGAGAAGTGCACTACCAGCCACGATAACGTAAAAATGCCTTGTACGAATTCATCGCTTCCAGAGCTCCAGTATTTTATCCTGAAATAAGTGAACTTGTTTCTCATCGGCAAAGATATGTGAATTCAAATGGTTTTTATTTTGGTTAGTAAGGTTTTGATTGAAGCAAGTTATGACATTTTAAATAAAATAGTTAAAAACGCTCATTTATTTTTGAACGACCATACAATGTTGTCTACTTCAACTTTCCATTACCGTGTATCATTTTATTTTTCATTGTATCATTTTGTCATTCGTTCATTACATTTTAACTACTCGCCATTTGTGCAATTTTCCTCCATCCATCTCCAATTTCGCCCCAACACAGGTTCACTTCAAAGATAAAATTGCTATCATCATCGCGAAAACAGGGCAACGACGATACTGTGTGGGAGCCACATATTTGAGACCACAGGAGTTCAGTCACGCACACTCCGTTCAGCTATCTAAAACACTTTCCATTCCATTCGCCTTCTTGAACAGTTGTTTTCGATTCCAACTAAGCGTCGTGGCACAAATACCCCAAAGGGTAACTAATAAGTAGCATCGTCGAATGCCAAGGTCATAAGATGTTCTATATTCTATCTTAGTATTATTTCTCAAGCAAGTTGTAGAAGTAGAACAACTGCCGGCGACGTGAAGACCGGGAAACAAGCCATACCTACTGCATACCTGAACAGCAAAAAGGAAGCCTGGTGGACGAGTACACTCGTACTCATTCAAGGATATGATAATGGTTTTTCTCATTTAATGCCTAGATTCCCAGATGATTATCGAAAATTTAAATGTAATGCTTAAAAATTTAAATATTAGTGGGTCTTATCATTCCATTCGTTTATTGGGCTACCAGGACTAGAGTACTTTATGGCGATGTTTTCATTGCTATGACGCCTGTAACAGAGCGGTTTGTGGTGCCTTGAGAAGCATATGGTACTTGGTTCGATACCGTGACCCTAGCTAGCAAATATCCTATCCGTACGACATCGGGAAATAGGTTTTAAATTTTCCCTAGGGATGAAAGCAAAGACAGTATATCGAAACTTTGCAAGTTATTATGTAGGTGAAACATGCTCACTTTCCACTCGTGCGATTCTAAATGGAGCCGATTGCACGAAGTATCACTCAGGGATTTCGCAACGTCGCACGCTTTATGTCTTCCAGCTCTGAGATGTGTTGTATTAATTGTGGCGTTTCAACTGAAATGTTTTTTAACGTCTGTGTTATGATTTAGTCTTTTACCTTTATATTTTTCTTTTGTTCACATCATCCATGGTAGTTATTTCGAAGTAGCGTTGGATAGATCCTATCCATCATTATCTCAAGACGAGCGCATGCAGCGCAGTGGTCGCAGCCCTACAGTGCACTTGGGATCGATCACCGCACCCCAGGCCAACCAAGCTCTCCATCCCTTAGGGGTCGGTAAATTGGTACCAGACTTGTTTGAGATAGCAACACTAGCTCGGTACATTGGTACCCTACTGCGAGTCGTTGTAAGGTCCAGATATGCATTAAATCGGTTCCAACGATGCTTAATGAAGTCGCATGCATAACGCATTCCTCAGGGCAGATCAACGCCGAGAGCTTTATCCTTC
Source organism: Angiostrongylus costaricensis (assembly GCA_900624975.1). NCBI lineage: Eukaryota > Metazoa > Nematoda > Chromadorea > Rhabditida > Metastrongylidae > Angiostrongylus > Angiostrongylus costaricensis. Next base: position 227,611 of record UYYA01003847.1, read on the forward strand.
ATCCTTTTTATTTGTCCTTACTAAGGATTGAAGCGAATTCGTAATTAGGTGGCTTTAAAGCGCACTTTTACATAAGTCTTTCTACTTCATATTTGGTTAACTTTAGACCCCATTTTCGACGACGTTAATTCGAAGATATCGGCTGGTTGTATAGTGGCTTAATAGTGCGTCAGCGACAATTCAACGCAACAATATTGTTCGTTACTCGCTGTTTTGCTGTTTTATTTCTAAACTTTTCAAAAAATGGAGCATCATCTCTTAAAATTTAATCCCCTAAAGAAGCTTAATATTTCTAAGGTCTTCAACACGATGCATTTTGCTTATTTTGGTTATACATATACATATATACATAGGCGCATTTACACATATATACATAAATATATACTATACAAATATATACATACACAGATATACATCTATATATACATATATACATACATATGTACACGTATACATATGTACGTATATACATTTATATGCATATATATATATATAGTCATACATATATACATATACATCTTTATACATATATACATATATACATGTATATAAATAAAGAACAAAAGATAAAACTCTCGGCATTGATCAATTCCTGAGGGATGCGCCATGCATTCGACTTCATTTAGTATCGTTGGAGGTTATTGAATGCATATCTAGCCTTTATAATGGCTCACAGTGGCCTACCGATATATCGACCCAGTGCTACTCTCCTTCCAGACAAGTCTGCTACCAATGTGCCGACCTCGGTGGTATGGAAAGCCTGGTGAGCCATGGGCGCAGGGGTTGATTCTACGTGTGTGTCGTAGTGGCGCCTCAAACCACTGGGCCACGCGCGCCCGTTGTATATATATATATATATATACAACTATATATGTAATCCGTTTTATTTTATCACATTGCAGACCACAAAGTACAAGATGCAATGCGCAATGCTTCTCATGTCGGATGATCCTGTGATGTTGAACTATTGCGGTTTTCGCGATTTGATCAAAAACGAATCATAATCAAATCGCTTTATAGAGGATAAATTACTTCCTATTCCTTAAAGATTCTTTGAAACAACGTATTGCGCACTCGGTTGTCGAAAAACGATGTAGTCTTTGAAGAAAGTCGAATGCCGTTGCAATGCAAGCAAACGAACGGTGCCTGTTGTATTTCTCTGTCAGTTCCTCACCTTCCATCAGTCATCTACGAATGTGTTCGGGCTTGATTACAAGTTCAGTTCGTGAGGATTCCCTCTTCAGCGTGAATGTCATTGGATTCCTGTTGAGTTGGTTTTGTCTAGGATCTTGAGATAACCTTGCTAAACTGGTGCCAGGTTTTCACAATCACTCCCTTTTGTAAACCAAGTACAGCTCTTTGCAGATAACTTTGGCTGCAATGCGCCTACCCAGGAGAGACAACGGACTTGGTTCCGGGGTGAAGTCAAAAAGAGGTCATGTATTCATTGCACGGCATCTCTAAACCCTGTTTGATCCTATAAAAGTACCTTTTATTCGGAAATCTCATCTACTGCGCATTTCATGGTTGCGCTATGTTCTTGAAATAAAAATTTGAATAGGTTCGACCATATGTTTTGTGGTGAAAGACGTCAATTATGCCCTTTACTCGCTTCTTCATTTCTATTTTTGTGTCATTTTGTATTCAGATTTTCTTTAAATCTAATCATCGCTGGTCAGAATTCACTGGGTGAGAGCTCCTATTGACGTTAATCTTTATTGTGGTATTTGTTCTGGAGATTTCTAACTATTCTTAATTTAATGAAAGGCGTTTATAAGATCGAGATTGCTACGACCTCCACTTACAATGTTCTTGTCCAATGTTTGGTGTTGCGTCTCCTCAAGCAAAATGCGTGGGTTATTTCAGGATTTCCGCAGTGTAAATGAGTTTCTGACGTCTTCTCAATACTTATGTCTTTTCACTAGTTTACAGCTCTGTAATCACTATGACATGTGCACTTTGCAAATGCATTAACTTCGCTGCTGACCGTGTTGTTCTCACATGAACGCTGTGGTAAAAGCTCCCCTTTATTAGCATTGGCTTGCACTTTTTCTTTTTCAGGAAGTGGCTCATTTTCCTCCTGGCATTTTTGCGCTTGATAGGCTGGCACTCACACCATTCTCAATATGGCCGCCAATCAATGCTTGTAGATTGTTCGCGTTATACGTTCTTTTCTGGCTTTCCCTAGCACATCGATAGAATAAATCAGAAAACTATAATACAACCACAAGAAAGCTGAGGTTCAGTAGAGCTCGGAACCTCTGTAGGTAGAGGTAGAACTTGCGACTACCATTGCGGTGAACTCATGGTTTGGGGAGCACAAATTGGCGGTTCTGAGTTTTGTTCATATGTCAGCGTACTCATGGTCGATCTTCACATCGCACCTTGCAGTGTAAAAATAACAGGAAGTAAATAGAAGTGTAGACACTTATAACAGCTCGTGCGTTGATTTCCTTGTAAACAGAGTAAATTTAACTCCCACGTCCGACTTTCTATTAACCTCGGCATTGATTAAATAATTCTTTCTACTTCTGTTCAGCAAACACGAGGCGTTATTTTTTCCTTTATTTACGTACATTTTAGCGGATTTCGCCTTCCTCAGAGCCTGGAAAGGTCAAGCTAACTGCAATCTACACGGCCAAACACCTCCATAACCAAACAGGGAAAATGCTGAACCAAAATTTCAACCACATTGAACACAGAGTCTTTGCACACTCGCCGTTTCTATGAGTCGTCAACTAAATATGCTAGAAACATGTTTCGAACAGCTACTAGCGTGTGCTCAGGAAGACAGCAGAGAGAGGAGTCCCGGAACTTGGCGCGGCAAATAGCCATTTTTAATGGCTACGAAACTGTAGCTCGAGATAGATGTAGAGGAAACCACAGGTACCCCAACGATAACTCTAGCGACAATAAGGTTTCGTTTATACTGCTCTTCATTTCAAATGAAGTAAGTGCAACTATAAAACGCTGTTTAAGAAGAGCCGGTCTAGAGAATTCGGTAACGACAACTGAAATTCTACCAAGTAATCTAAGACGCCAGCTAGTTCGTAACCGCCTATACGACCGTCTATGTGCAACGCAAAATTGCATAATTTGCCCTAATGGTAGAGACGGTGGTTGCATGAATTCGGGTACAGTCTATCTGATCTCTTGTAAAGCGTGCGGAGACGAATACGTTGGCGAAACGGGTAGACCAGTCTGCGTACGTATAAAAGAACACCTAGTCGGCAAACGTGAACCAAATACTCCACTAGGCACGCATAGGACAGAGACATAAGGAGAGAATTTTGACGTAAGTGTCACGATCCTAGCACAGAAATCGAGAACACAAGCGCGCAAAACTCTCGAGACGTTCTGTATTAATTCCAGAAATCCGAAGATGAACCGCAGGGAAGAATGCCTCATTATCATGCGTGATACTGGGCAGTATGTCTGTTATTCTGATGGGAGAGGCACATTACGCTTCCATCTGAATTCTGTGCGATTGGTCTCCACGCGGCATACTCAGTGGGAAGTCTCATAGAAAGCGGTGAGTGTGTAAAGAGGCTATTCTGTGTTCAGTGTGATTGAAATCTTGGTTTAACGTTTTCTCTGTTTGCTTATGGAGGTGTTTGGCCGAGTAGATTGCTGTCAACTTGAGATTTCCAGGCTCCAAGGAAGGCGAAATCCGCTGAAACATCAGTTTGTACGTAAATAAAGAAATAAAATGACACCTCGTTATACCTTTTTATTTTCTGCCTACTATAATTTTGCGGCAGGGTACTAAGCGAAATACAACTACAACCTTGCTGGTCCAGAGTTTTGCAAATATCTCAGCAACGTTGTGGTTGTATAACACCTCGCGTTTGCTGAACATAAGTAGAAAGAGTAGATTTAACTGTTTTACGTCGACGTTGTGTCCTCCCAATCATTTGTGCAATATCCAAGAGAATTATTAGGAGAATCTTATGTCTTTTATTTGAAAAATTCCGGAAAAATGTTTTCGTGTAAGCTCAACAATATAAATAGATGCTCTGAAAAATTCCATTTAAAAAGTGCCAAGTCATTTCTCACAGTGGTAACCTATAACACGCTCGGCATTGTTCTACGTCGGGGAAAGTGAATGTTAGATGCATTCAACTTCATTCAGTAGCGCAGAGGTGATTGAATGTCACTTGCTGGTGCATGCCGATACGTTAGGTGAGCGTTTTTATTCTGCTAGACAAATCTGGTGCCAATTCTCCAACTCCGAAGGGGTAGAGGAGGGGTTGCCACGAGACGTGGAAACGAGCCAACAACCACTTGAACATTGGTAACGACAACGCTGCCCACGACCACTTACTTCTTAGATGTTGAAAGCTACCGAATCATCACTTATTGGAAAATATCCCTAGGAAGTTTACCGGCATCGTCCATTGCCGTTCAGTGCTGTATTTCAGATGGTTTTGCACTTTTACTAATTCAGTCAACGTTTGTGGTGCTAATGAGATGCTCGGTTTTATCGTTTCCCTTCCGTTATTTTTCCGAAAGCGCATGACAAATGACTTCAACGGCGTCAGACTCAGAAAAAACGCGAGCAATATGTGGAGCAAAGGAAATGAGAACTTTAGAGAGATTTATAGTTGTCAGAGTTTCTTACTTCTTAGTGGAAACGATTACTGTAACATCGGACAGGATTGAACCATTAATGTCATCGCTTTACTCAAATAGTGAAAAAACATCCATTACAGAGATTTCCTTTCGTCAAACTTTTTGTACTGAGTTCATTCTGCAATATTTTTTCTCCCACTGTCGTGCTAATTTTTTCTCTATTAAGAAATAAACGCAATTAAATTAATACAACGAATAAATAGAGTTTCGCATAGTTCTAATCGCTTCCATTTTTCATAAACTTCGATTAAACCGCATTGAATGAATAATGCTCGACAACATCGGTTGCGTGCAGTCTCCAGTAAGAGGTGCCTTGCAACACACCTTTGGTCGGTGGTTCGATGTCTTCCATTTATCTAGCCAATTTCTCCTTTCCTCCATACGTCATTGATCGGCGATTGGGCACCTGATTGGTCTGCCAGGACAAAAACGACAGAAACCACGATCTAGTATTTCATCATAAGTCACTGTATAGACAAGTATGCATTTAATCAGCTCTACGATGCTTGTCGGACTCAGGATTCATAATGCATCTCTGAGGAATTGATCAACGTCGAACGCTCAGTTGGTTCATTCACAACCTGAAATAAAGTAGTTTATCGGGGGTAATGGTGAAGCGGAATTTTACAACGGATTCAAATTTGAATTGGTAAACTAAGGATGCAATAAAGCTGCCAGCAATAATTTCGGTTTTTCTTACTTGACGACGATATTACGCCGTCGTCATGGGATGGAGGTTTTCACCGGTATTAAATTCTTATGCACTCCTGACATGCTCAACTAGTCACTCACATGGTATATAACGTCATACTTTCCTCTTCATGTTTTCATCCTGTGCCTCATTTTATGATCTCAGAAGAGATTCCTTCAAAATCTCACCTGCTATCGCACTCTATGAACTTTGAAGTTTTAACGTACTCATGGAGGAATGATCTTTTTAAACTCGACATTTTACTCCATGTGCTGGTGTGGGTGAACCAATTTTCCGTGCGGCATGGCTAGCAACTGTTTCATACGTCACCTCTTGTCCAGTAGTTGTATCATTGTTAAACGACACTGCAGCAAGTCAAAATGGTTTCTAAGTTTTTACAAAAACCTTTTTAAAACAATAGCGCGCTTATTTTCTAGGCCGTCAATGGTTTGGAAATAAGTCTAAGTTTACTTGTATTCTAAGCAAAAAAAGGAATAGCATTCCAATGAAAATTATCAAAAATTTGAAATCTTATTCCACTGGCTTAGATGATAGACCTAATATTGATCTATTCGTTTCACTGCTTCGACTCTATTGTTTTTATCGGGGTTTAACAGAGAAACCTGGACTCTGTCAATGGCATATAGCGCGGTAGAATAATGCAAAACAGCAAGCAGTCGCCTACAGTTCTGTTACATCACTTGTCCAACAAGCCCTTTAAGTTCTCTGAAGTCCATTACTGGTTAGCGCTTTTACGGACGATAATTCATTTGTTCATCAACTGACACCCGCTTGACCACTCCTGTGCGGTTAAACGGCTAAAGAAGTCATAAACTTATAAGACCATCATGGAACGCAGATCTAGTTCCTTCCCTTGAACAGCACTTTCTTTTTGCATTTTGTGCTTATGCATTTTAATAATCTCGCTTTTTTGCAATATATTTTTAAAATGATTCTAGTGTAACATCGCGGTGTTGCTGTAGAATCATTTGTCTTTGAGGGAGTGGAACTGAGAATAAATGTTCTAAATGTCACTGTTCTTTTTTTTCACTGTAGCAGTGGTGGTTTTACAATTCAAATAACTCAACCTAAAACTGTTCAACTCCACAGCCGACATTTATTATTTAGCCCGTGCTTTGTTTGTCTGACAAAATTCGAAATTTCCTACTGCTGCCGTATTCAGTACTTATGAGGTCGCTCGGGAATTAACGTCGCATTTATTTCTCATGTATGCTTTAGCAGTAGTTTTTTAACATTACATACCATCGCAAAGCTCACTTTATACACCTACTCCTCGCAAAATTAAGCTACAATATTAACCAAAAATCTCAATATCCGCATCACCTATTGCTTAGCACAAGGTCGAAGTTGAAGAACCTAGGCCACGAAACTCTGCTCCATTCACGATAGTCCCCAGACGTCTCATCTACGGACAACCACCTCTTTAAGCATCTTGAGAACTTTTGGGAAATGCTTCAGAAACTAACCCGTGGTGAAAACTGCTTCCACTACCCTTCCGAAGTCCGAAATTTATGCAAATGGTAGAAATAAGCTTGTTTTCGATGGTGAAAATCTATAACGGCCTTATTTTGATTACTAAACTATTATTTTGAGCTGAAATGTGTCACGTTGAAAGTACAGGCTGAAATCCAACACCAATTTCCGGAATTTTATTTTCCGGATTGTTGTAAAACAAGAGAAAACTAGTTTGACAACTGATGGATGAGAATGGATTTTTTTATATCATTTCGCTCATCTTTGATGGAACGAGAATGAAGTCGAAAACGCATCGCTTTGGGGTCTTCTTCACAGTTCCTCATTAAATATCATTTTATTATATTTTATTTTTATTCCATAAAAACATGATTTAAATATATCACATATATATCACATATTGTATTACATATATTATATAATGAATAATATATGTACATTAATATGTACAATAGCTATATAATGACAACTCAAAAGACCGACTTTCTGTGTATCTCGGCATAAGTAATCGATATACCCATACATACATATATATAAACATGCATATATATATATATATACATAATATTCCTCCGAATTGCCTTCGTTGAGCTGATACGAAATTGGTACAAGTTGTCGTCGTTGTTTTCGTTGTTGTTGCTATCTGGGCTGACGTTTCGGCGACTTCACCTTCTTCAGAGCTGTGCTGCTGCGTGTGAGATCACCTGTGTGTTGTTCACGTGGGATGACGAGTCATCCCACAGAAGGCATGAGTGATCCTACTCGCAACAGCACGGATCTGAAGAAGGCGAAATTGCCGAAACAGCAACCGAACAACAGCAACAGCAACAGCAACAGCAACGGCAACGTCAACACATATGAACATCGCGTCAGCTCAACAAGAGAAGTTCATAAGAACATATAATAATATATTGATATTAGATATTATTTTTTTTGAAATATATATACCTGTAAAACTCTGAAAAGTGGAGATTATACTGGAGCCCGCACAACCAGTGAGGACGGGCCATCCAAGTATCCAAGTAGCATACATATATGCATATATATATAGTTATATATAAAATATATATAGTATATATATAGTTATATATATAGTTATATGTGTATATATAGTATATATATGTATAGTTTTCAATCTACTAGTGCCATCAGCAATCACCATTCAACGGGATTAATATGGAGAACACAAATCGGCGTTGACGCAAGTGTTAAACTGAGGGTATAGTTAAAATCACAATGTTACCTTTTTATTTTCTGCCTGCTACAAATTTTCACGGCAGGGTATTATGTGAAATACAACCATAATGATGCTATGATGTTTGCAAAACTCCGGACCGCAGGTGTCTACGGTGGGGAATGAACCCTTCCATCCCTTCTGTGGATAAATTTGGGCTAGTCCTGTCTGAGACGATAGCAGCACTGAATTCAATGTACGTAGAACAGAATCACATGCCTTTATAAACACGTTTTGTTATTAAACAAATTTTTTGGGAAGCAATCTGAAAAAAGTCTTTGTGTCATGCTTCTGCTTTGTCAAGTCATTTTTTCTACCAACACTTCATTCTGGTTCATTGGTGTCAATTGTTTTTTTGCTTCTTGTCGTTGAGCTTCGGTAAAATCTATCCTGTGCTTCTGGTTGAAACTAAAGTGTTCATGAAAGCAAAACAGGACAGACTTCTAGAAAAGAGCCACTATTTCAATGGAAAGCGTTCCGTTGGTGTCGCATTCTGGCGGGTTGCTAAGGCTCCTTCACACCCGTTCCTACTGATGTGAATGCGCTGGGCCGACATCCATGTGCTAAAGTTTCCTCAGTGCTTCGCTGACATGCCTAAATCTGCCATACCATCTGTCATGCATTCGTCCATCCATTGGTAAATCCGTGAACTATGTTAGAATTTTCTGCGAGAGAACATTTGGTTGTGTAGTTCCCCAGTAGTCTGGTTCTCAAAGCTGTACTGCTCAGCACTCTGGAGTATTCTGAAGAATTTTGACGAAGCGTGAACTTATTTAACATTTTCTTTTGTTTCCGAATTTCACCGTTTTGGTGGGATGTCGATATCCATGAGTATTTTCTTCCTTCGCGTTTAATTCTCAAAAATGTACAATTTCCTACGAAGAAATATGCCCTAAGAGAAGAAGACGTACTTTTGAAGACGTAGGCAACTTGTGGTTATGTCTAATTAGCACTCAGGCGAATATACAGCGCCTTCTAAATTTGCATATACGAAATTAGTCATCGAAACCCTTTCACTCACTCGGATAACACCGCTTTACTTTAGAGCGGATCTGAAACACCTACGAATCCAAGTATGTTGCATCAAGAACAATTCGGTGTATCTTGTTACGGAGACGTGTCTATTGCATAGCTTAGAGATGCTTTGCAATACACAATGGTCGTGAGTTAGATCCTGCTCTCCTAGCTCATCAAGCTTTCTATCCTTTAAGGGCGATAAATTAGTAACAGTCTTGTCTGGGAGGATACCAGCACTGACTTGATAGATCACTAGCCCGCCACAAGTCATAGTGCAGGCCGGATATACACTCAAGCACCTCCAGGAATTGATAAACATCGAATTTTTCATCCTGCATCCTTTTTATGTGGTTGTGAACTAAGCTTGTTATTCTACCCATTCTCATTTACAAGATTCCATTTGATCGGGTTCATCCGCATTTGTGAAGATCTAGTCGTAACTTCGTTACTCTTCGCTCATCGTCCTGTTGCTTTTTATCAACATGGGAGCTTCGGACGCTATCGAACATCTTCGCGAGAGTCGAGAATACTAAATTGTGCACTGTGATTGTCGACAGTGTTTTCTGAGCGTTGTTTGGTGACAGGGGCATGAGTCGTTGGAAAATTGCAGGATGCAAAATTGCTCCACTCATCGATTGCTCTATCATAACGACAAGTCGTCCATATTCTGAATTGCTCACGTTTCCGTCCTACTTTCGAAGCTCACATTCCGTAAATTTTGTCGTTGTTACAGCAGAACTTTTTTGCTAAGAAGATTTTGCTAGCGAGGCGACTTCTTCACCCTCAAGCAGTCCATGTTCTGATGGCTGAGAAGCTTTGTGCCAAGCGTTTGGCGGAACTGCTTTACCTCTTTTTGCCTAATTTCCTGCTTATTGTTTGAGGAATTGTCTCCTTTTTAACAGCGATAGAAGCCGATGACGTGTTTCTCTATTTCACAGAACATTTTGCTTTCAATGTTCACTCTAACTGGTGTAATACCACCACAAGGAACCCATGCTGTTGTGGTGATTAAGATGTCCCGTTGCGAGAATAAAAAACTTTTGGTATCATTAGCTTTCTCTCTGCCACAATTAACATTTCTAGGCTTGTGCAAAGTATTTGAATAGAATACGCTGCATTCTTAACCTAATTTGCCTTTATTCCCGTGGTGTTCTAATTTTCTTAATCACGTTAATCGAAAATATTATAGTTAAATTATGCATAGTAGAACAGAGCCTCCCAACGGTTTGCCGCCTCATCGTGGCTGGGAGGTGATCCTCGGTGTCGGACTGCGATGTACAGGGGGGGATTCGTCTTCCCGGCAGGGTCTCCCAAACTGAGAAGGCGTCCGACGTTTCTATCAGGAAGGCTAGGTAAGAGTAAACCAATACCATGATCCGCCACCGTCTTGGTATAACTCACATAGTGGCAAATCTCCCTCTGATCCACAAGGGCTGCGGCTGCCTGTGGTGGTGAAGACCTGGGACAGACAATGGCCAAGCTGACCTCGGGATTCCAGGAAACCACAATGGCTTAACCAACAGTTCTCCGAAAAATTGTGATTATGCTAAGGCCCGCACACCCAGTGAGAACGGGCCGTTCAAGTATCAAGTAAGTATAGTAGAACAGAGCAGTTAGTTTTTCTATATACTTCGATCAAAGTGTATTTTTGATATTTTCCACTGAAATGGGACTTTATCTGAAAGTTTTTTCCAATGCCGATGAAGCGAGGGGTATGTGCAGTGGTAGTGCCTGCAATGCACATGTGATCATTGGTTCGATTCCGCGCCCCCACAAACCAAGCCGTTCACCCTTTCGTGGTCCGAAAATTGCACCAGACACGTTTGGGAGTATAAAGACACCCACCTGACCCATCGGTAGCCTTATGGAAATCATTATTGAGGTCAAATATTCCTCCAACCACCTCTACAATAATTGATGAAGTCGGATGGACGGCTATACCTAAAGGACCAAGTAACTCCAAACGCGATATCCTTTAAAGACAAGAAATCATCGCAAAATAATTTTTAAGAGTGTTAATCGTTTATATTTGATCAAAAATCCTATTAATTGTATCTGTTCTGTCTTTAACGCCAGATATGCATTCAGTCATCTCCAACTGTGCTTAATGAACTCGAAAGACCGACTTTCTATAAACGTCGGCATAGATAGGTGATATATTTATTTATGTGATCTTATAAACTGATCTTCTTAAGCTGATTCGAGGCTTAATGAAGTCGAATGCATGGCGCATCCATCAGGGATTGATCAGCGCCGACAGCTTCATCCTTTGTCCTTTCATCCTATTCCTTAAGCATTTTTATCGCGTTGTTCAAACTAATTAGTTTTGGATGAAAAAATCATATTTAAGTAGACGCCAGTGGCCCTGTGGCAGTAGGTGCTTCGTAATACCCAGATGGTTTTTGGTTCTATCTCTTTCCGAACCAGTCAGTCTTCAGGGTTCGCAAACTGGTACGAGCTTGTCTGGAGGAAGCTTTCAGTGAACTTCAAATGTCGTCGAAAAAATCTAGTCTGCGAACTCTCCACCAAAATATGCCGGGATGCCAAAAAAAACTTGATAGACCAATATTTAACGACATTCGTGAAGAAGACAAGTTCCCAGATGGTATCCGAACGCACGCAAACGACTTTTGTGGATGACATCTGGTGAAGAATGAGCTCGGCGGCATTGCTGCTGGCATTCGCAGAATACGTGAAGGCAAATTATATAAAGTATTGTTTCGAAAGATCACGTTTAATGGGATTTGGTACCGCTAATGAGGGCCGTCGATGTCGGCTGACGTTTGCATCACGGAACTGAGTCGCCATTCGTGCTGGGGAAGTGCCCTCGTCCGGCTCTGACGTCACTTCCGACTCGACTCGTCATGCCCCAATTTTCGCCCTCGATACCCGGCTTCCCGTAGTCTTCGATGTTCTGCATAGTTGACGTGCAACGTCATCAATTGGACATCTCCTTCTTTCTTCCTGTAATCACTATGTAAATCCATATGAGACTAATTTTGTAAAGGGGCAGTAAGTTAGAGTGATTGATGGCGGTTCAACTGTTAGCCATGTCACTTCATCGTGACAAAAATAATTAAAAAATATACTTGCCAACGCCATTTGAGTGACAGCATCAATATTTCTGGTCTCGTGAAATATTAACACCTTTTTGTTCTGTTTTAATATAGTATTCGGCGGAAATGAAGAATTCAAAGGGTTTAATCAGAACCCCTTTCTAAAAATTTTATAGCATCCCTTTCCAGAAATTCTATGACATCCCTTTCCAGAAATTCTATGACATCCCCATCCAAAAATTCTATGGCATGTTCACACATATATGTACGAGTAGAAATTTAAAAATTATTTGAATAATGAGCTTATTGTGGAGTTAAGAGCGAATTTTTCAGTAGAACTAAAGCTTTGCAGATCCTTCAGGTTGTCGAATAATAAGATGCATTGGATAGTAGCAGTAATTTTAAGGATCCCAATAAAGCTTAGTAAGGAGAAAAAAGGAAGTCGTTCCATCAAAGATGATGTACGAGCTGCTGTGAGAGCAGAAACAGCTAGTTATAATATACTGTATATCACATAAAAATCACAAAATAGATTCAGTACTTTAGAAACCTGGGAGAGCTTTGTGGCGAATCCTTTCTCCTCCTTTTATTTTCCTATTCCTTTTTTATTCCACATTATCCGCCAGGAAATGTATCACACCGGGCGACTCACGGCACTTCTCGTATTCGAATCTTTTCATCGCATCCATCATCCACGAAGGTTTTCTCATTTGGGGAGTTGCAGTGGTCGCTGTTTAAGGAGGCGTTTCTCTCTTGTTTTGAAAGTTTCATCTATATACTCTTACTGGCTTTGCTAATTCAGCTTCAGTGTCGCGGGAATGTTATTATAACGCCGAAGGCAAGCAGCTCATTGTTCAAATAGGAGGTTTTTTGTGAAGTACCTGCAGTTCCCTTGGCTATCGTAAGTTTTATGACGTCAGAGGATCGACCATTATATTCACATCGCTGCACCAACGAACAGCTGGAATCCCAACATCATAATCTGTTCTCTCGCCAAATTGTCTCAGAAGCAAAAAAAGGATAAAACTCTCGGCTTTGATCACTCCTAGAGCAATACGCCATGAATTCCACTTTATTGAGCACCGTTAGAGCTGAATGAGAGCGTATCTGGCCCATGGCAATGACTTAGGTGGTCTACCGATGCATCAAGTCGGTGTCGCCATCCTCCCAGACAGGTCTGGTACCAATCTGCCGAACCCCGAGAAAAGGTTGGCTTGGTATGCTCGGGACGCGGGACCAAAATAGTGACTACGTATGCATTGCAAGGCACCTCTAACCACTGCGCTACACAGGTTTTTTTTTCCAACGTACGCCATACAAGTTCTGAAGTTGTTTAACAACTAAACACAACGGCTTTGATGATTCGAAATTTTGAAACAATCTGCATTTATATAATACATTGAATGATTCACCTAGATGACCTATTTCTTGTTTCATTTTTAAATAACTCGTCTCTAACGGGTTCTTTTTGTCAACTTTGCAGGCTTCAGGTTTCCATGGTTTCTTTTTCATTTCCTAGCAAAGTGATTAACTTCTATATGGTTTTCTACAAGTGCAAAATGCTCTAGTACCATTAGAAACGACGATTTCCACTAATTATGCAAGCAATCGTCCTGTAACACACTCTGAGGTCGGCAAAAATTGGTAGCAGACTAGTCCGGGAGTATAGCAGCACCGGCTCGATACATCCATCGGTGGGCCACCCCGAGTCATTACAAAGACTAGCATGGCGCATCCCTCAGAGATTGGTCAACGCCGAGAGCTTCGTTTTCATTGCAAACAATCAAAAATGTAAAGGATTTCACTCTAAAGAGATATTTCACAATGTTAGGATAAATATTTCCTGAATTTCAAACACAACCCTGACTGCCTCCTTTTCCGACCAGCGTTCGGGAACTTTTCCCTAACGATCTTTTTTTTTTTTTCGACGATCGACGTTTTAGCGTTTCCTTCTCAAGAAACTCTACTTTTTCCCTCGTTAACCGACAACAATTTTGAATTTGTGGCCATTTCGAGCATATAAAGCAGTCACAGAAGCTTTCCCAATTTAGTTTGTAGCATTTCGACCTTATACACACCTATTCAGTCGGTCTCACAACACCGGTAGTGTATTTTTCTCTGCTTTAGACCTTTTTCGTATGTCAGCGGACGTTGTCATTCGACGAATGCAGAAATGATGCTCTAGAAGCACTTTAGAGAAGCTGCACTTCATTGCAGCGAGGTAAGGAAGTTGCTGGAGCTCCGACGGAACATGACCGCTCGTCGTCACACGATGTGGTTCGTGCCGGGATCACGCAGGTGAGTGGTCACCGAAGTGGGAGCGAGAAAGGGGGAGAACATAGTGCAGGTATGGGAGAAGGGTCAGAGAGAGTAAGAGTGCGTAAGAGAGAACTGGTGGCGAATTGCTTTTTGCGATGGATGAGGTGCGATCCGATGCGGTGGGGCGGATCTTGCGGCAAAGAGCGCAGAGCACGGGATCCGCGGCCGCTGCTCTGGGCGGAGGACACGGCCTGCAGCCGCCCGCTCGGCGGAGGCAAGGACCGAGAGGAGCGGACCGGCCGGCCAGTATGCCGCGTCGGCGCGGAGGGTTTGGGCTGGCCAGCCTCCGTCGGGAGCTGCACCTTCACAGTCTGTTCCGCGACTCGCCGCGCCGCGACGAATCAGCGTCGCAGACCGTCACCGGTATTCCTGTAAGCGCGACGTTTAGTGCTCATCTGACGCCTTCCGCTGCTCCGCCGTCAGTTCATGCGCGTCGCGAATCCTTCCTCTACCGCTCGTCGGAGGACACGCGAGATACCGCTCCGCGACCAGTCAGCCGTGCCAGCTCCGTCACCTCCAACGACCACGCGTGAGTCTAGGTTTCTTCTTCACGTTCTTTTTCTCTTTTGTTTCTGGTTTTGTGCTCTGTTTGAATGATAGCATTCCGTTTGATTGTAACTGTGCGTTGTCGAATTCACTACCGCTGCGCCAGCGATGCATTTGCTATCGCAGTGCTACCATACTTCGCTCTTCTGTAATCTCGTTACCATGTCGGTTCGATAAGTGATTGCCCAGAAATCGTGCTTAATAGCAAAGAGCGCGACGTTTCTTTTCTAAGCTCTCTTAGTGCGCCTGCTGATGTTTCTGTAGTTAACGATGTTAATGTGATATGGTGTTGGATGAAAAGATCTCAGAGTCGAAGACGGCATTGTGATTTATATTGCTCGACCTGAGGCAGTTGCTTCCATCGATTACACACGAAACAATGTTATATTGCTCCGTAGGCACTGTGCTGTTATAGTACCAGATTCGTTATTAGAGCAGAAAAGCCTGAGCGAGCCATCAGCAGTGTGTTCACATTGAACACTAGCCGGCCTACTGTATTCATAGGAACTGGTTCTATTAACAGTACTTCCCCAACAAACGTAACGAATTAGCACACCCTATAATCTAGGCGCTTTTGCGATTATCTTGGCAAAAACTGTGACGAGCACTAGCGGTTGTTGTATGACATCGTGGCAACACTGCTGGAAACATTGAAGAGAGTGAGTACGGCTATCTGAGACGACTACGCGGAAACACGACGATTGGATGACGTAAGGGCATCGCGTCATCAGAATAAGAAAAATCCCGCTTAAGCTGTGGCAAGCGCAGCTGAATGCTTTACGACTGGCAGTGTAAGGTGTTTTTTATAAATTTGTTGCGATAGTTTGTCAGTAGAGCTCTCAAGATGCGCTCAAGCATTGATGGGCTACTGACAGCGGCTCGCTGAATATGACAGTCATCGAGCGTTTTAATATAGATAGTTAATGGCTATTGATGGTTGGCGTAGCGTGTCTGGAATAGTGTTCTCACGGGCTATCTTGGCGCGTCAAAGTAGTGACTGTCATGTAAATTCAGGTGCTGAGTTATGTTTCCCAACAGGGTTTTGCCCGATTTTTTTCGAGTTCCTGAAGGCATTCGTCATCGTCCATTCACTTTAAACTGAATTATATTTGCAATTAGTTTTCCAAATGAAGTAAAAGATCTTCTTTGGTAAGATCTGCTCAGAAACGGAGTATTCTCTTAAGGAAATTGCTGTTCTTGCATTTAACACCATTCTGTGCACTGCAGAAATGGCGACTGCTTTTTCTTTCCTTCCTCGATATCATTTTCATCTGTTGGTTCTGCTAGTGCCGTCGTTCATGGCTCCCTTAGGTCGCTTCTTTGTGATTATGCGTTTGCGATCGCCGTGACGACGAATGACCGCATTGTTGTCAACCGCCGTCTTATCACAAATTCGGCTTGTCGCCTCACCATTTCTGATCTCATCAGTAATCGTCCACCTCTCTGTTTTAAATGGATCATATGTTGTAGTCCTGTCTGAGTACGAATCCACATTATTCGTCTTCGACAACCACATCCTCCATGTTTGCAAGTGCGAGTTGTCTATTCTCCTTGCGATATCCACAAGAACTACGTTAATCCAGAGACTTCACTACATTCATTTTTACCTAACCGCGCTAATTCTCCTCAGGCTTATATAAGACTTCTATAAGACTATAAGACATATATGACTAAGAAGACTATAAGATTCAGACTTCTCTTACTCTTTTTTTTCATCGCTTTATGTTTGCTGTTGCTATCAAATGGACACGCCCAGTGCCATTGGAAACTACTGAGACCCGCCTTCTTTACAACTGAAGACGTTTCTGAAGCAATGGATAGAAGGTCTCATTGGAGAATTGATGGCGATCTGAATTCCTTATAAATTCACCGCACTCGATGGAGATGCCACTCTTATCCACAGTAGACGGCCTGGTGAATGGCATTGCTTTCGTGTAGCTTTATTTCTATCGCACATCATTCACACGCCTCTCCGTTCAGCATTTCAAAAAGACATCAAAGTCTTTTTCAAGGGATAAACGAGGACTGCATAACGCCTGCGAGGTCAACACCGCTATAAACCTACAGCATCACCTGTAGTTTTTGTAGATTCCAAGGCGTGGTTGCAATGATCTACATCCACTTCATTCCTGATAGAGTGTAAGATTTAACAGAGTCTTTTTAAATTTTTACGCGTCCTTCGTACCTACGAGTTCCCATGAATTTTTACAACGATCGGAAAATGTCGCAGTGACATTTCTTTCCAAACCTGGCTGAGGAACACATATCCTCGAATAGACGTTTGAGAAAGTTCATAGGAAATTTCAGATTCGTGAGGTCATGTTGGAGTTCAACAAAGGCTGTACTTAACAGCGATGTCTGCTTTTTCTTTCTAATTGCTTTGGTTCTTCACTTCTCATGAAGTAAGAGTTCGAGCTACTACAAAATATTATATCGTTAATTCAGTGTTATTGACTTCAATACGTATGCTTTCTTTCATAAGTTTACACGGGGTTGATATATGATTTTTATTCGGCTAACGTTCCGACGTCTTCACCTTCATCAGAGCCGATGGTCGGAGTTGGTAGCCCACGCTCGTTCTTCGTCTCGACATGGCGTCTTCGCCTTTGTGCCGAGTCAGGTCTTCCTCAGTGGGCCATCTCCTCGAATGAGGCATACTCACTTAGTGATGCCCGCCCTTTTATCCAGGATGCTAGTAGTGGATAGTAGAAAGAAAAGTAGATTTAAAAATAGGAATGTTATCGATTGCATTCATCATTTATTTTTCGTTACTCGTTTACATCGTAAATTGGTTTGCCGCAGGCTTGTATACGCAGCTGTGTGTCTGAAAAGTCGCTGAATCTTGCGAGTTCTTCATCCAACATGCCGAAGTTCGAGGAAGTCACTAGACATTGTAGTACAGCCCCCTGTAAAGTCAATAATTTTCCGCACGAGTGAGCTACCATGAGGTTGGTGTAAACTTTTATTCGGCTAAAGTTTCGGCTCATTTTAAGCTCTCCTGAAGCCTTCAAGAATAGAAGAACTTTTAACTATTGGACTTCTTTTCCAATGTCCGTAGAGTACAAAGATGTTGCCATGTTATTCTTGGTGGAGAAGAGCAGAGCAGAGCGACCAAGTCGGATAATGAGATCTGACATCCTAGGACGCACTTGCTCGCGGCAGCGCCGTAGGTGCAATTGAACATTTCACGAGCGGGCCGACTGACGAAACCTCGACAGGAAGCAGCATTTCCTCGATTTTTTTCATCAAGTCAAGTCTGATTTCGGGATATTATGATGAATTTTCAGAATTCAGATATGCTCAGAGCCCTCTGTTGCAGTGTCTTAAAGATTTTCATTGTTATTTATGTTTATAGGTTGTGTTTTCTTCTTAACATTCACCACCGAAATTCCCCTTGTTTTTCGTTACATTTTACTTACTTGGTACTTGAGTGGCCCGTCCTCACTGATTGTGCGAGCCTCAGTATAATCTCCATTCTTGGAGATTTGCTGGCTAAGCCATTTTGGTTCCCCTGAATTCCGAGGTCAACCTGGCCAAAGTCTGCCCCAAGTCTTCACCACTACAGGCAGTCGCAACCCTTTGGGTTAGAGGGAGATTTGCCACCATGCGACTTTGACACTAGGACGATGGTGAATTTTGGTACTGTTACATTTTATGAAGTAGAAAACGAACTTGCAGTTGGGCAAGCTTTCCCACAAACTCTGATAAGAAAATTAAGCCTTTTTTTCAAAGTCTTTCTTTACGAATGACGTCGATCTAATTATCTTACTAGCTAAAACTTAATAGCATAACTTTTCTGCAAACTCTAACCGGTTTAGTTGCTTTCACGTAGACCCAATTTCAGAATCACATCGAAAATTTCCGAACTCTACGCCGTCAGAAATTGTTTTGGATTGTGCAGCTATTTGGTTTGCATAAAATAGCAACTACTTCAATGTCGATTTTCTCTTCGAGGCTTCTCATTTCCCTGGTCAACCAAGAAAGTAAAAAACTGAGTGTTTATAAAGAAAATTGTCTATGATTATGACTGCGACAGCAAGGAATTCCATCATACTTGATAATTACTGGCAATTACCTCTCGGCGGACCAGTCTTCACAAAGAATCGTTCGGTCAACAACGGTATTTCTTCCATTGGACTAATGTGTTTTTGCTTGAATAAGATTTTTTTGTTAGGAAACTAAAAAGAGAGCATCGCGTCTTTCCGTTGGAGACGTTTCCAAGTTGTCATCAGACATTCACCAAGTTTTCTGTATCTGAAATGTGAAAAAGTTCCGAAAAAAGTTTGTATTTCATGAGCAGATCATCTCTAGAATGACATCCCACCTCGACTTCCCGCTACTGTTGTGGAACTATCAAACTCTCCAGTTTGGGTAATGTGACTAGAAGAACAAATGCTTTGATATGCATAGCGGGTTAGGAGTACTAAATTGTTAGGCGGCAAACAGCTGGTTGAAATTAGAAGTCGTTTTCCGTAGGTAGCTTGCGTTCAAGATTTTGTATCTGAATACACGAGATTTAACAAAATGAGAGGGAAAAGGGCCAAAGAATACCTATTTATAAGCCACCAAATGTATCGCCTTCGGTTTCTCATTGTAGCAAAGCATTTCATCAGGCAGAAATGCCATCGTGTCTTTCTTTATGGCAGAACCGAAGAAATCGTTCCGACTTCAAATCTTTCGTTTTCACCGATTTCCCACATTAAGTTGTTCGTCAATTGCTAGTTTCTCCTCTTTCTCGGTATCTCATTATTAAAGCTCTGAATGTTGCAAACATTACAAAGTGAGACGTGCTTACGTGGTCATGGTTTCGATAGTTTTTCTCTGTTTTTCTCGCGTTATTTGTCAAACAATTTTGAGCTTTTTAGTCGCAATAGAATGGCCGTCCATGGACTTGAGGTGGTCCTTTAGTTACCACGGCCTCGGTGTCGGAAAACCAGCGCTTCCCTACGAATAGCTTGAAATGGGAAAATCTCAGAGGGGTAGGCTCTCATTCTTAACGGAATAATATTTGTTAACAGTAAATGTTTGACTATTGTGTAGTAGTGCAAGGTGGTGCATGCAGTCCAGTGGAGACGCCTTGGAGTTTACCTCCAGGTCATTAGTTCGGCCCGCTCTCAATTCTAAACAATCCTCGTTCCCCTGGGGTCGACGAATTAATATCCGATTTTCTGAAAGGAGAGTAAGACTGACTTAATACATTAGTTTTCGAAAGTCATTGTATAGGTAAAATACGCAATCAATCACCCCCGTGATACTTACCTACTATGGTTGGTTGTGCGGCTTTTCACTCAGAAATTGATCAACTCCAAACGCTTCATGCTTTCATCCACTGGTAGAGCCGCCAAGGTTAGGGTTCGCTTTCTTATGTTCTCTACTTTATTGTCACCGTCTAAGTGAATTGCAGAAATTTCTGAAAAGAAATGCTTAACTCTTTTTGAAACGAGTTTCTCTGCATATTTTTATATTCAAAAGTATTGCTAATTATTATGAATCATATTCTCAGTGTTTGCTATGGAGGAATGTTTTGATGCTGAGAAATGCAAATAAAGACGTGTGTCGACGACTCTCCGAGCTGTGTAACGCCGTTAGAGCGTTATCAAATGAGAAAAAAAATGAGAAAGAAGTTTGTACGCTTCCGTAGTTGGAGGCAGAGTTTAAACTGTACCAAGTGATGTCAGAGAGCGGGTTAAATCGCTGTCCTCATAAAAACGGTCGTTCTTAATGCTATCGAAAAAAGGTGTGGTTGTGAGACTCATGAGTGCTTTTTTAAAATGAAACCTACCGTTTCAAATGTTTTTGATAGTGCTTTACATTGACTGGTAATGATACATTCGAATGTATAGAGTTAGGTTTCTCTATATGGAATGCCATCGCCGTTCTACGAGAAGTTTGTATTCGTTAAGGCGCGTGTGCAGCGCACATGTAGCACAGTGGTTTCAAGCGCTATGTGATACACATGGTCTTTGGTTCGATCTGGCGTTATAGGTTGACTACCTCCGCCAACCTTACTGTGTTGGCAAATTGCTACTTGCTTGGAGGGATGAAAAACGCTGACTTAATATATCTATAAGCCGTCGAAACTCATCGTACAGGCGAAAGTGCTTTCAGTCACATATATCATAATGAAGTCGGATGCGTGGCGTAGCCCTAACTAATAAATTGGCGTCAGACGCTTTATAGCCTGTTCTTTATGCTTTGGAAACGAGACATCTAACAAAAATCCTTATAAGAACAAAGAAAAGCACAGAGAACCTTCCTTTTCTCAACTTTTTCGATGGTTTCAAATGCATCATTACATTGTCAGACTTTATTTCTTTCAAAATGGGTGTTTCGGTGGTGAGGTTTTAGTGGGAGTTTGAATTGCGTCAACTATGGTTGATCTTGGTGGGTAATTCTCGTCTTCGATATCAAATCACCTGCTTAGGTGCAAAATTTCTAAACTGAAAAGGAATGTCTACAATAGAAGGTTGAAGATTAAAGTGTTTGACGTTGACCAACCCTGATGGAGTCCCGTGCATTGGAATGTCTAAGCATTGTAGAGCTGATAGAATACATATCTGACTTATACAATAACTTGCGGTGCCCTATCGATGTATTAAGTCTGTAAAGTCTGTACTACTACCTTCCCAGATAAATCTGGAACAGATTTGCCGTCCCCAGAGGGATAGAGGGCTTAGTGTGCCCGATGCGCAGAAACGAACCAGCGGCCGATTTAATGTACGTTACAGCGCATCTCTATTGTGCTACACGGGCGCTGTGTTCATGATAGAATGAGTAATCTAGGAGGGAGCAAATGTTATTGTATTCGTCTTTTCAACTACGTGTGCTTTATCAATGAATTTTTTTTTACTATAACGGAAGGTGAGACCATTCCACTTCTTGGATTACCTAGAAGTCATTCCGCTTTTGGTTCGCTCATTTTCAATAGCATGAACTTCAAGGGTGTGTCCTGTTTTCAAAGAACATCGCATTCCATTCCATTTATGGAGGATGCGCTACATTGTTAAGAATTATCGCATCCGTTAGTAATCTGAATATCTTCACTTAGTTGGAAGGATAAGAAGCATTAGCGACGTTTGAACACTTATTCGGCCTGGCAGTTTTTTTTCCGCTCATCAGCTGACCTTCAAACTTCTAACTACAACCGATGGTCCTTTCCAAGTCGTTATAAATCTATGTTTATTGAGGCGGAATGCTGTATTTGATTGAGTGCTTTATGTAATCGTACATAACGCGTTCTTGACAGAACGTGAGTATCTTTTCCTGCACAGAAAGGCGTTTTGGCATAGATCACTTGTAGGTGTTCTTCAGCACTGGTGGCGGTGTCATCTTCTACAGTAACTTCTCAAGTCACTCAAATTCGATGTTTTGCTGTCGTAAACATTAATGGGAAGAGAGCCGCACCGTCACGCAGCCCGTAATGGCGGCGGAAGTGGCGATTGATAGACGTGGATTGCAGAGAGCGTTCGTTTAAAACGGGCATACTGACCTTGACTGCAGATCCATTCCCATAATCTCCTTTAAACATGCTGTCGTACTCGCTTTCATGGTCCTTCTTCCAATCGCTGTATTCTTTATGAGCTTCACCTTCGCTACTGTGAACTGAGCCTTCACGAGTACTCGCTGTGAAGCAGTGTCTTCCGTACCTTGCGTAAGTCGATGTAGTTTACGCCTCACGTAACTTCTAAAGATGTAGCGTAGAGTTTGACGTGACAAAGCAATGCATGAATCGTTGCACATTCACCGATTTTTATTAACACTGATGGAATTCTACTTGTACTAACTTGGTTGTTATTGTCAGAAAACTACAGAGTAGTACCGAATGACACCACTGAGTGGCTGTCATTAGTTTTTAATAAAATTAAGTTGACCGTTTAAATAAAGGTTTATATAAAGCACTCATAAGGGAGACCCTTTCACGAATGGAGTGACGAAATTCACTGTAACCTTAGGAAGCGTCGAATAATTATTGTCTTAACAAGCTTGTGTCTGCTTATCAAGGAAACATAAAAGCACTAATCATTGCGAAGGTTTATGGAAATTCTGTCCTCGGAGTTATTCATAAGAGTTTCGTACAGGATTCTTATTGAGGTGGTGTATCCACGTTAACACATCTGTTCTTTGCTAATTCTTATTTTTAATGCTTCACTATTCTAAGTTTTCCTCGTGACTTTACATAAATGTTTCATTGGTTAGAGCTGTGATATTGTCTTAGTAAAATATGAAACTACAACCTGTTGAACCTCGAATAGCTGACCCATTCCGAGCTGATCTCCTACCAGCTCTGGATGGGTCAGGTGTTCCATGCCAACCCACTCCGTCGCCTACCCCCATCGCCAACCCCTCTGCATCTCTAGCGAAGCGGGCGGTGACATATGAGAATTTTAGTGCGTTTGTTTGCTTGTGGTGTGCGGATAGCCGCACCAAGCGCATGTCATTCTTCTCAAAAACTCCCAAGTAAGTGTGATCGATTGCTGTGCATTTCTTACATTCTGAGCACTTTAGCCTGAAAATATGTCCCGATAAAGGAATCCTTCATCACACAATTCTTACACAATGTCTAATCTCTGACAGTTGTCGATTGAGCAGCAGAAAGCAATCAAAACATCTTCCAGATGCTTCACAACTACTGGTGCTTTGTGGTAATTCATCTGCAATGATACGACACTGCAATGCCCATCGTCTTTAACATAGCGATAATCCCTTTAGCCTCTAAAGTCGAGCGGCTGTCGTTGCCCATTTGGCCAAACCATTGTTTCCACCGTAGAACGCGCTCGATTTGGGCCATGGCGTCGATTATGCCGCATTCATAAACTTGACCGTAAAACAAGTGGTAATCTAACAGGATGGACTAGACCTCCTTAAATGGTATGAATAATCAATAACTTTTGTTCTATTCATGAGATTATTTGTGGTTGTTACACAACTTTTATTCGGCTAACGTTTCGACGTATTCATATTCTTCAGAGCCGGATTGATCCGAGTCGACTGCTCGCAGCCTAGCCTTTCATTCCCCCGATATGGGTCTTCCTGATCGCATGAGATCGAGCGGTGCTCCACTGGTTAGCTGAATAAGAGTTGTATTCCATCTCCGTTAAACACGTCATTCGGTTTACGCCATTTTATATTCACCGGATATTTTTTGCAACTTCCCGCTTTAATTTATATCTTTCCTACTGCGCAGCCGGTAGTGGTGTAGGAGTTCTGTGCATTGTCCCTCAACGGATGTCATCCAAGCTGTCATAGTTGTCAAATTATCCAGCTATTCTCAAATGATTTAGTCGCTTGGTAGAATGTTGTCGCCTCACTGTTGCATATTTGTCAATTTCTAACAGTCATATATATTCGTTATGTGTTCATTTTGGTCGCTTGTAATCGTTCACTATGGAAGTGGTTGAACTTGCATATGATTTGAGCTGCAGTGCGAGCCTGTTAAACCCGTTTTCTCTCCATATTGAACATTCGCTTATGCGTGTTTTTCTCTTTAATCCCAACACAGACGTTTTGAGGAGCCTCCATTGGATTTGAGGCCCGCTTCCTAACAACTAAGATTGTTCCCGGATGGTGGCAGCTGCTGCAATTAACGGATTAAGTGATAGAGCACGATGCCACAAGCCAAATTAGTTCTTTTAATTGGGTGTTTATATGCTTCTGAATACTTACGCGACGTCGTCATTTCTATAGAAGTTCTGCGATGCGAAAATAATAACCGCTTTCGTTTTTAAATCAACATAGCTCATCTCATGATAAGTTTTGCAATGAAGACCGTGAAAGTCTACACGTTCGCATACAAGAGGCAAGTGATTATATCCTATCAAGTTGAAATTCTGATCTCCTGAAGTTTCTGGGGCCTCATAGCTCATATTTCAACCACGAAGGCAAATGAAAAAGCAACATTTGGTCCAGCTTAACGCGATGATGTTCACCAATGTGTTGTTCATGTTGGCAACTGCCGCTCTTTCTTGGAAGTCTTAAAAAATCGAAATTTTGTTACCAGTTTCTTACTTACTTGATACTTAAGTGACCCGTCCTCACTGGTTGTGCGGGCCCCAGCATAATCTCCATTTTTCGGAGATTTGCTGGTTAAGCCATTATGATTACCTGGAGTCCCGAGGTCAGCCTGGCCAAAGTCTGCTCCAGGTGTTCACCACCATGGGCGATAGCAGTCCTTGTGGATCAAATGGAGATTTACCACCATGCGACTTTGACACCAGGACGGTGGTGGATCCTGGTATTGGTTTACTCTTAGCTATGTTTCCTGATGGAAACGTCGGACTCCTCCTTAGCTTGGGAGACCCTGCCAGGGGATGAATCCCCCGCTGTACATCTCAGTCCGACACCCAGGAACACCTCCCAGCCACGATGAGGCGGTAAGCCGTTGGGAGGTTTCTCTAATGTTTAAACTCTAAGCTTATCCAAAGTCGGGAGTATATTATATAACATTTGAACATGTTATTAATGTGATAGAGCAAGGTCTTTCTCGTAAATCTGTGTTCCGAACTTATGAAATACTCTAGTTCTTGAAAGACTAGCCTAACTTGTCGAAGAACAGGCTTCATCCCCAAAGCTCTAAAAGAATGTGTTCAAATTGTCTCAGAGGAATGTTTTCTTGCAAAGGCAAGTCCAAATATCGACCAACAGTCCAATAACACTGGCATGTCAAACCGTGACTACTTTAAATGACTATGTTTGGTTAAATTCTGCTTTGTTTCACTATTTACTGAAGTTTCTTGTTTTGTTCTTCTCGGTGTTGTGCAAATCATTTGATAACAGATTGGTGGTCCGAAGCTGTTTGTCGGGATGCCGGAGCAGCTTGGATTGTAGGGTGTGCGATGGAGGCGGGCCTGGTGTCGGAGTACCTGAATGAAAGGCGGGCCTTTTGAGGCGCAGTGCAGCTACGACTGCCGCTAACACCTACTGGGTTTGCAGCTCTCCATTACATTTTCGCTGCTTGTTTTCTCTCAGAACCCGTTAACGCTTTCG
The DNA here is from genome assembly GCA_900624975.1 of Angiostrongylus costaricensis. Lineage (NCBI taxonomy): Eukaryota > Metazoa > Nematoda > Chromadorea > Rhabditida > Metastrongylidae > Angiostrongylus > Angiostrongylus costaricensis. Next base: position 253,583 of record UYYA01003847.1, read on the forward strand.
CTATCGAGAGCTTGTTCAAGTACTACTTGACATCATCTCGTCTAGATGCTTCGACGAAAGCTTGGACATGTTGGATTTCGGTAATGTTAACGTTAATCCACTCTAATGGTAGATGAACGTACGCCTTATTACATAGGTTGTGTAATGACAAAGGAACGGGATATGAGCGAGAATGTTGTCCGGTGTGGGGAGAAGCTACACAACACGACTTTCGTCCTCATGCAATTAATTCTAGTCGAATTTGATTAGTGTGATGTCCTATTTACATGCTGATTAACCGTATTGGAGGTTTTTTGGGACTTCAGTATGAAATATAGAAGGTTTTTAGCTTGTTTTCAACAGTTGATTTTTGAAAGGTGGACTGTTCGGACATTCATGTTGAAAGATGATTGATACGAAATTGAAAGTATTGTTGTGTTTAGCTTCTCTTCACGTTGTAAATAGCGCGATTCAGATATTTAAAGCTTTACATTTAGACATGGCGACGACCTGATCGTAACCCCGTTCGCTCAGCTCCTAGCCAGTCTTCGTAATGTCCGCGCTAACCTCATATCTATCGCCAATATTCAGGTACATCTTATTATTACCAATGATTCATGCTTATATTCTTGTGGTGAACCGCGTCATAGGCTCAATTATACGTCAACGTGAAAAAAAAGCCAATTCGTTGTGGCAGATAACAGACTTGTTCGAAATTTTTGGCTTCTTTCGTGAGAAAAAAGTTAATGTTCAAGAGTTCTGATGATGGTCGCCACGCCAACCGAATGGCAAAACGTCCACCGTTGCATAGCACACCTTTGCCGGAAAACGTCGTTGCTTGTGCCCATGAAACACTTGGTGAGGGCACGCAGTGCAATGGGACATGATGCTAGATTTCAGATAATCGACTGCATTCAATAAAACAGTTTCAGAGGAACTCGATTGGTGCCTCGATCAGTTGGAAACAATTCAAACGCATCGTTCAGTTTCGGAAATGGCTTCCAGTAAGGTTAGTCACTCTAGGCTTCCTCTCCTACTGCATTACTTTCTTTCGCAAGTTTTGTTTCGGCAATCTGGATTACTAACAAAAGAAATGCATGTTTTGTGAAATGTTGTCCAGTGCCGACAACCAGCTGTCGAGATTCGAAAGTACGAATTAGTCTTCAATCGAGTGAATCGCTCATGCACCTTTACTAATGGAATGATTTGGGCCGCATAAACACCCGAATATCACCAAAACTGAAATTTTTCCACAAGGATTGAAACCTCGTCCCCTTTTTCGTGTTGGAATGAATATTTCTCAAGAATTTATGTGAACATGTTTAATCTGGAGGAGCTTAAATGTCTCTATGTGGAGGTAGATTGGCTGCAAATTGCGAATTCCAAAACGGAAAGGCATTGCTGGATTTCAGGAATGTTAGGTAGTTTCCCGCCTTTAGTAAGCGAAGAATGCAGTTGCTTCTATTCTTTTCCGCTCACTTTTACACCTAGCATTCATCTGCCTTATTTTGGCCCCAAAGAATTCGTGAGGGTTTTCGTAACGAGGAGTTCAATGGTGGCATGCTGTGCATTCTCACCACTGTGTTTTACACTGATTGCTAAAGCGAACGTTGTTCTACCAAGAAGTGCTTGTAGCGCTTCAGCGTGAAATAGCGCTTAACTCTGCGCGATAAATTCATGTAAGGTCTTATTTTAATTCGTCGAAGTCTTGTCACAGTAACAGCATTCACAAGGTTTTTGTAAATGCTTGCTAGAAAATCTAATTATGTTACTAACTTTTCCATAACAATGAATCCATTTTATAATTGTCGACGTGCTGGAATTGAGAACATTTTTTAGCGATTTAGAGCGAACGAAGCATTGTTTTCTGTACGATTTTATCAACGGTAATGGTGAATAGAAAGCTCGTCCTTTTTTTTCCATTTTTCGACTAAGACGTTGAGCAGGATGACATTCGTCTGCGAAAACCTTGATGAAGTGCCCGTGAAGGCGGATATCCAGTCATTATGGAGCACTTCCTCACTTTGTTTTCTCGACAAATCCATAAAAAATGGCTATCACATTATACAATGTGTTCCCACATTATCGGTTACTTTCATGAATTCACGTGATGTAGAAATTCCGGTTGGAGTAGGCGCAGACTAAGTTTCTTTTTGGATATACTTAACTGTAAATCATCGCGGCCACTAACATTTAATACGCAATAAAGTTCCTTAAAATGGCATTCAGTTCCCCAATTACCCTGATTTTGATTTCCGGAAATGCTCCCTATGGTGGCGCTAACAATTATCGTGCTGATGAGAGAGGAAGAGAGAATGATAGATAGAATTGCCGACTTCGTTACTGGCTAAGCTCGTCCGGAGTCAGTACCAGCAGATGTTCCAGGCCACGTAAATGATGTCACATTGGTCGCGCCTGTGCGTGTATGTGAGTTTGTGGCGTGTGTATATGTGTGTATGTGTGTCTGAGTGTGTGTGTATGTGTATGTGTGTGTGTATGCAGGTGTGTATGTATTGTATGTGTGTGTGTACCTTTACAAACTAATAAACGTGCTAGCATATGCAATGCGCACCCATAATTGCAATTTCCGATGAGCGTGGCGGATCGTGAACGTAATCCATGAAGACGACACATTGATTGCATCGCGACAAGCCTCTGTGTTCCGAGACTCAAACTGATTCCCATTTCTTGGGTCCATAATTTCCTGGGCGTCATTAGCGTAAAATCCCTTTCGCTTCGGTTATTCAAATCATTGGCTTGTTTTAATTATTCCCAGTGGATTTTCAAGCTTCCATTATAATTTCGTGGTTTCTTTCAACACAGCTTGTGGTCACTATATTTTCACCTTTTTTTCTGCAATCGTTGGCACCAGAGGAAGACTGTTCTCAAAGTGTCAAAGCAAAATCATTGCTGTGAACTCGTCTTGTTCAGTTTCTAATGGGAGCCTATTTTTTGCTACTCGAATTTCTTCGTATTTTTGCACTGTAAGAAAAAAGAATTCGGTGGGAAACCGTCACGGGATATTTCAGCAATGCCACCAAACACTTTTCCCTGGAATTACGTATGCGTAAATTTTTAATCACTTTTTGTGATCACATTATCAACCTCGAAGTTCTGGATAAAGAAGCGATTCCCGACTGATCTCTCTATTCGGCTCTTTGATTCCTAAGGAATGTAGACACGGGCGAAAGACTCGATTTTATGTTAAACAAAAATCCTTTTTCCTTGTAGTATAATGCAGTTTTACGTAAATGTGACAGTGCTTTGATTTTATTTTGAATTATGTTTCAGTTCCGTAAGATGCTGAACAAAGAGCTCAGTCACTTTGCTGAGTCCTCCAAGTCCGGCACTCAGGTTTCGAAATTTTTAATAACCACCTACATGGACAAGGACGAAGACGATCCATCCGTAGAAGTCGAAATGCCTGGAGAGGTACTCTGTCTTTTCTTTTTTTTGTCTTCTTATGTATTTCTCTCATTTACTGGTCTTTTATGTGGAGCGTCTTCGCATTCTCCATTGTCGTAATCGTATCATCAAAAAAGTGAACAATTTTTGAATTGAAAAAAAGGTGGATGTACCTTCATTCAAGATGCTATTAGAGAATTACTATGTGTTTTCTGTGTTTGAAGGATGGTTGAGGAAGTATGCCTCCCATTTCCATGTCATCTCTGTCCCTTCTCCTTTCTTAGAAGAATTCAATTTCTGTCACCTTTTCGTTGCTGTCAACAAAAACGAAACTAAGCCTGAATTCGCAACAGATCTCTTATTCATCATTTCAAGAACTAAGTTCTGTTCCTCTATGTTCGTTGTTCGTAGCCACTATAAAAAAGGAGTGGATTCCGAAACCGTACATGCTGGTTTCTATTGGAGTTCCACACCCCCACCTACTCTGCCCCTCTTTTTTTGTTCGTTACAAGTTGAGTGCTAACCCATATTTTCAAGTCGCCGTTTCTTTACTTCTGCGATTTTAAATCTTTGTGTAGCGTTATCATAATTGAGCATTTTGCGACCAGCCGTCTATAATGGTTAGTGGCTTTTTATGATTGAGCAAAGGTTGTTTTCTCTCTTTCCCATAAGATACCAATATTTCCCCTTAATCACTGTGCCGTAGTTCCAACTCGTATCAGATGCTTTGCTTGTTAAGAAGAGGAGTGCAAGAGCACTCGCTCAAGATAGTGTATCTTTCAGCAATTCTGGATAAGAAATGCGCTTTCTCATAAGCTGCTCCTGCTGTTCGTAAGAAAACCACTTAGAAAATGTCGCCGATTTGTGCGTGAAGAATATGACAATGGGAGGGGATGATGTCGACCATGAGAAAAGAAATTATTGATGTTGCGCGCGATCCCACTAGGAGATTCACGTGTTGCTTGCAGGGTCCGTCGACGTCATCGTCGCAGCTGTCGATGGGTCTCCTGAAGAAGGCGCAGACGGCAGCGATGAACCGCATCTCTGGCGTGAAGAAGCTGCGTGCGCCCTCACACGAGGGTCATCTTCCCGAATACGGCGTGCCTTGTGCCAAGGAAGTGTCGGTGTACATGCAGCAGGTGTGTGTGAAATAATCGACTCTAGTCTTAAACATGGCATAACAGAGAAAATTTCTTGAGAGAACTGGCTCATCCTGAATATGAATGACAACATGTACATTTTTAAAGCTATTGAATACGTCCAATAAAGGGCAGCGTTCTTTTCTACATCAGAATTGCATCGACATTTTTACAACAATGGATTCATAACGATTGCATAGTAGGACAAGTGCACGAAATTAACATAAGAACCCCGACATTGTCGGTCGTGAGCTTGTTTCAGGAAAAGATTACGGCTGAGTTGCTGATTTAAGAGACGCTGGTGAGGAAAAGAATGAAATGCTCTTTACATAAACCTTAGTTTTCATCATTAGGTTCGCATCGGAATTGATCTGAGAAACAGCAATAGGAATAAAATGCTGAGTACAGTTTTCTTCTGGAATAGAAGACTAGTAACAAGCCTACGGGTGTTCACTGTTTTGTTCATCACAAAGTCTGCTGTTATAACGAAGGGAAAAAAACAATTTGAGAAGAAAAACTGGCTTTGCAGATAATGCGGTTTAAAGAGAAAATCGAATAACCATCCAGTTAGCGTTGAGAAGCCTAGCATAGCTTTCCTCTCGGAAGGAAGCTTCTTTCTTTTCTTAAGCTGTAGAATTTGCGCGGCGAAGCCGCCTCAATTGGCAAGATGTTTGTCTTTTTTTTCGAACGTTTTCCCTATTTGATGGTTTTTAAGCAACGACGGCGTTAAACCCACTCCTGAAAAACTTTAATAACTTGGGAGAATTGTAGCACTTCTTCTCAGCCTCATTTCATAGAAGAATTTCTATCTCTATTTTTATTATAACCCAACAAGAGAGAGATTTAAGAAACTGAAAAAATCGACGCGGCGATTCGGCATGGCCTTTTATCCACAACTTCCCTTCTAAGCAGTTTTTTCTTTTGCAGCAGTTACTATTGCCATAGTAATCTGAAACGTTTGGTAGAAGTGGCTCATCGTTTGAGGTTGTCTAGTCCTTGAAAACTCTGCTATCTGACTAATTTAACAATCACTGTTGTCGGCACGAAACGCAACAAAGGTCGCACCTGATCCGTTGCTGCACTGGCTGAGTTCAATAAAGCCATTGATGATTGTTATCACTGGCTTGTCTGTACGATGATGGACAGGTGCCCGCTACAGCCAGTGCTTTTATCCGAGCTACATACTAATCCGAACATTAAGGCATAACAGCAGAGCATATGAAAGAAGGACATCTTCTCAGCGTCAACATATTGATTTGCTTTTCGCGAATTACGCGCTAGCCGTATGGATGTGGGTGTGTGTGCGTGTATGTGTCTTTGCTGAACAATCCCTTCTTCTAAAACGTTGAGGGAGTGATCGCAAAAATCCGTACACATCCCTACGAAGTTCGAAATCTGTCACCGAAATGTCACCCGTACCGGAAAACACCTTGAGAGACAAATGACTTGAGAGAATGACTAAAAGAAAAGAAAAAAAAGTAGCTATCTTACCCGGCTGTTGTGCTTAGAAAAAAGGCAACGAGCCATTACATTCCTCGAAAGTTTGCTTCATTTTCAAATCAACGCGAGTTTGTTCGTTTTACAAAGTCTTTGGCCTTTGTTGCTGTCAACCATGATCTAAGAACTAAAAGTAGCCAAGAGAAAGGCGAAATGAAGGACCCGCATGGTGTGCTGGTTAACGCGTTAGCCCCCGGAAAGAGTAATCACGTGTTCGTTCCTCACCATAGATACCTACGGTCCGGAGTTTTGCAAAGGTTTCAGCCTCATTGTGATTGCATTTCGCAGAATACCCTACCGTGAAAAGCTCTAGTAGGCAGTAAATAATGAATTAAATACTGAAAAATTATTCTTCATAAATGATATAACTCGGTACTTTCTTAAAAATTTCGAGTAAAGTTCCCACGGGAGTCCTCATCTGGACAGATTTCAGGCTTTTTTTTGAGAGGGCGTTCTAACATACACTGCACCTAATTCAGTAACGAGAGTGCGAATGGAAAAGTGTCTCGTGTTTGTTACACATCGTGTTTTACTCATCAAAGTCCTGTTTGTGTTTTACTAAAGTCTTTTGTACCGCTTTCTTTTTTTCTGTCTCCTTTCGTACACAACACATACAAGGCTATTTTCTACTACGCTCAGTAAGTACTGAACTCAGTGCGTGCCTCCCGATCTGTATCCCTTTCCCTACTCGCTTCAGTAGTTGGCTTCGCAACATGAGTTAAGTAATTTCAGAATTGTGAGCCTCTAATGTTCTCAAAGATTCAATGTAGGAGAGCATAGTGAAGAGTGCGCACTCTGTGGGCCTTCGTTCGAATAGCTAAGCATCCATCTCACTGGCTGTAGTGTCCTTTGTAGGAGATATCTAATTAGGCTCCTCACTAGCAAAATTCTCAAGGCGGGGCGCACATTCGTGAGTAAATTTTTTTTGTAAATTACTAATTGTATAAAGTAGCTGTTCATAGAGCATGCGTAGCCCAATATCTTTATCGGATAAGTTGTTGATTGAATACGAAAAGTACATATAAACAATCAGAAAGAAAGCTCATTGAAATAGATGGATACGACCCCGCCTCCTTCATCCAACGTGTGCTTCTGTATCTATTTATGTGACCAGTTAGGTATGCGTCAGTGTTGTCTGTTCCTGAAATTATCTTCTGAAGCAAGTTATCCTTCTTCGCACAAATAGACGGACACTTGTCTTTCGGAACCCAGCAAGCCTGTAATCACATTCACACTAGATCCTACACATGCCAGATTCTTGAGAAAACTTGCACTTTTATTGTTCGGTCATATTTTTGCTTCCGGTTATTTGATTCGGACTAATTTCTGCACTTATCTTTGCCCATAGCGAGTTCTACTGAGAGAATTTGCTTTTATATTTATTACGGCAGCTTTGTCACAGTGTTATCAGATTTTATGGACTGTGGGAAAAATAAAGTTTTTTGAGCAAGTCTGCGCTCAGATTTGTTACGAACAACGAATTTTTTTTAGATATCTAGGACTGAGCCAAAATTTTTTATAGAAAAATTCACTATTTGTAAGAAATGTTGCGATTTCTAGCTGAACGAATGGGGACCAGACGTGTTTAAGATCGACGAACTCTCGAGGAACCACGCCCTAACCGCAATCACGTATGCTTTGTTCCGGGAACGAGGTCTAATTAAGGTACGCTCATCGTACTCTTTCGTCTTCTCTCGTCTCAAGTGCAGTTGTCGTCTGTCGTTCGTCGTTTTGGATGAAATATACTGAGCAGTTCTAATATGGGACAGTGATACTAAGTTGAGTCGCAGCAAAAGGAATTAGGCAGGATTTCCAAGGCAAAAAGGTCAAGGGAGAAGCTCATCGGGGCGTACTCCGTGAAGTTGTTGAACTTATTTAACAATGAACGGAAGTTAAGAAAAAAGTTTGGATTAAACCCCCTAAGCACAGGTTTTTTAAACACAAAACAGAATCTTGGGAGAGTTTAGTATTGAAATGCGAGAGTCTTCCTTTTCATACTTAACAGTTTTATTGGCTAGAATTTCAAAATGTTTAGGACGTTCTTCTTGTCGTTATCCGTCCTTATTCATCAAAATTCCAGAGACACGTTTTGTTCGTTTTACCAATCCTTTTCACTCCGTTATCTGATATGTGCTCTTAAAATTATTGAGCTGTGGTGCAACCAACCAAGTCGCGTTTAAACGTCCTTAGAGGGCAGTAAATGTTTTCCGTCAATTGATTCCAGTTTTCTTCTTGCTTTCACTATCCTCGAGATATAGAAGCACTCAAATGCTCGAAAGGTTAGAGGTGAAAACATCAAATCGTTGTCTGACGCGGAATTCAGTGTGTAGATGCGTTTTTCATGTCATGTACGTTCGTGTTTTCATTAAGGCGTTCGAGATTCCGTCGTCCGTATTCGTTACATACCTTCTCAATCTCGAACACCACTATCGGGCCAATCCTTACCACAACCACATTCATGCGGCCGACGTCGCTCAATCAATGCATGTGTTGCTCACCTCCCCTGTGCTCACCGTAAGTCATTTTTTGCTGAACTTCAGTCGTTTACTACTTTCCGATAGAGGAGTATAACTGTGGTTTTCTAAAAATTGGTCGTAAATACTTAAATCAACAGGCTTAGAAGTGTGGAACAAGTCTGTGTTTAGGCATTGGTTCTCGAAGTCATTCAACAGCGTGTGTCTCTTAGTATTGCAATTATCAGTTCTTCGAATTAGAGATAAAAAGAAGATATTCTATATTCTCGTTGAGAAAATATGGTTCTTTTTCTTATCGTGATTAAAAATCCTTTTTGCTCATCTGTCTTCAAAATATTGGTGCTCAGAAGCTTTTTCTTTTCTTTGTTCTCACGGCATTGTTCTTAACATTTTATCTTTACTTAAATACACGGATGGCCCGTCCTCACTGGTTATGCAGGCCCCAGCAAAATTTCGGTTTTTGGAGTCTTGCAGCTTTAGCTACTGTGGTTTCTCGGAATCCCGAGGTCAGTCTGGCCAAAATCTGCCCCAGGTCGTCACCACCACAAGCAGTTGCACCCCTTGTGGATCAGAGGGAGATTTGCCACCATGCGACTAATTTGATTCCAAGACGGTGGTGTATCCTGGTATTGGTTTGGTCTTACCTAGGCTTCCTGATAGAAATAGTGTACTCCTTCTCAGCTTGGGAGACACTGCCAGGGATGGATCCCACGCTGTACATCGCAACTCGACACCCAGGAACACTTCCCAGCAACGATGAGATGTTAAAACGTTGGGAGGAGCATTTTATCACATCCTGCTAAAAGGGAAAGTTGTAAGAAATTTGATGTAAGGAACTTGCCTACGTTGTTGCTATCATTTCCGTCGTTATTCAATCGATATTTATTATATGAGTTCCTATTTAAGCGAGCACATACATAATATCATACATCTAAAATTATACACTTTCAACACCAGTGTTGTTAATAACTACGAAGTGAAATTGATGTGATTGGAAGTGAGAGGTTAAAGAGAAAGTACCAGCAAATCATTGTGTAGAAAAAGAGCGGGTATTTGTGGATCTGGAACAACGGCCACAGCATTCCAGGAGGTGTTCTCCGACCTCGAGGTGATGGCGGCGATCTTCGCTGGTGCCATTCATGACGTAGACCACCCCGGCTTCACCAACCAATATCTTATCAATTCCAGTGAGTTCCTGTGTTGAAGCATTTCTCCGCTTTTTCTACCACTTCATTTTGCCCTGCTTGAATCCAGTCATTCAGTGAAAACAATTTGTTGCTTATTTAATCTGTTGCTCAAGTCACTTTATTGTAACAATACTGGTCCACATTGTCTATATATCTATGTGGTGTTCTTGATCTTCTTATACAATATTGAATAGTAATCGTAATAAGCTTTTAAGGGTAGTGGTAGCTGCTGTCGTAGGAGCGTAGTTTGCAGTCTGTATAGAAATAATTCGCGTTTTTTCGATTCGAAATCGATCGATTTCCTGTGTCCTGAAAATTACCCATCGTTTCGTACATATTTCAGCGTAATTAGCACTGTAGGGCGTGTGTGGCGCAGTGGTCGGAGGCGCCATGCAACACAGACGTGGAATCGATCCCCGCGCCTATGGCACACCAAACCTTCCATCCTTCGGGGTCGGCAAATTGGTACCAGACTTGCCTGGGGGGATAGCAGCATTGGCCCGACACATTGGTAGGCCACCGCGAGTCATTGTAAAAACCAGATATGCATTCAATCACCTCCAAACGATGCTTTATGAAGTCGAATGCATGGCGTATCCCTCAGAGACTGATCAACGCCGAGGGCTTTATCCTTTTATCCTTTAATTAGCATTGTGCTATCTTTGCAGATTCATCGTTTTTACCTTTCTTCTTAGATGTTTGTAATGGTTGGAAACCATCATCCAAAATCTGTGAATGCTTAATTTTATTAAAAGAGTGTTAAGACGACTTTGTAAAAGAAATCTCTGTTGTTTGGGTGGAATGATTGTTGCTTGATGATTATCCTTCTCTTTTCTCTAATCTTTCGGTTTCTTCCATGTACAACCTTGGTTCAGACAATGAATTGGCCATCATGTACAACGACGAAAGCGTTTTGGAACAACACCATCTTGCCGTAGCCTTCAAACTTCTGCAAGATTCCAACTGTGACTTTCTCTGCACTCTGTCGAAGAAGCAACGGTTGCAATTCCGGAAGATCGTCATCGATATGGTAAGCCCAAGCACCTTTCATTCTTCCCTTCATGATTTCTCCTTGATCACAATTGTAACTTTGTCTTATCAATGTATTTCCATAGTTAAAAAATGATAGGTTGCCTTCTGTATTCGCAGTTCTGCTTCCCTTCGAGATGTTGAGTATGTTTTTATTAATATGTTCTTAAGTGCTACATTTTCAATAACTGCCAATGATGTCTCCATGAGTCGAGTACCTGGGAACCTAGAGCTGAGAGCTTAGTCGGTTTATTGTCCGATGTCGCAAAAAATTGCTATTCAGCAGAATTTTTTTAGACTTCGCTTTTTTCGTGCAAAGAAACGCCACTGTTGCTGTTTCAGCATGCGTTTTGCGACAACAAAAACTACCGTAAATACTTGGATCCTTGAATGGCCCGCCTTCACTGGCTATTCAGACACCAGCATAATTTCCATTTTTCCAACGGAAGAAAAGAATAGAACCGCCTTAAATAGCGAAGTAAAAGAAAAATAATGTCCCACTAAGTGTTTTCGGCCCATCGCATCTGTGGTTTATTTCTAATAAGAAATGTAGATCTCAGATTATATTAAGTAACTACTCAATGTCACCCAAAGGATGTTGAGATATGACAAAACCTCGAAACTATAGGTGGGTGGACTTCCAACTGACGATTAACCTTTGCGGAGGCTCACGAGTCACCCATTGCACCATCGAGGCTCTTAATTTGCCTTTGCTTCAGTCAGTTTTTTACTCAAACGCTGCCATCAGCAGTCACCCGTCAATGGGAATGATGTAGAAAGCACAAATCGGCATTGAACCTAGTTAAGCTGAAGTTGTAGTCGAAATCATAATAAGCTTTTATTTATTGCCTATACTTTCTTTTTACATGGTACGGTATTATGTGAAGTAGGGATGCTGAGATATGCGCGAAACTAGAGGCATGGCTCATACTTAATACGCTTATGGTTGTACTTCACACATAGTACCATGCCACACATAGGTAATAAGAATAGGCAGTAAATAAAAGTCAAATTGTTTTTCCTGGTGAACAAACAGGAAGAAACAGTGCTCATCAGGAAAAACAGTGTTACTGATGAATGCCGTGGTTAAATGAAGTTTGGTTTTGGGATTTCTTAAAAGTTCAACATTATCATTTCGACTAACTTCATCTTAACTCAGTTTAATGCCGATTTGTGCTTCCCAGATCATTTCAGATGACGGCTGATGGTGATGGAACCGTTAGTATAAAAAGACTGGCTGAGACAAAGGCAGAGCTAGGGTCTCGGTAGGAGTTGTGCACAGCAGTTAAATCCCCGGAAAAGATGAAGAATGACTTTTTCTGTTAAATATCTCTTCAGCTCCTGTTATTCTTGACACAGAGTGTAACGATTTTTATATCTATCCGGTTGAGTTAGATTGACCATCGGGGCCTTGTACAGTTTTAGTTTTGCTCATCATGTTCACTGAATGTGTCTTTACCAGCTCAATCATCAACGCCCACCTCCTCTGATAGATTTGAGATCGACCGGGGGTTCTTCGATTCTGCATTCGCGAAGATACTCGCTACCGTCAGACTGATTGGCACATCTCCGGAAGTAATTCGTTATTGTCGCGCACGACCTGTTCTTTATGATGATAGTGTTGAATCGTGTTGAGACCAGATCGGAGTCTACACTGACCTTCGGCCAAACTACATTTTCCATCATCAAACCAAATTATCGTCAAAGTGGAACATTTGTGTAAATAACTCCTCTTTAACTTTTAGACATGTCCTTAACTATATATTTAATAACTATATGATTTCCCTACGGGCGCGTGTAGCGCACTGGTCGAAGGCGCCCCGCAATGCACATGAGATCATAATCCACTTATCTCAACGATAAGATAATGAAGGCAGGCAAAGTTGTCCACGTCCTTCGTGGCAAATACGCCGGAAGAAAAGCTCTTGTGGTTAAAGCTGATGATGAATGAGGTGCAGGTAGGTCCTACCCTCATGCCATCATCGCTGTTGGCAAATTACACATGGGATCGATTCCCGCGCACCTGACCCACCAAGCCTTCCATCTCTCCGGGGTCGACAAATTGCTACCGGACTTGTCTGGGACGATAGCAGCAGTGGCTCGGTACATCGGTAGGCCACTGCGAATCATTACAAAGGCCAGATATGCATTCGTTCCCTTCCAACGATGAAGTCGAATGCATGGCGAATTCCTAGTAGATTGATCAACACCGAGAGCTTTATATCCTTTTTTAATGCTTTCCTTAGGTGTAGAGTGCAATAGTAAGGCCTATTTACCAATATTTCGTTAAATTGGTTGCTAAAAGTAAGCTAATTTTACAGTTTGTGTTTTATCCCACAACTTTTCACGTGGTAATTAATAATATGATACGGTGGGTTTTTCCCCCAAAGTCTTTTTCCGCTACAAAAACTAACTAGTTACTTATATCGAGAGTGGCCAACAACGTCTGTCACGCACCATTTAGTAGTTTTCGTTGATGCCTAAGTATTCGCTATTGCAGCAGTTCTGAATTCTGCTTAGAACCTCGATGATATTGAGGATATTTCATAAAACTCATGTTGATTTCGCATTTAGGTGCTTGCTACTGATATGTCTAAGCATATGTCGTTGTTGGCAGATTTAAAAACGATGGTAGAGGCGAAAAAGGTAGCCGGGAATAACGTGGTCGTACTCGACAAATACAACGATAAAATTCAAGTGAGTTCAACCAAGTTATTCGGGAGAAATTTACCAATACTTTTTGGTATGTTAACTTTTAGGTTCTCCAATCCATGATCCACCTGGCGGATCTCTCGAATCCGACGAAGCCGATTGATTTGTACCGGCAATGGAACAGTCGGATTCTTGAAGAGTATTGGCGACAGGGTGATCGCGAGAAGGAACTTGGAATCGAGGTATCCCCGATGTGCGACAGGGACAATGTCACCACAGAAAAGTCGCAGGTGAATGCATTGTACTTACCATTGGATACAACCATCATCAATGTATCGAAAGAAAATATTTCACGAGAAATATTTTCTATCTTTCGTTTTCATATGTCTTGTATTAATTTGTCTTTGTTATTGCTGTCATGTAACCTATTGCATCTCAAGTTGCTTGACACAACACCAGCGTGCCTTCTCTACATGATACTTTTTAACCAGCACGGGCACGCTACCGGGCACAGCAAAACTGCTAGGAGAGTTGACTCCGATGACGGCTATACTATACGAGTACAGTATCCATCAATCAGCGTATTTGCTGAACCTCACGTTTAGTGAGGTCCTTTCAAATTTGCAAATGTTGATTAATCTTGATTAACTTCAATGCTGAGACCGTGGTGACCACTGAAGATTGATTTGGAATTAAACTTGTTCTGCTTTCACGAAGTACTTCGCAAACATGACTTTTCTAATTCCGTCGAGCTTATGAAGATAGGAAACTGTACATATTTTTATACAGAAGAAGTTCAGATGTCCTTGTTAATAGTTCAGAATTGTACAGGAAAATGAAAATCCATTGCATTGAGGGCCCATTTGTCCACATTTTCAAAGTATTTAAAGCAGTAAGTTTGGATTTGAGGAAGAATTCATGACGGTCGTTGCAGAAGCCAGAAATTTAGTTTTTATGGTTTCTCGATGCGTTTGAGTACGGTCGATGGTTTACCGTCTCATCTTAAGTAAGAATATTCCCTGGGGTCGAACTGCATTGCTGCGGGTTTCATTTTCTCGATAACATCTTCGAAGCTGATAATATGTTTCATTTCTCCATGCAGATTCAAGGCTGGGAGTTTTAAAAAAAAAGAATTATAAATCAAGGCCGTCTTGCCGTCTTGGTAGCAGTCTATTAACAAAATTGCAGCGAATAAGAACAATTTGTTCAGTAAAGTAAAGCAGTAAATCTGCTCATGAGCCCATTCTATGGACACTCCTGCCTACGACGTCAGTCTGCTGGGTAACCGTTGGGGTGGTATCAAATACTGCGTTGCATGAGACTTGAGCGGAACTAGGTCAAAAAATCACGTCCTTGATGAGCCGTGAAGAGTGGGATAGTAAGGTACTTGAACCTGGGGGAACAAGCTGCATAAAATTCCATGTGATGGTCGGTCCACTAGAGACTAGAAGCACAAAGGTCGACAATAACCTATTAAATGGCGGTACCCGTATTAATTATGAATAAGCGATCCTGTAACGAAATATCAGTAACTCAAAATTTACTGTGCATGTGCATTATTCACCTCTTCGAGTCATACGAGATCCTCCCATCTCATCTATCCATCCTTCTTTTCTAATCTCGACATCTTTTTGGAAGAAATTGGCATCAGCACAAACGGAAAATAAAAACTGGTGGGAACATCCTAAAGAAGACCTAATCTTAATAAAAGACGTTGGGCTTTCGCAAACTCAATATTCCACTTTCAGTAAGCACAGCTTCAAAAACAGAAGACATGATTGTCTTTAGCATGGAGGATGTAAACCACACGTACTTCTTGGAAACCATTTGATAAGTTTTCTTCAAAATGCAAGGATCTGTAGTCATTCGGAGGCTTTGTCCACAGTCGTTTTTCTGGTGAAATCTGACCGAAGAAATCTTCCCTAATGTTTCCCAGTTTAAGTGTCAAATATACTCTGCAGGTTTTTAAAAAGTTATTCTCTCGCGGAAATCAAGAACTTTTGTGAGGCTTAGCCACTTTAGTAAGCAGAAAGGTGGTAATTCGACGACATGAACCAAACTCGACCGTAGTTTAGTCTTACAGTGTCTTCAAAATTTTCACCTCCCTTCTCTTAATTCTTGTCGAATAAAAGCATTCCATACTATCGAAATGGTCGTCGTTAATTCCTCGATCACTCACAAAAGAGTGTACCAGTCCTACATAGGAACTATTTCTAGCTGCTCTCGTACCTGTACTACAATGACGCAGCTCTTTCATGGACTGCTTATAACCGTAAGAAGAAGAAGGTCCGGCACCATCTCCCAAATTAACTCATTACTGGTAACAAAATCTCTCAATTGAGATGAAAAAGGCGCACGCTTTGGTGGTAAACTCACCTTCACTTTATCAATGACATCTTTTCAATAAATGCTAACGAATCGGTAGTAATATCCGAGAAACTCAAGAAATTCAGCAAAGAAAATAAGCTGGAAGAGAACCACTTCTGTGCGGGGCGCATAGTTTGGGGAAAAAAGTTTAAATAGACGTTTTCCTTTTACCACAGAAACATGTCGTAAGTGTACCTATAGTAGACAAATGAGAAGCCCACTGCTCCACTGTACAGATTGTGCTTGGGGTGCCATCTTAAATACATAAAAAAATTTGCATACCATCGCAGGGTAATGGAGTGATGTCTCTTCATGCATAATGTCTTCGTGATTTTTTCGTCCCTACGCGTAGGACGACGCCTTGTTTTCAGCCCTTACAAGCGTGCTCATTTTTCGATAATAAACGATAGTTTATGGATAGCCAGATTTGCGGAGTTGCAAACATGACAGGATTGTAGAAGAGACTTTGCTTCATCGCTCGAATGTGAGTGGTATGCATGCTATCACCAAAACTGTTTACCGCAGCCATCGAGAACGTCATGCGAACATTATAATGGGATAAGGTGAGAGTAAAAATCAACGGTAGATTACTGCACCACCTTCGCTCTGCTGGAGGCATCGTTCTTCTAATACTAAGCATGAGCTAGAAGGAACGGATACTGTCCGATTTTGATAACACCTATGGAAAGATTGGTTTCGTATACCCTATTCACGCTCATCGTAACGAATATCTCCATATGGTCCAGCTACGTCTGCCTAGGTCGAGAAATAAACATCATGAGGAACGGCTTAGCTCCAGAATTGAGCAGGAGAAATCGAGCGGTTTGAGCTTTCAAGGGAATTGAGGATGTTGCGGAGAGAACGACGAACACCCGACTCCTTGCTTACTGTTTCGTCTCCACGATTCTTCCTGCCTGTCCGCCGTATGCGTTAGAAGCCAGGTCTCTACGTAAGCAGGATGAAAGATCATTCAGTGTTATAGAACGCACAGTCGAAAGGACGGTGCTAAGGGTATCTAGGATCATGCAAGTGAAGGAAGAGATCTTAAGCTTCGAACTACGTCAACGATGAGAAGCCAAAGGTGCTTTTCCATACGTTAAATATTTAAAGTTAGTGTGGGCTAAAATTGTAGTGCCTATGAACAACAACTGATGAACAGGAGCCGTTAGTGAAAAGATTTCTCGTGATATTATACAGACACTAGGAAGAAAGCCAACCCCTATGGTCAGAGTTGTTTACGGAAACTATGGAAGAAAGATGTGATGCCCAAGGAGTCTCTGAAGCGAGGAGAAATCAGTGGGCTATTTTTACACGCAACAAGGAGAGGTGGAAAATTTACTGGTGCCCTTTTCAGATCACTCGACGGCAGGACGACAGGAGATGCATGCTGTTTATTATTTACTACCTTTGCTGTGGTCCATCACACAAACACTGCACATTGCTAACATTTAGAGAATTTTTGCAACTTACGCCGCGTGTATTTTGGTATCTACTTCTTATGCCTACGTTTTCTATACAATAACAATGATGCATTATAGCGAATGGAATTGAAAGAACAGTTTATTTTATTTTATTAAAAACTATTAATTAGTTGATTTAACTGTAACGGTTTACTATAAGAAGTGTAGGGAAAAGGTAGTGTGCACCAAAATAAACCACGAGAAAGGTGGTCTTTGCTTAGCTCATACCAGCCACTGGAGACGTTGCATATGATTGTGTAGAATGTATATCGTCGTTTATGTGTTAAAGTGTAGCCAGGCACATAGCATACCAGATTATCCAATTGCAAGGTTTCGTGCTCCGGAATTGTTTAAATTACAGAGCTTAGTGGAACATTTTCTTTGAGTAGTGCCGAATAATGCGAGAAATTAAAACAAATCGGGAATTAGTATTCAGTAAATTTTCCTGTTCTTCAGTTTGATGTATTGTAAAACAATGAGAGTCGTATCTTCAGGTTGGCTTCATTGATTATATAGTACATCCGTTGTATGAGACGTGGGCGGATTTGGTGTATCCAGATGCGCAGAATATTCTGGATCAGCTCGAGGAGAACCGTGAGTGGTACCAGTCGCGGATCCCTGAAGAGCCTGACACGGCTCGTTCCGGAACTAACTCGTAGTCTACAAATTGTATCCTTTGCCTGCTATATGTCGGGTCGTTTAATTCACGCGCTTAGTCCTGTCTCTCATTTTTCATGTCTTATGTGTTCATTATCTCTGCGTACTAGTTCATTTATTGCCGGGTGTTTCTATAACCTTCAATTGCTACATTATAACCACTCCCTTTCCCCGTTTTTCCTAGGCGCGATTATCTTCACTGTCTACGGCGTTATCGCTGCACTAGGTTCCCAAGAGTAGGTGCTTCATGTCAATCACTTTGTCGTTCTGTTTCCTACACTGTTTACGGGGCCGTCCCCAGGCTGTGTTCTCCTTTCCTTGGATGTTCTGCCGCGCTTTACTCGGCCACTCCTGCCAGGTTCTCTCATTCTGCAGCCGTCAAGTTGCCATATGTTCTCATGTTCTAGCATTAACTAATTTAAACCACTTATTGTGATAATTCAATGTCTTTGTATTTTTTCCGGCATCTAACATGGTGATGCATAAAACCAAAGCTTTAAATCAAGTACGAATGCCGTGTACTTAATAAATTTCTATTAAATAAAGTTCTAAGTGAGATATGTTTTTGTTCCTATCAACATTTCTTTCTCAATAGATAGTGAGTCACTCAGGCTACGAAAATAAAAGGGTTTTCTGTAACGAAAGAACTTCAACAGCGGTAGCACTTTGCAGTATTTTTTTCTTTTGAATGGTTTCTTTTATTAAAGCCCGTTCATTCGTTACATTACACGCTAGCCATCAAAGATGTATAGCCATGGCTATCTGGAACAGATGAGGAAAAGTTCTAAGAAATCAAAGCTGAAAATACTATGATCTTGACTATTAGCTTCAACTGAGACCAATGACAACTGGAATTCAAGTAACGACTTACTGTAGAGGGGTCATACTATATTTGGGCATTATTCTTATTATTCAAGCGCTTTTTTCTATTAACAACGATGGATATTATTTGAATATTAGTTATTATGGTAGTACTAATTGTGACGAAATGCAGAGTGAGACGATTCACAAATGCGCACAATTCTACTGATATGAAAATGCCATGAATCTCTCATAAAGTGGAATTAGTCAACTGAGCGAGCACGCAGTTGTTCACTTTGAACTGTCACTGAAAGTACATCATCGGAAAGAATGGGTGGACATCATAACGCTGGATCAAATGTAAAAGAGTGAATATGACTCGCTATAGTAGTAGAAACTTCCCACCAGATAGTTCTGTAATTTACTGGTTTTTTGACGATCAGATATGAAGTTGTTATTAAAGGATGAAGGATAAATCTCCCGGTGTTGATCAATCTCTGAGCGATGAGGCATGTATTCGACTTCATCAAGCATTGCTTGGACGTGATTGAATGCATATCTGGCCTTTACAATGACTCGCGGTGGCCTACCGATGTATCGAGCCACTGCTACTATCCTCCCAGACAAGTCTACTACCAATTTGCCGACTCCGGAGGGTGGAGGACGTTGTTATTGCAACACTTATTTCTCAATAGCAAACGTTTTGGCAAATTTCGCTTTCGCTAGAGCATGAGGAAGTCCCAACTGATCCTCTGTCTACTGTGCTTCCGCAGTCACGACAGAAAAATCCGAAACCTAATTTTTAATCGCATATGGAACAGCTTGTCTAGAAGCTTTTTCTGCAATTTTTCCATCCACAATGGTTACGAAACAGTGGCTATCTACAAATGGATTCGGGCGCAAGCCTCATCCTCAAGCGCTACAACTGGCGGAGATAAAGTTCCGTTTATCAAGATCTTCATTCCCAACGAAATAAATGCTGATATAACACGTTGCATGTAAAATGTCGGTCTAGAGAATTCAATAGCAGTAATTGAAGTACTGCCGAGCACTCTGAAATGTTTGCTAGTTCTTAATCGCTTATAAGCCATTGTAGGACCATCAGTGTAGAACGCTAAATTCTATAACTTGCTGTAATGATGGAGATGTTCATTACATGAGTTCAGGTAAGGTGCACCTGATAGTTTATGAAGTGTACGAGTACGAATATGTTGGCTTGGCGGAACGGGCAGACGGCTGTGTTCATAGAAAAGATCCTCTAGATAAAGGGTAAAGCTCTCGAAGTTGATCGCTCCCTGAGGGATGCTCCTTGCTTTCGAATTCATCAAACATTGTTAGAAATGATCGAGGGCAAATCTGGTCTGCAAGAGTGGCGATGGAAGTACTGATCTTTCAAGTGAGTGCTACTTCTCCCAGGCCGCCTTGTAGGAATCTGTCAAATCAGAAGGAACCAAAGGCTAGCTCAGTCTGGGATCCCAGAATCGAATCAGTAACCAAGTGTGTATTGCAGGGCACCTTTGACCACTGCGCTACACACGCCAACAGGTCACATAGATGGGAAACATAGAATAAAAAAAACGCTCTACGAAGTACGCATAGGACACAGACATAACAGGGATTTTTAAGTAGAAGTCATTATCCTCGCATAGGAATCTAAAATATCAACGCTAAAGCGCTTGAGGTGTTTTGATATTCCAAAAATCCAAAACTGGAGGACATGGTGGAGTGCCTGGTAAGCGCGCGTGACCTCGTCTTGTACTTCAGGCCGATTTTTTGATCTAGAACAAGAAAATTCCTCACCCATGCAAACTTTGCGGTTAGCCTCCACTCCTACTTACTGGACGACCCGTAGAAAACGGCTCGTGTCTGAAGAAGCTGCTTGCTTTAGTACTGAAATCTAGGTCTTTATCTTTTTCGGTTAGGGTTATGAAGGTATTTGCTGGATAGACTGCACATCAAGTTGACCATTCGAGATTCTGAAGATGACAAAATCCGCAGAAACAATAATCGCGAAGTAAGTTAAATGCTAACAACCTATGGGGCCTAAGAAGAAAACCGTGAATTATTGATCAATGCCGACGTTAAGAGGAAGCAGATGCTGGAATTACTATGCGGTGTACCAGCGAATGATTGTGCATTTCTCTCCTGTCTCAATAAAATAAGAATGAGAAATTTTAGATTTCCATGCACGATATTGTTCGATTCTTAGGAGCAGAGCCATACACGTTTGCAAATATCGGAGACCGAAGTAAGAAGGTACCCATGGGTTTTTTGTCGTTTTCTTTCTTGTAATTTCCTAGCAACATAGAAACGTGAGGGTTCAGGGTCAATAGTTGGGACTAACAATTCCATCTAACGAAAGCTGAGGAACACCAGCGCAAGGATATCCGAACAGAAGACATGACACGACTTGTTCGCTAGGCTTCAAATTATTGTGTTGCAGACTGGTGTTCCTAAAGTTCGATACCGAGATGAACCGCTTTCGAGGCAAGGAGATAGATTTCTACTAGAAATGGCTTTTCATGGCAACTTGCTGTAAATTCTGTAACAAGCCACTTACACATCTTCTTGAACCCTGACTATTGGAGGGCATAAATGAAGGCCATTCTATTATCAGCGCTTAATAGAAGTGTTGAAGCTATTGACCATGCTTCGGCAAACCACAGCACAACTATGAAACATACTTATAGCCTCTACCAATAAGTTAGACGAACGAACTATGAATGCGGCGGCATATCTCATGATGGTAATGAAATACATCAACGGTTTATTCCGATCAGATCAAGTTTTCCAAATATACTAAATACTTACACCAGATATGTTCAATATTACTGCTTCCAAATACCTGAATTAAAACGACGAGTTACGAATATCTGGATGAACAAGAAGTGTATGAACAACGTTGAATAAAAAGTGCATTGAAGTAGTTGGGTTAAATCGATAGTGAAAGCTATCCATTCCTTTCAGTGGTATTTGAGAAACGTTTATCCGGACAGTAAAGCGTCGAGTTGTGATGACCCATTCTTAAGGCACAGAGGAGTTTCCACTGACACGTCGCGTCGCACATATGATCCTCTACACGAACTGCATTCCTGCAAGGAATGCCGTTGTCTACTAAACATTCCTTTAATAGGTTATCGTCTGTTTGATGTGCTTCTGCGCAAATGCTCTCATTATTTATTGAATGGGCGACCAAAATGACTCTAAGCAAGACGTCCATTGAAGCGTTAAACGTTGCGAAATCACCAATGTGTTAAAGATTTCGGGTCACCTCACCACGACCATTATAATTTATTACTCAACACCAAAATTGGGACCAGTTGCTTATGAACTTCTTATTTGTCTCATTGTTCTCGAGAAACATCAAAGAGGTATAAAAAATGACAATTGAATACCTGAAAAAACGCTCGGCAGTTTTCCTATCGTTGTATAGAGAATTCACTAAGTTGTTCCAACTCGTAGGAGACAAATCATTGAGATCATACTCATCCTGAGTGTTTCGCGATAGGAACGGAAACTTTTCACAATTGCTGGCTTCTCTAGCAAAAACATACTTTAGCCGAATACAAAAGCTTCCAATTCGGCGGTCTGTCCACAGTGGTCTTCTCCAAATCGGCAAAATAATTCATTATGTTGTCCACTTTCTGAAACAAATGTTGCCCACATAAATGACTGAATGTAGATCCGGACATACTGTTTGGAAAGGAAAAATGTCTTACGTATAAATTGTATTAACAAAGCTAATCTTTTATTTGTTGCCTACTTAAGTTTTAACGGCAGGGCATTACGTGAGATTCAACCACAATGATGCTGAAATATTCGCGAAACTTGGACACCGAGCCATATCGAACCAAAATTCCCTTTCCGAGGGCTCTACACGCTACGCCATGGAGGCCCTTTCCCTGCATTTCTTTTAGCTGATTTTCTAACTACCCCGCCATCAACAATCACCCGTATGAGCAAATTCTATTGGTTTTAGTGAATACCGTTTGTTAGATGGTGGAAAAATCCTGTATAATGCTTTTCCGAGTTTTCTCCAGCGTAGACGAATCTCTTCATGAAATGTAAACCTTGAATGTTTATACGATCCCTCTCCAGAACTTTACTTCAAATATTAACACTACTTCAATTCTAAAGAATTGAAAGCAAACTCCATGTATTTTTCTACGACGGAGGCCTTCGCTAGTATTACTATCGCACTGCTGTGAAAAGCAAAAACAGAAAGCGTTCAACTTGAACCATCTATTTAGACAATCAAATGTTTGTTTAGCTGACGTGCTACTTAACCGCATATCAAGTACGTAGTAGAACTCTCCTCTATTCTCCCCCTTGCCAAGTGAACTTTTAAACAGCCAAAGAACGAATGACTGACGAGTTGTTGGTTTTTATTGAGGCTACCTTTCTCAAACTGCAAACCATTCGATCGTCCGTGTCTGTTGGGGATACCAACGTACTGCTGATTTTGTTTCAAAACTGCCAGACACATTCTTCAGATAAAATTTTTCACATTTCTCAGATATCCGACCTACAAAGGTCGCATAGATAGATTTCCGCATTCGTCTCGCAGATATCCAGATTCCTTGAGAGGCATCATCATTCCTCAAACTAAATTTCACCGATAATTCATTCACAGGGAGATCAGGACTCGTTAACGGTTACATTGCCACACAACGTAGACCTTATTGCCGTCTGGCGATAAGATTTCTAATCTAGTTTGCGTTTGTCACAAGCACAAACTTCTACTTGAAAAATGAAGTTAGTGAGGGAATCCATTCTAAAATTGTGTAGTTCGCTCAGTGTCGCAAAGAATTTTTTTGCTACTCAAAAGGATGTACACGGTCTCTGTATTAGCATTTTCGATAAAACGCTTCAATTCGCTCACTATTATGCCATTTCTATAAAGGGTACGTGCACCTTGAGGAGGTCTTGTTAAATCACCTATAATATTATGCACCGTATCAGTTGCGATAAAGAAAGGACAGAACATCAAACGATCAACATTGACCAATCTTAGCGAGGCACTATGCATCCGATTTCAGCAAGCATTTTAGAGGTGATTCAATCCATATTTGGTCTATACAGTGACTTGCGGTGGTCCACCAATCTACAAACGCAGTGCTGTTACCCTCCCAGACGGGCCTAATACCAATTTTCGGTCTAAAAGCAGAAGTAAAATCTGTTTACTGTAGTGTACTTCTAACAAGTGCTTCACACTCGCCGAAGAATTGAATTTGTGCACTGTTAAATCCACTGATTTGAACCTGTTCATTTCGTTCCAAGTCGCGTTCTTTCACTGATGACGTTTAACAATAGAGTATAACAATGGTAATATTTCAGTGACACCTGAACTGCTGTTTCAACTTCGCTTTGTTGAAAATAAAGCATTAGATTGGTTTGTCCATCGATATGTAGCTGTCTGTTGTTAATAAGATTGAATGATTAAGTGTCGATTTATCCATCTGATGGCCTTTGTAGGCCACTTAATGTACTCGAGGAGCATATAAACATCATCGGTCAGAGGGTCTACAAGTGAAACATTCGTCCACTTATGTGCCCTCATAAGATTGGCAAACACCATGTGCTTACCACGTTTTATCACTTATCACGGCATTCGATAAAATAGTGGAAACCAGACACTAAGAAAGCAGTTGGGACGTTGTATGTCTAAAGCAAACACTTGTGGGACTCACTGCATGTTCATTTTGTCAAGGGTGAAATTATACACGACGGCATCGATGCACTATAATGGAAACGGTAAAAAATTTCGAGAGAATGTGAGTTCAGCCTCTGATATTTAGCCAAGAAGAGATTTAATAGATAGTAATGACCAGTAGATTTCATCTATCCAACGGTTTACCGCTTCATCGTGGCTGGAAGGTGTTTCTGGGTGTCGATCTCCGTTGTACAGCAGAGGAATTCATCCGCCTAGCAAGGCATCCCAAACTTAAAAGGGATCAGGCGCTTTCAGGAAGCCCAGCTAACGGCAAACCAATACCAGTATCCACCACCGTTATGGTGTCAAATTAGTCGTGTGGGAGTAAATCTCCCTCTGATCCACAAAGGCAGCGACTGCCTGTGGTGGTGACGACCAGAGGCAGACACTGGCTAGATTGACCCCGAAACTCTAGGGAACCACAAAGGCTAGACCAGCAATACTCCGAAAAAAGTGGGAATTAGTCTGGAACCCACACAAAAAATAAAAACGGGAAATTCAAGCATCAAAGTATCCAAGTAAGGTTTTTATCAATTACAAAAAAAGGAAACTCACAAAGTGGTCAGTCACGTTGATCTCATAAATACGGTAGGCTGGATTCATTCCAGCGAATGTGGTAGTACTTGGAGCCGCATACAAAACCTGAATCACAACCACCGATTATCAAGAATGAGATGGAGAGAGAGAGAGAACTATAATTGACTCACATCAATAGGATTTGATGAGATATTATGCATATCCTCATAGAATACTGTAACGTAGTCGGTATGGGCATGACCGAAAAACTGCCCTTTAATGATGTTGGAAAACCTGAGGAAACAATATTGGTAAAAACCAGCTAACAAACTGTTCCTTTCAAAGTGCTTAGCTCTCCTCGTGAGCAGTTTTTCACGTTACCATGAAGTGGGTGAATAAGTGGGTGAATTCAAGAGGACTGTAGAGCATAGTAATGAATTCCTAACCAGGGTTGTATCACCTAATCTAGTTCAATATCTCCATACGAAAGCTTCTCTAGTAGCTACATTTATGGTAAATGCTGCCTTCTTTGAAGAAACCTAAACAATAAGCCGGCAAGCCTCCAACCCATTCACAAGTGTCTGCGACTGTCTCTTATGACGGTTTGCCCTACACCGTGTAAGGAACATCTCATGACTCTAAAAAAAAGAACCAACCTGAGAAATAATGGTCGCATAAAAATTGCTCCGCTCCATAATTTTTCTCATAATTCGAGGAAGCGTATTAATTTAAGAATACGAAGTAACAAAGACCATAAACAAAATATCGAAACCTCTGAATGATACGGTAGTAGTTACGCGCCCAACCTTCCAAGCACTCGCTGTCTCCTGGAGGAATATGCGACAGTATATGAACAGACTCACCCGATAGCTCAGCCTTAATAGATTCAGATGTATTGGTTAAGGAATATGCTGCTAATTTTGCATACAACACACTATACAAACTACTTATATGGAGCTACAATAACTCTCCCACCTTGAAAAGTTCAAGAACCAACCAAGACATGGTGCCATCGGGATCGCTCTGGTTTAAATACAGGAAACTAAAAGGATGTGAATTTCGAAAGAAATAGTAGCAATGTTTTAAGATGAGAAACCCACAAGTTGGTTGTTTCACAAAAACCCGAATTCAGTGAGATAAGTCGAAGACCATTCACAATTTTCACAGAATACGAACCACGGCTAAATAAATCATCAAAACTCATAAGGCGTAAAAGAGTAAAGCCCTCAACACTGATAAATCTTTCGGAATGTGGCATGTCCTCGGAAAAGTTAAGCATCTCAGAAGTGAATGAATACATGATTGGGTTATATAATGACTTGAAGCGGCCTACCGATGTCTCAAATCAGTGATTTTACCCTCCAAGAAATGAATGATAATACTTCATTGCCTCTTGAGAGTTGATGGATTGACTAGATGGCGGAGTGAGATTGAACCAGCGTCTAGGTGTTCTTTACAAGGGACCTCTAACCACTGCGTCACATGTGTTCATTTTCGACCTTTCGAAATCGCAACGACATCTTGAAAAGAACTTACTAGAGCATAGTCTTCGATGCATTAGAATCTAGCCACGGTGCGCTCATTGCGGAGAACTCCTCGTACAGCCATGATGGCCAGAATCGTTTATCAACAAAATGCGGTGCGAAACTAAATGACACAGAATCTGAAATCGAAACTAATTTATAGGAAATGTGTATGTTATCAAACTTACCTGTTTACTGGTACTCCTTCATGGTTTCCGATTGACCAGTACGTGGGAGTGTTGGGAAAGAAGTGGCGTATCAGCGCGCTTACGTTTCTAAGTGCCGTCACATGCCCATCAACAGTGTAGATCCAGTCAAAGTGATTGATAAAATCTCCGGAAAGCATGATATAGTCGATCTGAATAGGAAATAAGCAGCTTGGTCTATCTGGATAGAAAGCAAACACCATTCTTTCATTAGGGGTTCTGCTCGATTTGAGCCGAAGGGCGACATTTAGATAAGTTTTTCCAATTTAGGGCCGTAATTCTTCTATAGCAAACAAAACTTGGATAAAACATCAGAACTACGGGAAAATGGAAAAATTGGAAACAGTTTTAAGAAGTCAGAGTGATGGTTAAGTTTGCTAAAAAGCAAAAGCCTTCTATTTAACCTTGAAGTTACTGAATATACAAAAGATGGTTTGCAAATGCAATGCATACACATTCGATTCACAGTTTTTTTTCGTGTTGAAAGAATACAGTCGGGTAAACCATCAGCTCACGTGGGGTTTTCCTCGGCGGCGGCGGCGGCGGCGGCGGCAGCGTTAAACACGAAGTATTTTAGTCGGAAACCTAGATTCATTCAAGAGATGGAGTTTATGTCATTGAATCACTTTTGTGTGCATGTATCCAAGAAGTTGATGTTTTTACGTTAAAGGCAATGTATCTTTCACTTCGATTAGACCAAAAATTGCAATAAAATGCGTGGACGCGCCGTTCTCACCGGCATAGCTGTGCAAGATACGGTTGGATACCAATTCCCTAAAGGCAACAAAAAATTAGGTGTCTTATATTAATGATGTGATGCTTCTAAAGCTCATCGAATGTGCAGCGACTACTACGAAACTCTGGTGGATAACACAAGCAACTGGATGCAACGCTAAAACACATTATTCTTACCCGCTGATGAACGGAATCATAAGTAAGAATTTACCATGTTCTATAGCCGTCATGATACATGATTAATATGTACAAGATATCCAAGTGTCGTTCCTGAGGGTGAACTTCTGGTGAGAAAACATAATTATGAAACCAGAGAGAAGGAGCAACAAATGAAAGTTGGGTTAAGTAACCTTGTGTTATAAGTAACCTTGTGCTAATCGTTGCTTTTAAATTTATGCTGAAACGCAGTTCGTGTATTATTGGAGAAGCGCGTGAACCAGGAACAGATAGTTCATTCACTAATGGCACCGTGTGTCAATGTTAGTAGTCTTGGAGAGCGTAGACGAACTAATCTGCGTCACGTATTCGACGAGTCTGACGGTTCAAACTCATTGGTCCTTCATTTAAACCCGATGTTGCTTTCTGTATCGCCTCTCCACTCCTTTATGTTCTTGCTCTACAACACACTCCGAGAGCGTATTAACAGGTTCGAAAGTGAACAAAGGGACTTTGAACAGGTACCAGCAATGACTTAGGTACCAATATAACATAGAGCAAGTAGTCCATTTTATGTACGGTATGAAAACTTTGGAAAAATAAAGATGCAAATGACCTTATGTGTCGCATTTATGTGTTCGAGCATGTTTTTGACTGTCCAATACGGTATATCGCATTTTCCAGCGGTACCCCAGTAGCCTGCTGGTTTTTTCGGAATTCCTGTAATAAAAAGTTGATAACTCCGACGTCTTAATGTTCAACAGTTAATCTTATCACCAATTATACTTGTTTTTAACGATGGTGTAGAGTTCTAAGCGTAATATCGTGTTTATAATGTGCACTACTCTTTGAAAGCGGAGCATTCCAGACGACATGATCAGTACCAACTACAGTCCTAAGTAAAACTCTCGTAAGTTGCCGAGATAGAAAGTAAATGGATACATTTTGTACCATAGAATGTCAAATGGATGAGTTATTATTCATTGAAATACACAAATGATGACAGCAGAACGAACCGTTAAGCATCTACTTTTGTTTGTACCATCAGTCTTTCACATCTATTCTTAGTACTCCAGAACTTCTGGCATTCGGCATCTATGAAGGTTTTCCGAATTTTGCGTGCGAATTCAGCTGCTACTTAAGGATTTTCCTTTCGCCGTGAATGTGGTTGAATGGGGATGGAGTCAATTCTTCCTGGAGTACGAGATAGCGAAGCTACCACTTAGACTGGAGAGAGTGAGATTTCGCCACACAAGTCCGGTACCAACTTCACCATACCGAAAGCTCGGTGATTGGTGAACAGAAGGCAGTGTCGAAGCAAATCACTACACACTGCGCTACACACCCCATAAAAGAGTGGGGAAATTAAATGCCAATAATAGAGCAAGACCACAACATTAGGGTACCTCTAAATTAAGCAAGTCATAGAAGAATTAAATCCAAAACAAAACGGGATGCTGGGTGCAAGATCTTTATCTATAACTTATAGTTAGTTCCTGTAGTACCCGTTAATTAAGGAGCGAGTAGCGATGCCATTCAGTAGAAGCAAGGCGCTGATTCGACCCCGCTCCAAGCTCACCAAGCTTCCATTTCGTTCGGGATGGGGAAAATTTTGCCAGACTTATACGCCACAGCTCCGCTTTTCCAAGATTTCGGAAAAAATCCATTCGATCGGCATTCAACAATATTCATAAAGCAGATAAGAACCGTCAAGGAGCAGTCAACCCCACACGCAAATACGAAGACATTTGTGGGCGATGGAGGGAGGAAACGAATAGAATGTAAGAAGTGCCGGGATCCGCACAACGTGAGGTATCGAGTTGAGCAGCAGGTGTTTGTTACACTCACACTGGCGACCCTTTCGGCTTCCTTTTTAGGAAGAGTTAATGTACGCACTTTTTCAGACGACCGAATTTCCTATTTAAAGTTCTCACATCTGGTAAACCCGCCTTAGCTCCAACCAAATCTAAGTGTTTAATAGCTTCTTAATATCTATTTTACCTTGCCAGCTCAATAAAAACAAGGATTTCTCAGTTCCTTCACAATCTTCCATTCCTTGGAAAGAAATACACAAGTGTTCCATTAATGTTCCTTAAAACATGATATCACTACAAATATAATACAAATACATTACAATACAGTCGTGATTCAGTAATTCGACACCAGACTCATCTGGGATACGCATCATTGGATCCATGAAAATCGGCGACTAGCTATAATGATGACCTAGGAAAAATGGGTAGGATTAAGAATCCCACTAGGAATCAGACCGAAGAGCACTAAACGACTTCCACAAGGATGACAAAATGCCGCAGTGCCAACAGAACTCACAAGCAAATCCGAACACCGTGGATTAAGAATACAATGTAAAAAAAGCGGATGAAAGAAAAAATAAGCAAGTATTAGATTTTTACCCGCCATAAATCTTCACAAGGCATTGTTAGCCGCGGTTTGCTTGTCGGAGGGTTTTTCAACAAGTAGTTATCAACCCGTACGAAAAAAGCCACTGCCGGTTGTTTGAGTATGAGAGATTAATCAAAGCTTTGTATCACAATTGTTTGAGATTAACGTCCTGTGGTGGTGTGACAGATGATCCAGCCGTAGTGACGAAATAAAAACGGTTCCCATCGGTAAATCAGCTGTAGTCAGTCACATACGTTGCAGTTTTTAGAATATTTTATCAATTTAGTAACAACATTGTTTTACCATGGTAAATTCGAAGAGATGTAGCGGACAACGTCTCTTAGAGAACCTTACTTAAAATTTGCTTTTTTTAGTCTAATTCAGCTAGCATAAATTCGAAGGTTAGCGTAATTAGCCGGCTGTTTCTTTTGCAAGCGTTAAACATACAACCTTCAAGAACCTACCGGTACCATGCCTACAGCAAACCGGCAAATCACAGTTGGCTTCAGAACTGGGCCGGTACTCGAAATCGATGTGCAGATCAGTAAGTTGTAGTACTCGGAGGTTACGGGTCGGCGAAAAGAAATTCGAATGAGCTACTGAAAAAAGCCACATAGAACACGTCGTATAACTGGTAATGTATTTAGTACATTTCGTATTCTCCTTTATCAATTTCTCCATAAGTGTGTTGTTTAGCTTCGGTGGCAGATTGATCGTCCATCCTGACTGCGTTGTGTCATTTGGATCAGCACAACTATCCAGTAATAGTCCACAAATTCGAGACGGTCTCTCTTTCGATAGTTTGCGAAATACGTAGAAAAACTCGTCCTGGAAAATCTCATGCTGAATGCGCGCTTCGGGACTATTGCAATTTCTTCATTACCCGAAATTGATGAGAAATTCCATCGCATACGGTCCACGGTTGTTTTGCTATTAGTTTACAAATGAGAGTTGCGAATTCCAAAACCACGTCTTCCGACTTGAACCAATTTATAACCACACTAGGAAAATAAAATTGACTAATAAAACTTCGCACAGTCAGCACATCAAATACTTCATTAATAATGATTCTAAGTTTCAATCAAAGTTAACAAAGAAGGCCAAAGAGCGAAAAATATGCTAACCCAATAGCAGACATCATGGCTGTGCACGATTCACAAATAGGAGAAAATTCTAGATCCGATTTGAAGATTGCTTCTGAAAAATTGCGAGGACGATGTCGGAAAGCTCATGAACGAGGAAGTGGAGCTTACTCAGTCGTTCCAACGGAGGTTGTTCTCGTGTTAACGATAGATTCGCAACAATAAGGAAGAAAGCGCTGAGAAGCAGAAATAGTTTTCCCATTCTTATATGCTGTTTTTGTTCTGATGATCCAAGTACTGAAGTGATTCTGTACTTACGAAGGAGTTCGTCAAGTGTAAATGAATAGTGGCTCTTTTTGCGCTTTATATTTGCACAAAGAGTTCTCCGGGATAGGCTAAAAATCAGAAAGCAAGTTTTCCTGGTGTACTCTACTAATATCCCACATTAAAAAACCTATAATAGATGATGAGACAAAACACCGAGTGATTAATAATAATAATAATAATAATAATAATAATAATAATAAGAGGGAACTAAAGGCGAAGACAAAAGTAAAACGAAGTATGGCGTACCACAGAACAGCAGGTGAAACAAGAATAACAGCACTGATTAAAAAGGTAGAATAAATAACAAATATATGCGAAATACTGTTCAATTTTCGATTTATTTACATCGTCTGTCATCAAGTCTACTGTGCCGACGACAGGACTTTTTCCAATCCCAAGTCTTCCGTAAATAATTTTGCGAAGGTCTTCGATCTTCTGGGTTTAAGTTCGGTAGCTCGAAGGTGTTCGCCTTCGTTATATATGTGATTGAGTTCTGGTCGAGTCGATCGTTACTAGAGTTTTAGCACAGCATTACTAGAACGTTCCTCCATGGATTCGGTGAAGTGAGCTCGCGGAGTCTGGCGGCAATTTCCCGACCCTAAAGGAATATGACGCTTCGTGGTCCTGGGGAGAGGAGGAACCATCACCTGCTCGTGATGTATGACATCACTATCACTACTCTACCAGCCCTCGATTTTCGACCTTGTTTTTTAAATTTTTATTACATAATTCGTCTTCAAACTTGCTGTGTGGATTCCGGCATTTCTTGCACTTATTCCGTTTACGCTAGAACTGAAGAACGAGACTGGTATAGAATGGACTTTGCAAAGCAATCAGATAGACAAGTCTTTGTGATCGAGTGTTGCCGAATCAATAAAAGCGAAAAAACATGCGATCGGCATCGACCTCTGTATAAGGTCGGAGTTAACCACGGGTTCCCATACGTGGCTCGCCACTCATATAAACACATGGGTTGGAAGCAACCGCCTAGCGTGTTCTTAACAAACGGTATGCAGTGATGCAAGGAATTTGGGGCAGCTTCGTAAACATAATAAACCATATGGGTTTTTAAGAGATTAATTAAGACATTCTAGGTCTTCTCTGACTAGTTTTTTCGTCTTTTGCATTTCACAAAGCCAGTCTCAATCTATTATGTAACATCCATGTTGATGGAGCGACTTGTTCGTAAAGTTCAACGTAAAGTTTGGGTACGTTAGACGACATTCGTTAGTTTCGCTCGGAAAGCGCTTAGATCGAGATTTTGGGCACGTTAAACGTCGTTGGCATTTCTCCACCAGCACTGGGGAGTCTATGAGCAAAGGAACTGTTCCCCAGATTAAAGATCGTCAAAGTTGGAAAACTTTTCGGAGCTCGAGTGCAAAAACGATAGATCACTGGGTGTGCCCAGGCCGCTTCCTTTCGTAGTGGAACCCAGGTAGTGAAATGGGTTTATGCATCCTAGAAAGTTAAGATAGTTAGCTTACGGAATACAGCTCCGATCTCATTGAAGTTCGTGCGAGATGTGTGTTTAAGTGAGAGAACTAGCTTAAACCAGGAACATATGGTGAAGTTGAAGGTTTCTTCTCGAATTGCGTGAATAACAGTAGGTGCAGCGACGCACCTGTTTCTGACAGGAAAGAAGCAGCAGATGGTAGTCGAGTCGAATTCGATGTTTATGTGCTCTATTCCTTTGTAGCCCTGCTTTTATGACCATTCAAAAACCTGGGATGATCTATGACGCAACCGGCATTGTAGCCGTCCAAAAATGGTAGAAAGCTTTTTGTTATATAGTGTTACTTTATTTTCTAAAACCACTTAACGATTGTGAAAGGAGTGATTTTAATTTCAACTTTTTTATTTACTGCGTATTACAATTTTCCACGGCAGGGTATTTTGTGTGATAAAACCACTATGACGCTGAGATATTTGCAAGACTCTGGACCGCAAGTGTCTGCGGTGGGGAACGAACACGCTATTACCCTTTGTGGGGAGTAACGCTTTCATCACCACGCTGGCTCTTCGTTTTGCTCGTCTATCAGCTAGTTTTCTACCGATCAGTGATATCAACAATCATCTTAAACGTGATCGGTCTGGTGAGCACAAATCGGCAATGAGCCCCTGTTAAGCTGACGCTGTAGTCGAAATCACAATCTTAACTCTTTTACTTACTGGCTATTACCATTTTTCACGAAAGGGTAATATGTGTGATAAAACCAAAATGATACGGAGATATTTGCAAAACTCTGAACCGCAGGCGTTTGGGGTGGAGTGATTTTGCTTGTGATTTGTCTGTATAGCTTGATATCGCGGATGTTTCAGTCGCATTAGGCAACAAAATATGGATGTATTCACAATAATTTCAACAAAATGACAAGACGAATTAAGCGGCTGTCGGGAAACATTCGGTTATTTATACAACGGCAACGTATAATGACGCCGATAAAGTGTCAAAGTATAAAAACAGAGGAAAATTGTCCTCGGTCATCCTAATTTCTGCCGTCGACGCAACGAAATCATCGCCATTGAGTATTGTACCAGATACTTCGAAGATGCCTATTTAGTGCAACCCGTCATATCCAGTATATTTAGGAGGTGATGTCGAATGAGTCTTTCATTTGTTTTCCTCTTTCATCCAGACAGATGATAGGTTCTATATTTGACTACGGAGTGAAGAAGATCTAGCAAACGCTTCCTGTTACAGGTATTGCCTAGTTCGCGCGAACAGAAGCATGTGGAATCAACTTGGTGGTACCTTTCTCCCAGTTAGCCGTACTCCTGGAGTAGTCTCCTCATTCCTCAAATGTGACTATTACATTGATTTTGCTATATTCACGTGATTGTCCTGACTTCATAGACGTTGAGCATAAATCAATCTTGCCACTTGCTACATTGTAACAAATTGGTTGCAGCTGTTCTTGCCAAAAAAATATTCCTAGTGTTATACTTATAGCGAGAGCAGTTTTTGATCATTGTTAAATCACGTTTCATCAAAGCAGCACAGCTGCAGAATAGTTATTGTTCTCAAAGGTTATCACGAAGATCTGCACATTCAATGATTCCTTCACTGATTCAGATGTGATCCGCGTTGGTATCTTGTTCATTGTTCATTATCTTTTCATTGTTTATTAGCCACTTCTCAAAAGTGTTAGAAATGGTGCAATGAATTCGTTTTGCAAAAGAAAAGAAGATGATGTATTTTCAATGAGAATGCCACCCAATTTTCTACAAACCTAGTTTTTGTCTCATATGATACATATAACAAGATATTGTATCGAACGCGTGTGGTGCAGTAGTTGGAAGTGCCACTGCGACACACGTGTGAAATCGATCCTCGCACCCATGGCTCAACATCTCCCATCCCTCCGGGGCCGGCAAATTGGTACCAGACTTGTGTGGGAGGATAGCAGCACTGGCTGGATACATCAGTAGGCCACCTCGAGCCAATGTAAAGAGCAGATATGTATTAAATCACCTCCAGCGATACTTAATGACGTCGAATGCTTATCCATTTTCTTTTATCGTATCGAACACTGCACTCTGATACATCATCTACGGGGTATTCAAAAAAGTATCTTACGTTGTCGTGGTGAACAACAAATAGTGATCCGCGGCACACCACAAGGAAACACTACACTAATAGTTCGTTCTTAGCTTCATTACCTGTTCGTAGATAAATCAGTGTTTATCTTTATGAGCAAATGCGAGGCTGTAATTATAGTATTTATCAATACACAGTAATTAACATTCCAGCGGTTTCGCTTTCTTCGGAGCCATGGAGAGTCAAATTGATACGCAGTTCTCTCATTCGAGCACTATCACCACTTCGACAGACAAAACAATACACAAATAGGGTAAAATAATGGCTGAAGGCAGAACGGGAGTCTCAGTGGTCCAGTGGATAATACGTGGGCCCCGGAAAAGGGTAATCGCTGGTTCGAATCTGACGTGGAGACCAGATTTTGCAAATATCTAAGCATCACTGTGGTCCTACTTCACATAATACCCCAGTATGAAGAAATGATTGGCAAGAGATAGAAGTTGTACATTCTAATACATAAATAATTAATCACACAGTGAACAACTTCTTCTAAACACTCACCGTTTTGTCGTTTTTTAGTCTTCCAGTTGCTAGTGGAGACCAGTCACTGGGAATCTTACATGGGTGAGAAATGTGCGTGGCTCAGGTCAACAAATCGATCTGTGGTGTAGCGCGAGATCGCACGTGATCATATGGCACTCCTCATTGCGGTTCATTTCTGCCTTATTAGAGTTTATCCAAAACGCTTTAAGACTGTTACGTGCTGAAGTTTCAGCTTCCTGTGCGAGGATTGTGACTTCTATTTCAAAATCTTCTCCGTTATGTCTCTTTGACCAATGAGCCATTAGCAGAGTGCTATCTTTAACTTCACGCTTTCCGTCTAGGTGATCTTTTATGCCGACGCAGAGTGGTCACCCGTTTCGCCAACAATTCATCCCATATGCTTCACAAGAGATAAACTACACTGCATCCGTACTCGTGTAGTCACCGTCTCTTCCGCTAGGGCAAATTATGCAATTGCAAGTTTCGCATGGATGGTCATACAAACGGTTAGGAAGTGGCTACCGTCTTAGAGTGTTCCGTGGTATTTCCGTCACTGCTACCGATTTATCTAAACAGGCTGTTTCTAAGCAACTTTTTATGGATGCGCTTATTTTGTTTGAAGTAATGGGCAGGATGAACGGGTTCCTATTTGCATTAGGCTTATCGTTTTGGGGCTTGCTGTTTCCTTTAAATGTTTTCCAGAGTGGCTACCGTTTCGCAGCCATTGGAAATGGTTATTCTTTTCTTGTGCACACACTATCAGCTGTTCAAAACATGTTTCACACAAATCCCCTTTTTGTGGGCGAGTGTTGAGAAGAGAGGTAATCAACCACAGCGTTATGATTACTTGGCTTTTGGTACCATTTACTTCATCATGTGGCTGTTTTCGCCTAGCCGAATTCGAACGTTAAGAAATAGAAACACTGGAATTTCAGTCTTAAATACTGTGTGAGATCACGCGTGATCATAAGGCATTCCTCCCGACGGTTCATTTTCGGATTCTCGGAATTTATCCCGACGCTTGAGAGTTTAACGCTCTGGTGTCTTCAATTCCTGTGTTCGAGGATGGTAACTTCGACTTCAAAATCTCTCCCTTTATGTGTCCGTGTCCTATGCGCGCTTACTGGAGTATTCGGTTTAACTTCAAGTTTGCCGATTAGATGTTCTTTGATTGCGACGGAGACATATTACGCTTCCGTGCGAACTCTGTGCGCATGGTCTCCACGTAACATACTCAGTCGAAGACTTGTAAAAAGTGGTGATTGTATTAAAAAGTTATTTCGTTTTCGGTGCGAACGAAATCTTGGTTTGGCATTTTCTCTGTTTGGCTACAGAGGTGCATGGCTGGGCAGATAGCAATCAACTGGACCTTTCCAGGCCCTGTGTAAGGCGAAATCGGCTGAGACGTCGGCTTGTTCGTGAATAAAGAATAAAGTAGCACTTCGTATTCCTTCAACAAGAATATAACGTAGAATGGAAAAGATTTTAAAGTAAAAGTCAATATTGGAATTCAAAACAGCAGCGCGTAAAACTCTTGAAACATTTTGGATTCATTCCAAAAATTCAGAAATGAACAGAGCATTGTGCTCACGCGTGGCCTCATGCCTTACCTTCGGGTGATTTTTTGACCTTAGCAAGACAGATTCCTCACCCATGGAAGACTTTGTGCGGCTGGTCTTCACCAAATAACTGGAAGGCTTACAAAGAGCAAAATAGTTATTACAACCACAGCGACGCTGAGATATTCGGAAAGCAAGAACCCTGGGGCAGATTAAACCACGATTTCCCTTTCGGGGTCTCGCGCATTACACATTGCGCCATGAGGACCTTTGATGTGCGTTTCTCTCAGCCAGTTCCTTACCTAACGTTGCCATCAGCAATCACCTGTCAGCGGGATTGGTCTGTGGAGCGCAAATCGGCATTGAACCCAGTTAAGCTGAGGCTGTAGTCGAAATTACATTGCTAGCCAATTATTTCCTGCCTACTATAATTTTTCACAGCAGGTCACGATGTGAATTACAACAACAACGGTGCTGACATATTCGAAAACTTAGAAAAGATAGAAAAACTGGCTGAGAGAAACGCAGAGTAAGGGCATCGGTGGCGCAGTGTATAATGCGAAAACCCCCGGAAAGGAAAAACGTGGTTCGATCTGGCCGAAGTTACAAGTTTTGCGAATATCTTGAAGACAGAGTCGTAGTGGTTGTAATCCAAATTACACCATACCGTGTAAAATTATAGTCGGTAGAAAACAAAAGTTGGCATTGTTATTTCCAAAACGGCTACTGTTTTTATAAAAAGGCTGCTTGTTATAGGAATGAGAATTTATGTACTATGTTTTTTCTAATGAGGTTATGAAAGCGTTTGACTCAGTAGAGTGTGTGCCAGTTTGACGTTTCCAGACGCTGAAGAAGGCATAATCTCCGAAACGTCGGCGATTATGAATGAGTAAGTACTGTAATGACAAGCTCGTGTTTGCTCATCAACGAAGCAGTGAGTTTGGTTTAACGTGTTGAGATATTACGGCAGTACAATTAGTGCAAAAATGCTGAGTTGCAACTGGTTTGTTTCTGCACAGACATCAACTAATGGAGAGTTCCGTAATTTACAGGTATCACGCTTAGAGGTTCGCCATGGTAAACAAGAAACAGATGAGGTCGAACTGGAGCATCGACTTGCAGCAACTGCTTTGGAGACGAAGCCGTATTGTTGAACTCAACTAACCGTGCTCCGAAGATGAATGTTGAAAATCGATTTGATTGCTTGGGCCAGATCTAGCGCGATGACACGGCGGTGACTCACATTGCTACATGGAACTTAAAACATTACCTGTATTCACGGAACGAACTTCAAACTGGGTGACCAAACCTTTACACTTATAAACATATGAAAAACAACCCTGTAACGAAACTAATATGTGGTGATAGTCTAAAGAATAGAAATGACGTTAACAATAAAACAGGATGACTTCAGCAATGTTTTGTTCATGTCGAATAAGGAGGAAATAAAATATCAAGGAATTGCTCTTCGGCCAGGAAGAGTAAAGCCCATATTGAATTGCAAGAAGAGATGAAAAGAAATGGATCAACAGCTGATTAGCAAGCCTCATGCTGTACAGTTATGGGAAGCTGAAACATGAAGCACATTGGAAAATCTATAGGAATGGAAATTGTAAAATACAATAAGAGTGCAATGATGAAGATGAAGAAGCTCTAGCCATGGAATGCAAAGCCATAGTCCTCCATGTGATCTTTGTGGAGCTCTCTCATCATAACCGACGATGTAAGAGTCCTAGAATATTATAGAATGGATATATCAAATCATCGAAGAATAGCTATGATGTCAACTAACGGATGTGCTGAATTACAAGGGCATGCTATTCACTCCCAGTGGTTAGCAATCATGATCTTGCATAGTATATATGACATAGGAAGAGCTATTTTCAAATATTTACATTAGGAGTGAGAATAACAAGCAGAACAATATACTATCGAAAGAATTGTATAAATGCATGGAAAAATACAGATCTCGTTCATTGCGTTTCTGAGAGGCAGCTGATCCAGGGGTGGACGTCCCATTTCTTCTCAGCTTATTTGTCACCCTCTCTACGAAAACGTATGCGTGGGTGCATGGGTGCTTCCTCGTTTATGCATATTATATTACATGTAGAGACTTCCCTCCCAACGGTTTACCGCCTCATTGTGGCTAGGTGTTTAACGGTGTCGGCCTGCAATGTGCAGCAGGAGATTAGTCCCCCGGCAGAGTCTTCTAAGCTAAGAAGAAGTATGATGTTTCCATTTGGAAGCCCAGACCCAGATAAGAGTAAATCAGTCTTACCGTCCTGGTATGAAAGTATTCGCATGGTGGCAAATCTCCCTCTGATCCACAATGGCTGCGACTGCCTGTGGTGGTGAAGACCTGGTGCAGACTATGACTAGGGGGTAACTCCGGGATTTCAGGAAACCACAGTGGCTAAAGTAGCAAAGCTTCGAAAAAACTGAAATTATGTTGGGGAGCGCATAACCAGTGAAGACAGGCCAACCAAGTATCCAAGTAAGTAAGTAGAGACTTCTGCGTACCTCATAGGAAACACTTTGCATTCTTTAATAGCATTGGAAGTCGTTTTTAATCTATATTGTCATACGTGTGCTATTGCATGCTGTTGTATTACGCAGTCTTTTCAAAACTGTCACTCTACCTATCTACATCCGCTGCAATAATTTTGTTACAGTCATATGTTGCCAAAAGACACTAAATAAGCACCACTGTGAGCAGCCAACTCACTTGTCTCAACTGGAGGCACTGGTTTTTAGTTTCCTATATAATCTTGCTCTTCACATTAACATTTTCTAACCATTTGCGTAGAAGGCCAGAAGAAGAGAAGCACACTATCACGCACGAACTAGCAAATACATCCTACAAGTCAGTTTGGCTTAAAACCTGCGATCAAATAAATGGGAAGTACATTATGGCTCGGAAACGCATGAAACAAATAGGGTACATGTATATTCTGGAACAAACCGGTTTACCGTTATTATATCAGGCTCTTTTGACAAGAGCTCAAGAAGAAACCTGTGGGTGTTGAAATTTAAACATTGTGAAATAGATCGGCCTCATTCCGCTAACCTCAAAATAAACGAGCGCAAACAATGATATTGGGGAAGCGCTGTTCCTTGGAAAATTCATGAAGCCGGTAGCGTTGGCGATCTCGTCAATGTGAGTTCGGCAATGAACATCGACTTCGTTAAATATTAAGTCAAACTGGACTCTTACTCTTGAAAAGATGTCAACGAACACGACATTGAGAAACTCAGTCGTCTACGCCTCTACATTCAGTTACTATAAAGTGAGGTCGAAGCATTTCGAGTGGGCTTGGAGATGTTCTACAAAGAGAATTATACTTCTATAAGTTCACTGAGTCTATCATGATGATAACGACCATCAATGGCGATTCACAATTGGAGAAGCCACGCTTTCAACGTTTGACATGAAAATTTTCGAGTGGATAAAAATGACGAAATGTACGTATCAGAGCAAATTTTGACGAACTGAGGTTGCTACTGTGTATTGCACATAATACTCTGCCGCGAAAAGGATTTCGACTACAGCCCCAGCTTAACTGGGTTCAATGCTGAATTATGCTACCTAGATAATTTTCGTCTACGTATGATTGCTAATGGCACCGTTAGAGTAAATAGGCTGGTTGAGTGAAAGACAGAACGAGAGCCTCAGTGGTACCGTGCGTAAAACGTGAGCCCCGGAAAGGGTAACCGAGGCTCCATCTCGCGTGGGGTCGAAGTTTTGCAGATACCTCGACATGATTGAGCTTGTAGTCCACATAATAGCTGATGTAAAAAATAATGGGCAGTGGATAAAAGTTATACATTGAAGTTGGTATTCTCTCTAAATTTTGCACGATGTCGCATCATGCCGTTTATCGCACAATATTTGCTTTTCCACAAAAACCAGAAAAAACTATGAAGCTCAAGAAGCAACAGCTTTCCAAAAACCACTACAAATTGGATTTTTTCAGACCATTAATCGCCTTTTAGAAGAAAGCCATTTCCTGCAAAATCAACGAAGAAATC
Source organism: Angiostrongylus costaricensis (assembly GCA_900624975.1). Taxonomy (NCBI): domain Eukaryota; kingdom Metazoa; phylum Nematoda; class Chromadorea; order Rhabditida; family Metastrongylidae; genus Angiostrongylus; species Angiostrongylus costaricensis. The sequence goes on from UYYA01003847.1 coordinate 294,560, forward strand.
GCTCATCAAACATTTTCATGCTAGCATTAAGAAAGCCTGCCATTTGAAAGACAACGAAATAGTAGTGACTCGCGGGCTACTCGAGCTAATACGTCAACAAAGAGTCACACGAGCCGCAGCTCATCGCCAAATTACGTCCAGAATTGCAGAGCTTTATATAAAGGCGATAAAAGGATATTTTAAAGAGAGGAAACCAGTAATAACGGCTGAAGCCACAGAGGTTGGGAAGAGCACTTGCCAAGCCCATATAAACTTTCCGATGCGCGAACGGAATCGTTACAATTTCCACAAAAACAGCAATCGAGGTGATCGTCTACGGATACTATTATTTTTTCATCAGCCATGTTCTCTTACTCTCATGCGAAGTTAAGAAGGGTGGATATACCGTCTCACCGGTTCTCCACTCCGAAATATAACATTCTATCTTCTTCGTGAGGTACCGTAAGGCCTGGAAACGACGAAACCCAAATTTTGAGGAATCTTCCGCAGGTCTTCACACTGCACTGGCTCTGCTGTCCACACGTTATTTGTGAAAACACCGTTTATCTAATCAATCGAAGACCATCATGAACGTGTTTTCGCAAAGAAAGCATTCACCACGTCGGCAACTATTGCGCATCTCGTATCCTATCTGCGTTCATAAACCCTTTACACAAAACATTGGACGATAAGTAGTCCATACGCAGCGGACAATGGAGCTATGAACAGCTAATGTGTCCCTACTCAAAGAGTAAAAATCCTTGGTGAGCTACATAACAATTTCACGAAGAAAATATAGCCATCGTACAGTTGTTTCATCGTTGACTCGAAGGGCGCGTTAAACAATTGGGGTAGAAGGATAGAACAAAGGACATCCAGTACCGCTTCTAACTGTCATAGTTAAGAGGACAAAGAACACCGAAAATCAGGCTCATCAACCAGGTTGTTACGCAAGCGTGATGAAGATCATTCAACGCTATTTAATTCACAGAAAAAAAGGTGATGCCACGAGCATCACCACAAATGAAAGAGGTAGTTTGGATCTACACTGACGAGTAATGCTCAGAAAAGCCATTGTCTATGCACCAAAAAAGAACGTTATTGACAGAATCCAACGAATTATCATTCACACTTAAGAAAAACCACCGTTCCGATCATCAGAGTTCTCAGTGAAGAACCCAGAAAGAAATAGGTTACAACGCTAATCTCCAGAGCGAAAAGAACCCACTGGGATAGCCCTGCACAGCACACGGACGAATGGAGACGTTGTTGGCGCCCTATCGAGTACATCGACAATAAACGCTAGAAAATACAGTGCAAAGGACAGAAAGATAGGGAATGTTCGCTGCATAAAGAACATTCATTGCCATCTTGGGCCATCAATTCCAGGCCGAAAACGTTCTTTAAATCCAAGTCCGGATTAAATTAATTGCATGTCCTTAATCCGAACACGGGTCCTAAAAGGTGGAAAGCTATAGCTTGTGGAAGATTGAAAACTTACTGCGGATAGTTATGGTTACCGTATGATATGTTATATTAGAGAGCTGCTAGAGCAGCGGTAGTGATACCGCTCATTAGGCGGACGGCTCAACCAACCCGTGCACTGTTCAAACTCCGCCCCACTTCTACCAAGCCTCTCATCCTTCAGGAATCGAGAATTTGACACAGTAATTGTTTGGTGAAAGTTTCTTTTCTCTAATTCATTTGGGAATACTTTAACATGGTTATCTTAGGAATGTACGGAGGATTGACTCAAACAACATTCGACGACATTTGTGACGAATGTGAAAAAATGGTCATTTAGCAGCCGAACCCACACACAGAGAAAGCTCTAAGACCTTCGCAGATTGTGCATGTTAGAAAACGAATCGAGTGCAAGAATTTTTGGAAACTGCATCAATACAGGTAATTTCGGGTCATGTAATGAACAGATAAAATCATGTACTGCCTTGCCTGGTGTGTGGAGCTCACTGAATATACTGAATATACGTTGAAGAAGAATGTACTAACTCGTTTTTCTCCTCGAAGGGATACGAGCTCCAGTTCTCCGGACCACACAACAAGTTTCGAGATGGTAGACACTAACAGTGGTAAACTGTATTTTAATAGTTTTCTGAATGAGAAAGTTTTAACCAAACAGAAAGATGTTTTTGTTGAAGCAAAAGATGTTGAACCAAAAGACACGGTTTTAAAAGAGCTGACAAAACAGTACGCTAATACATGCGTGTCAAAAGCATGGCCTTGATGTTATCAAATTTTTCGTCATATGATCAAAAGCGTCATGTTTTGCGCTTGGCAAAAATGTGTTCTAATAGTTTTGGTTTCTAGCGAGGATATCTGGCCTTTGATAATGACTGTATCTTTAAGAAAAGCCTCGCTAGAATTGTGTTCTCCCCATTTTCTCCACTTATATAAGATGTTAGCAGAGAAACTGTGGAATTCACCATGCGGAGTATTTAGGCTGATGTAGTGATAGTTGAGTAATTATATCCCTTGCAGCTAGTTCACCATAAACAACCACTGTTTACAAGGACTCAGAGCAATTCCACATCTCCACACTAGAAACCATCCAATTAAAAACGAAGACCTCCATCAGGATGCAGATCGATTCCTATCCTAGCGGCTAGGTTACAACCAGGGCTGATGTGGCGTTTAGTCTTGGCTATGGTGCAGGAAAACAAAATCATCTCCTCGTCGTTTGGGCAGGTTTGCCACTTCGTCGTTGTTCTAAGGCACACACAAAAGTTGGAGGAAACAGTAGCTGTAAACGTTGTCCTATCACGATATTATGGAGTTTCCATGGAAGCTCAAGATTTATGAAATCCCATCGAATAAAAATGTGTTACACTCGAGAAGTTCTAAAGATGCAATGTGGCAAAACAGTAGTGTATGTGATAAAATTTGAATGTTTCCTATGAAAACATCTGTTGATACTGCACAACTCTGTTCACCTTGTCAGTACTGCGGACGAGGATAGTCAGTTATTGCATGAAATTTGACGCTTTAGTAATTTCTGGGAAAACAATGACATGAAAATGATGACTTTGATGTCGTTCAGTTAGCAATAGCTACACAATCGGTGAAGGTAAATTGGCACTTACTTCGTTTCGAATTGTCGTTAACACTCCGATAGGAAGAGTGATGAGTTTGCACTTTGGTTCCAGAGTAAGCAGTAAGCTTCACCTGGAAAAATTTGTTGTGGATAGTGATCTTTTCCACTCAATGAAAGACTAATGTCTCACTGAGTCCTGAGCGGAAGTGTATGAGCGAATCCGAGCTTTGCGAGTTTTTTTCACCACTTGGGGTTTTTTACGAGGAGACAGAGGGTGACTATAAATTTTTACGTTCTTCTTTGTAACAGAACTCATTCGTGGGAGGAATGATTTCGGAAGGACCAAAATCTTTGGGGAACTGCTTCTGTCGACACTGAAGTTCAATGTGGAAAATTCCTCCACTCCATCTGCAGTCAACGACTTGTGCTGAAAGAACGACTAACTTTTCACTTATGAAAAAATGACAGTATTTTTCTGCGTCAAATTTTTTCTTCAAATTTTTCTTCGTTTCTTTCATTCGCAAGCCATAAACGATTTCTTTCTTCAATCAAGCGACGATAAACGCTAACGATTGAGGGATGATAATGTCCAAGCTTGATTCCTCATGGCCAAATCTTCCATTATTTTTATTGTTCAAGCTCTAGAAGTTTCACCATAGCTCTTATCAGTCTGCGGCCGAAGTGGTTAACCATTCTGAATTCTACTACATCGAAATATTTAGTTTAACTTAAGAAAGAACGCGATCGTTTGGGCTAGCTCATTGTGAGGATGATTATATTCACTGATTGAATTCCTGTCTTATATCCGGGTAAATTAAAACTAACCTTCTCGAAGCTTTTTTATTTTAATATTTTTGTCCATCGTTTTTAACGGAAATGCATTCAGTTACCTGATTTAATATATCGACGTTGCCTTGAGATCAAAGAAGAAATTTATGCTCGAATATCTTCGTCTCACACGAAATTTTTATATGGATTCTATTACGCTAACATTTCGACGTCTTTGTCTTTCTCAGAGCCGAATGTCTGACTCGATATCCACAGCTCTGTGCACTCTCGAAGTGATGTCTTCGCCGTTGTATCGAGTCGGATCTTCTTCAGCAGAGTACAGTTCAAATGAGCCAATCTCACACGGCGATGTTATTCTATAGAGGGTGATTGTGGTTGATACGACTTTTCCTTGATAATAGTTTGTTTTTCAACGGATAATTCATCCTGCAGCAGTCGGTATTATGTTAGCTAGCATATAGCTAATAGCAAAAAAATTGGAACTCAAGTGAAAAATGCCTTAAAAATTAAGAATCGAATAGTTCCCAGGATCGATTTTCTATTAACATCAGCATTGGATTATAAATCTGTCGATCCCTTTTTTCAGCAATCGCGAGGTTGTTTGTTATTCAGCACACGTTTTCTTCCTTGCAAAAGAACACATACAACACAACAAAAAGCACGGCTGTTGTTTCTCGGTGGAAAGCAGACGAAGAAACGGTGGCTTTTTCGAGAAGCCGTTGATCAAGTAATTATCGTCCAGATTTTTATCTTCCTATTTGTACTGTTGAAAGGTTTAACCTGGTAAATTAAATAACAGTGTACCCTTCCAAGCTCTGAAGAAGGCGATACTGCCGAAGCGTCAGCTACTGTTGTGTTGCAGGTGTTCTTTTGCAAGGAAGTAAACATGTGCTGAATAACAAACAACCTTGCGATTGCTGAAAAAAAGGAACGTGATATTTATAAGAATCAAATGTTTTGATTTCCTTGCTAAAAATACTCCCCTCACTTTCGGCAGCAATAATTGATATCTTGTTGTATTATTAACCTTACACGAGGTTCTCATAAGGCTTTTTATGCCTAATGTTTCGGCGCCATTGCCTTTAAAGGAGTCGCAGTAATGAACTCAAGTCTCCACAACCGTTGTTCCTTCATAGACGTATGTGAGCCTTCCTAGTCACATCGAGTCGTTTTCAACGGAGTGTGCAAGTATTTTTTCAAAATAAATTTAAGTAACGACCTTGCTCGAACATATAAAAACAAAATATTGTCAAGTTTTTGCTTGCGCGATCTACTAAAATTTTTTGTAGCATGGTATTATGTGGAACACAGTCACAGTGATGCTGAGATATTTGCAAAACTCCAGACCGCAGGTGTCTTCGGTAAGGATCGAACGCGCGATTACCCTTTCTGGGGGGCTCGGAGTTTTGCAAATCTCTCAGAATAACTATGGTTACGTTTCACAAAATAATGTTTTCTCATTTTCCTGAACGACCAACTTTTTCCACACTTCGTAATCCTTTGTTTTTTCAGTGTTAGTCGTAGACTTCCTGAGTGAGGAATTAAATGACAATTTGTCTTCGACTTGGACTGCATTTGCTTTGATACGCTTTCGCACTATATACAGATAGACGATTGAAGAAAAATCTTTGGATCCTTACAGCAGCTCTTTGATTAGCATTTGACAGTCGTAGGACCAAAGACAGCAACAACACGACGCAGCGCCCCATTTGAGAGTCTGTGGATTATTCAGCTCTTTGAAGTGAATAGTTTGCAAACTAAAACTACTTTCAACAACTTTCTAGCCACAGGGTTCTAGAATGAGCGATATTTTAACAAGGACTAAGAAGAGGCTGTTCTAGACTTTTAAAATTGTGAATTAATAAAGAGTCAAAACTGGAAAATGGAGGAAATGAACGAGACATCGTGGTTTAAGGGAAGGGCCTGCAAAGGGTAGCAAGAACTAGCCACCACTAGCTAGTCCCTCATCCGCACTTCGTCATATGAAAGCATTACAAATTTTCAAACCACGTACAACTAATTGAAAGAATATTATTATACAGAAAACGAAGATGCTTATGGAGCTGAGAAGAAGTGATGATGGAAACACTCGGTGAACACCACTTCAGTTCAATCAGAACCGCTGTGACAGTTATGGAAGGAAAACAGGAGTGGATCTGCGGCGTAGTGAAAGCGATTGAGGGCAGAACGAACCGGTAATCCACGGAACAACTAGAAAAGGTGAGATGAACGTTCAAGATAGGCGAACAGAAATCGTGAGATATCTCACCCGAAGGTTGCGCTCCAAGGCGAGAAATTGCAAATTCTTATAAGGATCGTTCATATAAACGGGTTGATGGATGATTCCTGATATCATCGCTAGGGCAAAAAATTGTATGAGAGATAACCAAAGCAAAGGTCTCGGTCGGTGGTGCATAGAGATGGGATATCATATTATGTTATTCTTTTCGAATTAAGAAAAGCACTGGAGCAGACATGATGAGTGTGAGCACAGAATGTTTTGTTCGCTTTGGGGGAAGCTAGTCATCATATCACTCCTAGACGATACTTGTACAAAAGTGTTACCATTGAACCATTGACTTTCTTGCTGGGCGTTTGACATCTCGAGGAATTCATTCCCTAACGCCCTTAGTCTACTGGTTATCGTATAGAAGCATCCCATCTCCTACTCATCTGATTTTCGAGATTTTGGGGTGTTAACAGGATCTTCGATTTTTGCTCGTTGACATAGATCGGAGCTACGGATCCCTTCTCCACATGTGTGACACTGCAAGCTCCCAGCACCACCTTTCCAACTGCGTCTTCAATAGCGCTGAGTGATCTTCATCTTGCTCATGTCGCGACCAAGTTTCGGACGCATACATTAGGGCAGGAAGAATTGTGGAGTCGAAAAGGTAGGCACGAATTCGGAGGTTTTTTGTTCTCTTCACTACACCCTGTATGTTGAAAGCTCCCCAAGCCGCTCGATTCATCCTGCTCAACTGTAGAGCTAAAGCGTTCATCATGTTGATTACCAGATTTAGACAGATGTAGCTGGAGCATTCGCGTTGTTGAACATGAATGGGCATACGTGACAATCCGTCCTTTCATGAACATCGTTTTTGTGAGATTTAGTCGAGACCAATCTTTCCACATATCAAAGTTGTCGAGCATATGTTCCGCTTGGCTAATGTTGGTGTTATAAGGACGATGTCATCAGCAAAGCGAAGATTATGTAACTGCCGACAATCGATTTTCACTTCACTGTTGTTCGAGTCCAATGTAAGCATGACGTTCTCGAGGGTGGCCACAAATAATTTTGGCGAGATGGCATCGCCTTGCCTAATCCCTCCTTTTGCCTCAGCATTAATACCGTTATAGCAATGCGATAATTTGGTTATTAGATTTTTATGCAGCTCTGCTAGGATCTTTATACGAAAAAAACATGCCGATTAGAAATACCCTGACTGTACCGAGCTTGCATGACTACTTCCCTCTCAAGTGAGTCGAAAGCTTTTTTCAAGTTCAGTATGCTTTTTTACCGTGTGGATGTGGTCCATCGCAATGAATCCTCTTCGAAACCCCGCTTGCACACATGGCTGTCACTCGTCAAGTTTACTGTCAGTCCCCGTTGAGGATTAGTCAAGTGAAGAGTTTGTGGATAACACACAACAAGTAGGCTGGGCGAAAGTTGCCGTTTGCCTAGAAATGTCCCTTTCTGTGCGAAACCACGATCTCGCTGGCTTTTCATCAATTAGGTACATGGCATTTTGACACGTAACGTATGAAGAGTCGAGCCAGCGTGTTGATGGCGACTGGGCGAAGGTTCTTTAGATGTTTGAGCTCTTTCCTGTCCATAGTGGCTGTTGTACCACTCTTCACTAACGAAAGGATGCCGAATTTCGGAAAGGAGAACCGGTAGGCGAACATATCCACCGCTCTTGATTTCACATGAGGGGAAGAGACCGTGTTTCTTCATTGCCTTTGTGGATCCTGTGACTATTCTTCCACATGTAGTACTTTCAACAAATTCCGACCTCTCCACTTCCATAATGATGCAATGAAGTTTCGGTGTAATCAGTTGCAATGTCCGTGATTTGAAGTGGAACAATGAAGCGATAGAAAACGAATATTATGTTTGGTATTTTTTATGGGTTGGTAAGATATTAACGAGAACCTGACGTTTTCAACAGCACCCGATCATTTTGCTTTAACTGGAGCACTTAAAGATTGGAGAACTTGACGGAGGCACAGAAAAAACTTTCGCGTTGCCTTACGTCTTATGCTGCTTGCAGTTCTCTAAGTTATTATTGTGGCTTCCTTTCCCATTGGATCACTTTGAAATGTTTGAATCCAAGACGTTCAGATCCAACTATAGAACGACGTCGCTCATGTATAGCTTCTAGGCATTAGTGTACCGTTGCACACAACTGAAGTGAAACAAGGTATGCTTCTGCCTCAACCTTCCGCACTTGAGCAATCGTCCGCTTCCTCAAATACCAGTGCATTGGCCATCAGTTATTTATTCAAATAAGAGGTGGTGTTTGGCTCGATTCTTGTAAAACAATTCCTCTGAGGTGTCCACCAACGCCTGGACCTACTTCTGTTTAATCGGAATGCACTTTATAAATAATTTAGGCATTTTTTAAGTTTTATTTCTAATTTTTCGTGACCAAACATGCAATGTGAGTTGTGCCATGTATTCTATTGCCCTGCAAGATGATTAGAACTTTCCCACTGATAGATGAATACTGTGTGATTTCTGTATTTTTTGAAGCTTTTGGTAGCGCTTTATTGCTTTGATCGTTCCTTTAGGTTCTAGAAAGTGGTAGTGGATGAGGGAAACAGTCATCATGACACTTAACACTGAAGCAATTTTAGCGTCCCTGCCGGCTGCTATCCTCATTCTCCTCTTTTGTGGACACACAGGTCTATTTTTTTTCATGGCAGAGTGTGATGTGAAATGTAACCACGATGGTGCTGAGATATTTGTAAAACTCTGAACCGCAGGTGTCTGCGGTGGTGACCGAATACGCTATTACCCTTTCAGGAGACTGGCGTGTTCACTACCACACCGTGCGGCTCCTTCGATCCGGTCCGCACCGCTGACATCTGTCACCCAGAGTTCTGCAAATATCTCAACATCATTGTGGTTATAATACACTGAAGTTTCTTTTTTTGATAACGACTTGGCGAGTTGTTAACATGAGAGATTTGTGGAAGAGACTTTGCTCTATCGCTGTTTGAGTGCAAGTGGGTACAAACTGAGTTTGCATGCAATTATCCACTGTATGCCATTATGATCCGTCCTAAAAATACGTTGCTGTCAGTAACTGGAAGCGTTTCGCAACCTATTCTGTGTTCATTTCTGCGTTTTTTGTACCCGGACGTTCACTGGAAAAACCGTGATTCACCTTACGATGTGGAGTGAAATAACAGTTAACTGCCCGTCAAATTACTGGTCATTGCTCTTGTTCGGGGGGTTTGCATATTTCTAGGTGTAGCATTGAGTCTTTCCTGGGCAACGTCCTCCACAACATCAATTATCGAATGATTAAAAAACATGTAGGAAAAGGATTTCGTGGCACAAAATAAACCCCATAACAAATAGACAGGGCCCACAAATAACATCTACTGGCCAGCTGGTGTACGACCTATGATTAGATGGAATGCACATCGTCCATTCTGTGTTATGGATTACATATAGGCACCGATCCAATCCAACAGAGGTTACTGTGTCGCCTTCCTCAGAGCCTGGAAGGGTCAAGTTGACAGCAATCCACTCGGCCAAACACCTCTATAACCAAACAAAGAAAACGCTAAACCAAGATTTCAATCACATTTAGCATAGCTCTGCACACTCACCGCTTTCTATGAGTCTTCCACTGAGTATATCGCGTGAAGACCGACCGCACAGAATTCACATGGAAGCGTAATGTGCCCCTCCCATCAGAATAACAGGTTTATATGCTGTCCAATATCACGCGTAATAACGAGGCATTCCTCCTTGCGGTTCATTTTCGGATTCTTGGAATTTGTCCAGAATGCCTCTAGAGTTTCGCGCGCTTGTGTTCTCGATTCTTGCGCGAGGATCGTAACCCTTACTTCAAAATCTTCTCCGTTATGTTTCTGCGTGCTATGCGTACCTAGTGGAGTACTTACGCTTTACAAGAGATCAGATAGACTGTACCCGAACTCATGCAGTCACCGTCTCTACCATTGGGGCAAATTATGCAATTTTGCGTTGCACATAGACGGTCGTATAGGCGGTTGCGAACTAGCGGGTGCCTTAGATTATTCGGTGGTATTTCGATTATCGTTACCGAATTCTCTAGACTGGCCCTTCTTAAACAGCGTTTTATAGTTGCACTTACTTTATTTGAAATAAAGGGAATCCGGAAGTGTGCGGGGACGAATACGTTGGCGAAAAGGGTAGACCACTCTGCGTACGTATAAAAGAACACCTAGTCGGCAAACGTAAGCTAAGTACTCCACTAGGTACGCATAGCACGCAGAAACATAACGGAGAAGATTTTGAAGTAAGGGTTACGATCCTCGCGCAAGAATCGAGAACACAAGCGCGCAAAACTCTAGAGGCATTCTGGATAAATTCCAAGAATCCGAAAATGAACCGCAGGGAGGAATGCCTCGTTATCACGCGTGATATTGGACAGTATATAAACCTGTTATTCTGATGGGAGGAGCACATTACGCTTCCATGTGAATTCTGTGCAGTCGTTCTTCACGCGACATACTCAGTGGAAGACTCATAGAAAGCGGCGAGTGTGCAGAGCTATACTAAATGTGATTGAAATCTTGGTTTAGCGTTTTCTCTGTTTGGTTATGGAGGTGTTTCGCCGAGTGTATTGCTGTCAACTTGACCCTTTCAGGCTCTGAGGAAGGCGAAATCCGCCAAAACGTCAGTTTGGGCATAAGTAAAATAAAATAGCACCTCGTGTTTGCTGAACAGAAGTAGAAAGATATATACAAAAATCTTTGTTTATAAAATACTGAGCTTGCACAAGGTCGATAATAATGTTTATTTCGGCTAATATTTCGACGACTTCGTTTTTATCAGAGCCGACGGTCGGAGTCGATGGTCCACGGTTGTTCTTCTTCTCGAGGTGGTATCCTCCCAATCGTACCGAAACGGATCTTCTGGTAAGTGGAACACCACACGAATGAGGTGTGCTCATGCGGCAGTGCTCTTTAACACAAGGCGGTTGCTGTTGACGCTACTATCCGTTGATAATAGTTTGTTTTTCAACAGATAATCCACCATGTGGCAGTCGGTATTATTTTAGCTACCAAAAAGCGAATAGCAAAACAATTTCCAAACTGACTGTCATTTCACCTCAGTAGTAAAATAACCTCTGGGCAAAAATCATAGTTGTCAGCGTTACAACAACTATGACTGATCTTCTAGTTTCATGAAAATCGCTTCTTTAGAAATCCTTATTTGTTGGACTGCATTAGCTATATGTTAAAGCCTTTCAGTGAAATCTCAACAAGCATCGATCGATTACAGATATTCAAATACATAGATGACTGCTTTGTCATTTGCTCAAGACAAGAGGAAATGGACAAATGTTTTGAGTTACTGAATGAACAGTCAGAGTATATTAGTTTCACCAGAGAGAAACAGTAAGAAAACTGGCTTCTATTTCTGAGCGTGCAAATTAACCTATCAGAAAACGACTACATTACGAAGTGGTACCGAGAGCGAAATAGTAAAAACATACTCGCTCACTATCTCTCCACTCTCAAAGCATTCTGGATTAATTCCAAGAATCTGAAAATGAACCGGAGGGAGGAATGCATCATAATCACGCGTGATATTCGCCGGGATTTAAACCTGTTATTCTGATGGGAGGAACACATTACGATTCCATGTGGACTCTGTGCGGTTGGTCTCCACGTGACATATTCCGTGCAAGACGCATAGTAAGCTGTGAGTGTGCAAAGAAGCCGTTCTGTTCTGTATTCAACGTGATTGAAATCTTGGTTTAGCGTTTTCTCTGTTTGGTTATGGAGGAGTTTAGCGGGTAGATTCCAGTCAACTTAACCTTTCCAGGATCTGAGGAAGGCGAAATCCTCAGAAACGTCAGCTCGTTCTTGAGTAAAGAATAAGATAACACCTCCCGCTTGCTTGACAGGAATATCAAGAATTCAAATCTGTGTCAAACCAAAAAACCGGGAAAAAATGTGGACATATACAGGCTCTTTGTTTTTGCGATAAAATAATTCAATAAAGTTCAACTTTTTATTTACTTCCAATTATTTTCCATGGCGAGGTGTTATGTGGTTTCACATAATACGCTGCCTTGAAAAAAATAACAGAGGAATAATGAAAAGTGAACCATTGTTATTTCGACTGTATCTTCAGGTTAACTTGCTACAGTGGTGATTCGTGGTCCCCAGATCATATCCGTTGACGGGTGCTTGCTGCTAGCAGCGTTAGAGTAAAAAAAGCACTGGCCAACAAAAAAGCAGAGCAAACGCTTTGGTGGTGAGGTGGGTAGCACGTCAGCAATAGGGAAGAGTAATCGCAGGTTCAAATCCTGCCTAGGGTCCAAGTTTTGCAAATACCTCAGCGTTATAGTGGTTGTATTTCATAGCATACCCCGCTACAAAAATAATAATAGGCAGTAAGTAAGAAGTAAAAATTGTGATTTCGACTGCAGACTCAGCTTTACTGGGTTTAATGCCGATTTGTGCTCCCCAGATCATTCTCGTTGATAGGTGATTGCTGATGACCCCGTTAGGTAGAAAACTGGATGAGAGAAAGGCAAAGCGAGGGCCTCATTAGATCTGTGTGTAACACGTGAGCCTCCGGAAAGGGCAATCACAGGCCGGGAGCTGGCCTATGGTTCCGAGTTTTGCAAAATCTAGTCTCTTGTATTTTTCTTGTAAAAGTCTTGCATCATTATTCAGCAATGGATTACCTAGTAGAATAGCATGCACAATACTGTTGGAGCAAACGACAACACGATTTTGTGGTTCTCGACGAGCACGGCGATGGCGAAATTTGATGAGGTGGAAAACACGTCAAAGCCGCCAAACATCAGAAATCATAGGAAAAACTTCTTGCGAAAGAAGACACGTTGAAATTTGAATGATGTTAAAATTACATGGCGGCTTTCAAGACCTAGAAGGAAGAATACGGAAGCACTATGATTAAGGAAAGAACTTCGGGATGAAAACTCTCTAGCACAAACGTGAAGGTTGAAAGATCGGAATTGCTCCTGTTTGAGAAGACCATCATGAAACTCGCTCGGTATTCATGAAACTACCGATCGCTTTTAATAGAAGAACAGCATAGCGGTGGAAAATATTGGAAGCACAATGGCTTGACATAGTTCTGTCGATGTTCACCTCAATTTTGGTCACCATGAGAAAATCTTTCGCCGTCGGCTATCCCGTTGTACACTGAAAGCGCTAATCTGATTGCGAAGACGAACCAAAAACCAGAGCTAATGTGAAGAACTGCGAGAGACATCGATCCATATAGGAGTCCACTTAACTGAGATGATGATCACTTAATTTAAGAAAGATGCTGAAAAAGAACAATAAGTAATTTTGTAAAAGTAGACTGCTGACATGGAGATTAATAGCACAATTCGGCCAAGCGTCAAATTTTTATAGGCGTTGTGAACGAGCGAATGGAATGAAGATTGATGTGTTTGATGGAAAGAAAACAATCTCGGACCTTATGACAACGATAACTATTTCAATGACGGTGACTGTGGAGTGAGTAGGATTTGCGCTTCCCAGATCAAACCCGCTGACGGGTGATTGCTGTGGCAAAAAGATCCATAGAAATAGCTGAGAGACAGGCGAAACGAAGGACCCGCATGGTGTGGTGGTGAATGCGTTACTCCCCGGAAAGGATAATAGCGCGTTCGTTCCCCACCATAGACACCTGCGGTATAGAGTTTTGCAAATATCTCGGCAACGTTGTGGTTGTATTTCGCTTAGTAACCTGCCATGAAAATTATAGAAGGCAGAAAACAAAACATTAAACAATAAGATTGGAATTCAACTGTAGGTTTGGAAGATTACACAGGAACGAAATCAGCAGCGGTCAAAGAGACTTTTAAATGGGAATAGTTGCAATTCTCGAAGACTTCTGCCGAAGAACGATCACATAGCCGTCGAGCATTGTAAAGTAGCACGTCGAGCGAAGATTTACTGGAAACCGGTCGACTTCAATTAGCGCTCGACATCACTGTCTGATAGCAAACGAGAGCAGGAATTCGCCACGACAGAGCGACGCCTGCGATCGTGAATCGCTCGCTTCATCGGGTGTTCGTCGGAACGCGAAAGCTCATCGCTTCTGTTGCTAAACGGCGGACGGCGACCACTGCGCGTCTTTCCATCGATCACGCTGCTCTCGGGACCAAAGATTGCTGCGCGCAGCATTTGTCCAGGCTCTCGCCCACCCGTACGTTCATCCATTCATCTGAGGGTCTATCACAAGTTATAACCTTAACTTTCATTTCGTACGTAATTCTATTCCTGTATTCTTTAAAAGAAATTTCTCTTCGGATGGAAATTGTTTTAGCGACCACACGAAGTTGTGGTGAGTTTGACCATTCTTCAGCATTATTCGATATATATTATATATTCTATATTAATTACATCTCATTACTTTCTTATTACATGGCTCTACATCGCATTTGTCAGATTGTCCGAAACCCAGCGCTATTTGCATTCGATTCGTTTTCTCGTATCGACCGTCCACAATGGTTTTCCAACTTTTGCGTGTGGATACGACTGCTCAGTTCTCCATGAAGTTGTGTGATTGCTGTGCTAAAGCGTTCCCATGTGTATTAGAAGCAGTCCAGTTGCTCTAGACAAACTTCGTAGCACTTCTCCGACCCGAAGGGATGAAAGGTTGGGTGGCCCAGCAACAGGGCCGAACCAGCACGTAGATGGATTAGGCCGCCCGCGTAGTGAACGGGACCACTACTAATGCGCTATTCGCTCCACACATTAGTGTATATAAACGTCTAAATAATCGATTGAGTCAAAATTTGACAAAACGGTCTCATCTAGGATAAAACAGTAATCAAGGCAAGGAAATTATAATTATGTTGAAGAAATTCAAGTTATTTAACATGATGTTTAAATTATTGAGCTTGCATGAGGTTGATAAACTAGCTTTATTCGGCTAAGGTTTCGACGTCTTCGTCTTCATCAGAGCCGATGATCCGAGTCGGTGGTCCACAGTTGTTCGTCTTCTCTATGTGGCTTCTTCATCGCGTGCCGAGTGAGACCTTCTTCAGGAGAACACCGCTGGACTGAGACAAGCCCTTCTGCCAGCGGCATTCATATCAACAACAATCATCCTGTATAAAAGAATCCACGTCGACAGGACGAACACTGTGGACCATCGACTCGGATCATCGGGTCTGTTGAAGACGAAAACGTCGAGACTTTAGCCGAATAAATCTATTTATCAGCCTCCTGTAAGCCTAACGATTTTGTTGATTATTTTACTACTAGGTTAAATGACGGTTGGTTTGAAAATTATTGTGTAGCTTACTTAGTTGCCAAATATTCGTCAAATCAAATAATTTACGTACTTGCGAACTTAGCCATTCTACAGTATATTTAACTCGTGTTGTCGAAATTACTACGACAACATTGGGTCAAACTAAATTTCGAGCAGATCTGAAGTGTAGCAAGATGTTGACAGCAG
Organism: Angiostrongylus costaricensis; assembly: GCA_900624975.1. Taxonomy (NCBI): domain Eukaryota; kingdom Metazoa; phylum Nematoda; class Chromadorea; order Rhabditida; family Metastrongylidae; genus Angiostrongylus; species Angiostrongylus costaricensis. The sequence continues at coordinate 310,063 of UYYA01003847.1, forward strand.
TGTGAGACGTATTCGACTCATACTCATTTCATTGTTTCTACATTTACATGCATTTGAAGGCCTGCTTTGAACTTGTTATTCATCTAATCATCCAATCCATTTACTTCCCTATATCAGTTTTTCATCTACAGACATGTGAAACATGGTAGGGTAAAAAAAAGTCTTGTTTCATCGTATCGGCACAAAACTTAACTAAATTCCCAAGACCGACTTTCTGTTAACCTCGGCATTAATTGATAATTCAATGTTTTTCATCAATAAGCAGACACGAGGTTGTTAATATTAACAACCTCGTGTCTGCTTATTGATGAAAAACATTGAATTAACTAAATTCCTCTAGGCCGTTAACAGATAATATCATAAGTACTAAGATGATCAAGAATGGTGTAGATAACCGCCCTCATTCAGCAAAAGGTTTAATCAATTTTGTTATGCTGAATCCTAACGTAATGTATTCTCTGTCCTTTCGCAACGAATTAGGCCTGTTACGTCGTCTTCAAGTGCTTTGTCTACTAATCGCGGAAATCGGTGCCGTTCTGAAGGATTCCTAGTTTTGAATCTGCCATCTGCCTAGGACTTAAAGGACCACCGACTTCCAACAAAGAGGGCATAATAATGCCGTTACACAAAAAAGTCAGGGTTTTCGAGGAAAACCTCGTCAATCAACGGTCTACGCGTCAGTGATGAGAAACCCTGACGGGTTCTTAAGTCACAGGAAAATCCTCCCACTCAATGCGACCACTTCCTATGAATAGCAATTGCAAGACAACAGAACTTTCTAATCTATGATATTGGCGTGCATAGGTGCACTTTGGACAGAAAGGCAACGACGTGTCCTCGTCGATAGACAGTGAAGTGGTTTCGCACATCGACGGTGAAATGATATGCACAGTTGCAGAAACGAAACATACGAATTGAATGAAGACACAACAAGGGTAAGGAATAGGACGACGAGATGCTCGGTTGCCGAATTATAATGGATCGGTTGAAAAATAGCTAGCATGTATAGCAAGTGGAACTTGTTGTTTTATTCTGTATACTCATTAATCTTTTGTATCCAAAAGATGCAAAATCAAGGTAGATTTTTCAAACATGTGAGCTATTTCCAGCGTGTTAAATGATAGATACGCGTAGCCGAACTTTCAGGAGATTTTCGTCGTGTTGAACTTGAGTGGGCTTTGATGTGTCACTTGTTCGTATCTCGCTTTCTTGGTGAGGCTCAGAAACAATCATTGGATTACCTGTCGGATTACGTGTTACTATTATGCTTTCATCAGTTGTGCTTCTAGCAGTGGTCGCAACGTTCTTGTTATCAAGATATCTTTAATTTTTTGTTATTTTACATTGCTTGCTATCACATCTACTGTGCGGATCCCTGCACTTCTTGCATTCAATCTGTTTTCGTCGCACTCATCGTCCACGATCAACCTTGGAGCGATGGAAGGCTTGCTGAGCTCAGAATGTGACAGCGAACCAAATGTCTTGTTACTTTTTTCCGACACAATCAGGACAAATTTTTCGATATCAGAGGGATAACAGGTTTGGTGAGCTTGGTGTGGGATTGAACCAGCACCGTGCTCGTGATGGTCGGCATCACTACCATTGTGCTATCCACTTCTTGTAAAATATGATGTTACATCTATAAATATGTTCTACGAACTGCCCTTGTTAAGCTGATGCGAGCTTGGGATAAGTTATCGTTATTGTTGTTGCTATTATTGTTCCTCGATGGCTGACGTCCCAACGATCTCGACATGATCGGTCAAAATTTATTGCAAAGCAAAAGCCTCTAAATGGCCTCGAAACGTTTTCTGGATTTTCCCATGGATTTCTTGCAGTCGTTTTCTCTTCAGCGTATTTAGAAGCGATGACATGTTTGTACCACTGCCACGTAAGGCATCCCCTTGATCGGTAGAACAACTTTCTGCATTACACAAAACTGAAACTCCACCCAGTTTGTAATGGCGACAATCACTTCCCTTCCAGAAAATTTTGCGCAAACTCAGTTACAAGCATAACTTTACGAATTCGAGAAACAGATTTCTTTTAGTGAATGAATGTTATCGATTTGTTAACATCGGTTTTGCGCGAAATCAAAATGCTCTGTCACTGCTATCACATTGACGGCGAACTGTTTCTTACAGCATTTCCAATGTGGTCTTTCGTGCCTTCATCTCCGCTGGGTTTAAATTTCGATTATATGGCTCCGGCTATAATTCTTTTACTGTTCTTGATTTTTGTGCTGATCATTGATTTATGAAATGTTTGCTCCAACTTCTGTTTCTCACCTTAGTCAAGAGATATTAGTAGCAGAAAGAAAAACAAGAATACGCTTACTCCTACTTGTTCCTACTTAACGTTAGGGTATGGTGAACGAGCAGCAGGAGCACCAGCAGCAGCAGCAGCAGCTCATCGCTTCCGAGGCACCTGCTGAGCCGGCACTGAACGCCACACCTCGAAACGTTCGCAAACCGGAGGATGTTCTCGATCACCTTGGTTGGCAAAAATCACCGCTATGATATGCAGCTTGTGTGTCCTAACGACAATACCACATGAGCTGAACCAGTTTCCCTTGCAGGTGCTCGACACCGACGACTGGTGCTGGCGATCGTGTCGTGCAGTTTTGTATGGTGTTTCGGTGCAGTGTCGATTATGGAAAGTGCCTTTGTGTCCATCGATTGCGGTAACTGCACTGACAGTATGAAGACCATCGTCAGCGAGGTAGTCATGATGGCATTTTGAGAATAGTT